>ML660787.1:9424932-9569115 GCA_007570785.1 Antilocapra americana | reverse complement strand
GTTTTGATTTGCATTTCTCTGATAATGAGTGATGTTGAGCATCTTTTCATGTGTTTGTTAGCCATTTTTATGTCTTCTTTGGAGAAATGTCTGTTGAGTTCTTTGGCCCACTTTTTGATTGGGTCGTTTATTTTTCTAGAATGGAGCTGCAGGAGTTGCTTGTATATTTTTGAGATCAATTGTTGTCCGTTGCTTCATTGGCTATTATTTTCTCCCATTCTGAAGGCTGTCTTTTCACCTTGCTTATAGTTTCCTTTGTTGTGCAGAAGCTTTTAATTTTAATTAGGTCCCATTTGTTTATTCGTGCTTTTATTTCCAGTATTCTGGGAGGTGGGTCATGGAGTATCCCGCTTTGGTTTATGTCGGAGAGTGTTTTGCCTATGTTATCCTCTAGGAGTTTTATAGTTTCTGGTCTTATGCTTAGATCTTTGATCCATTTTGAGTTTATTTTTGTGTATGGTGTTAGAAAGTGATCTAGTTTCATTCTTTTACAAGTGGCTGTCCAGTTTTCCCAGCACCACTTGTTAAAGAGGTTGTCTTTTCTCCATTGTATATTCTTGCCTCCTTTGTCAAAGATAAGGTGTCCATAGATGTGTGGATTTATCTCTGGGCTTTCTATTTTGTTCCATTGATCTATATTTCTGTCTTTGTGCCAGTACCATACTGTCTTAATGACTGTGGATTTGTAGTATAGCCTAAAGTCAGGTAGGTTGATTCCTCCAGTTCCATTCTTCTTTCTCAAGATTGCTTTGGCTATACGAGGTTTTTTGTATTTCCATATAAATTGTTAAATTATTTGTTCTAATTCTCTGAAAAAGACCTCTGGTAGCTTGATAGGAATTTCACTGAATCTATAGATTGCTTTGGGTAGTATACTCATTTTCACTATATTGATTTTTCCAATCCACGAACACGGCACATTTCTCCATCTATTTGTGTCCTCTTTGATTTCTTTCATCATAGTTTTGGAAGTCTTGGCCACAGCAATCAGAGCAGATAAAGAAATAAAAGGGATCCAGGTTGGAAAAGAAGTAAAACTCTCCCTGTTTGCAGATGACATGATCCTCTACATAGAAAACCCTAAAGACTCTACCAGAAAATTACTAGAGCTAATCAGTGAATATAGTAAGGTTTCAGGGTACAAAGTCAACACACTGAAATCCCTGGCATTCCTATACAATAACAACGAGAAAACAGAAAGAGAAATTAAGGAAACAATTCCATTCACCATCGAAATAAAAAGAATAAAATACTTAGGAGTATTTCTACCTAAAGAAACAAAAGACTTGTGTATAGAAAACTATAAAACACTGATGAAAGAGTACATCTTTTTTATCCATTCACCTGTCAATGAACATTTAGATCGCTTCTGTCTTGGCTTTTGTAAATAGAACTGCTATGAACATAGGGGTGTGTATATCTTTTCAAATTACAGTTTTGACTAGGTGTTTGCCTAGGAGTGCGATTGCAGTATTGTATGGTAACTGTTTTTGTTTTTCTGAGGAAGCTCCATACTGTTCTCCATAGTGGCTGCATTGCTTACATTCCCACTGGGTGTAAGGGAAGTGCCTTTCTCCACACCCACATTCATGGATTTTTTTTTTTTTTAAAGCAAACAAGTTCCAGGGTTGAGTATGACATTTATGACACAAGAATATGAACAAAATGGAGTTTTTCAAATAGTCACCCCAAGTTAACACAAAAACACAAATAGCCCTCCAGAGTGACTACAGTGTGATTCCGCTCTGAGGAACCAGGAAAATGCTTAATACCAGAGGGCTGTAACAGCTGCCTGTTATGTGACTGTCTCTATAAGACATGGGCTAAAACAACTGGTGAATTTCCAGGGAAATGCAGGTGGAATCTCATTTTCATGTGTCATTTAATAATAAAGATAATAATGAAATGCATCTAATCATGTATTCCTCTAAACTTTCCTTTCTTCACATACAAGCCTCTGTGCTTCCTTCATCATTTCTTGTTTGCCACCCATTTTCCTGCAATTTGGCTTCTTTCTTTAGGGCTCTTTTTATTAAAACACAAAACAAAACAGCTCAGAAAGCATTAACATCGAAACCGCACTGGCTAAGCATTTCAGTAACTGATTTTAGCTGTAATGAAGAGATGGCCATCACACAGTTAAAACAGTGAGCCGTTTCTGTCTCACTTACTCATGCTCTTGGTGTCTTGAAGCACAGCTGGTCATTCTTGTTGGTAGGGTTTTATCTTATTTGAAATTTCATTTTCATCTGCCTAACAAAGTATTCTGTTCACTTCCATTTTTATTATCCCTTCCCTTATCATAATAACTTCAATGGCTTCATCTACCTCCCAAATTTCAATACCATTTCTCTGCTGATAACTTTGAAATAGATGTCTTCAGTCTCAACTGTAGCAGAAACCAATGTGAGCTTGTCCTGGAAGTACAAGTTGAGCTTTACATATGTTGAGAAGTCCTTAAAATTTTAACTTAAGAAATAAGTATTTCTGATTTGTCTTTTTACGTCTGCAACATGTACACATCCTTCTGATGTTAAGGATTTAGGTGGTACATATTAAATGAATAAATGTCTTAAATTCTTAAAATGCAAAAGCAGCTGCTCTATTTGCTTGTTTGAATTACCAAGTGTAAATGTATTAATGCTAAGTGTAAATTTTAAGGAAAGGCATCTCTTCTTAAACAAAAAAGTTTTCATCATCATTTATAAAATCCAGCAAGAGCGTTCAGTGTGGCCCTGAAGACCATGTCACATGTTCCTAACAAGTTCTCAGAACTGCAGTTCATTATCCAGCTGTTCTGTGGTTTATGAAAATTACTTTTCCTGGAAGAACTTACAGCTATAATCAATCACTCACTCAAAGATCAGTTAGTGCATTTGAGTTGATGAGATAGTCAACATTCCCCAACATTGTCCCTTTCCATTACTGATCTGCAATTTAACAGTGATTTCATGTTTGTTGTGTTTTGTTCTTGCTCTTTTAAGATAAAGCCTTAACTAATATTATAAAGACTACATTAAGACCTACATTTCTAGGAAATAGAGAAATTATGTTGATAAATAAATTATATGATTTAAAACGATTTGACTCTAGTAAATTATGAACTCAAGGGATTTTGTCAGTTTGGTGACAAGGATATGCTAAGTGATTTCTCAGGATTTTTCTCCACTAATTCCTAAAAATAAGTCAATTAAAGGTATTATTATCCTTGTTTTGGAAGTGAGGAAACCATGCAAGGAGTCTGAGAAAGAATGAAAAGAGCCAAGGGAGAGTGTGTAAGTAGGGATGCTAGTGGGAAAGAGAGGAGAACCAGAATAAAGTGGTTTCAGGGACATTGGATTAAAGATCTTTTTGAGAGAACTGGTCCATAAAGTTAAGTATCAGAGAGAATTATGTAAGTTGAGATGGGGAATTGGTAATTAGATTTGGGAGTTAGAGAGTTCTGGTGGACTTGGTAAAACTCACTTAAGTGCAAAGTCAGAGGAGACCAGAGTGCTCGAGGTAGAAGAATGAATGGGAGGTGAGAAGCTGACTAGAAAATGTACATCATCTGGGAAAACTTGACACAAAGGGAAGACATGGACAGAATAATTACTCAAGAAAGACATATGTCAAGAGGGCTTTCATTTTCATCGTGATTGTTGTTATTTTGCTCTTTTTTTTTTAGTTTTTGGTTAATTAGAAAAGTGATATTGACTAAAAAACGTATGAGATGACTACAAGCAGGAACCAAGAGAGGGAGCAAACTGAAAACCCAGTAAGTAGGTGTGATGATAGAGCAGGACATTAATGTGATGGGAAGGTACCAGAGCCCAGATGCAGGTCTCAGCTTCAGTCAGCAAAGGCTTGAATGTCAGAGGAAGACCAAGGCAACTATTTTAAAAAGTGAGTTGAGGGTAAATTGCAAAGCCAACTTCTCTTAGGGACAAAGTAGAAGGAACCCCATGACCCCCAGGCTTAGAGTCTGATGAGTCTGATCAGTCAGTACACTCAGTCATGTCTGACCCCTTGTGACCCCATGGACTGTAGCCCACCAGGCTCCTCTGTCCATGGAATTTTCCAGGCAAAACCACTGAAGTGGGTAGCTATTTGTCTCCTCCAGGGAATCTTCCCAACCAAAGGATCAAACCCAGATCTCCTGTACTGCAGGCAGATTCTGAGCCACCAGGAAAGCTACTGATGAATCTGATCAGACCTTCAGCAAACAAGGATATTACAGGCTCTGCAGCAGGATATTTCAGATAATTAGGGAAAATTCCAAGCCAGTTAGGTGCACACATGGCAAGCAAGTTATGCCCGAAAGGGTTAACCAATAGTTCTGGTTTGCTGAAAACTTTCCCATTGCAAAGAAAGGCCTTTCTCTAGAACTGGCCCCTGGCTCTCTCCTGGGAGATAAGCTTTGAGCCCTCAGAATATTCTGTCTGAGAAGAGTGTTTTCATTTGGCCAGATGAGTTTATCCTAACAATGTGACTCATGGATCACACCTATTTTTGCTCTCAGGGAATGAGGCTTGAGAAGCTGAGGCCAGTCATGTGGGGGCCACCTGTATCCCCAGTAAAAATCCTAGACATGGAGGCCTGAGTAGCTTCCCTTGTGTGGTAACTTGTCAACCATGTTGTCACACATCCCTTCTGGAAAAATCAAATGTGTTCTCATCTGATTCCACTGAGAGAGGTCACCTGGGAATTTGCTCCTGGCACCTCCTGGACATCACTCCATGCACCTTTTTGCTTTGCTGATTTTAATCTCTGTCCTTTCATTGTAATAAAAATGAGGCCATTAGTACAATAGCTATCCCAAGGCCCATGAGTTCTTCTAGCAAATCATGAAACCCGAAGGTGACTGGGGATCCTCTCTCACAGATCAGTGTAATTTACTACTCTTTAGAAAGTGTCTGTCCTTATAGTTTAGTCATTGGTTTGTTTACTGTTTGTTTATGTGTGGGGTGCCCACTGTGGTCCAAGCACTGTACTAGGCAGAGACATGTAGTGATGAGTCTTGTTCTACAGGGTAGCCTCACAGAGCTCAGAAGAACTACAGAGCAAACTGAAAACCCCAGGATGACAAGTGTGATTCATTAAATACAAAAAAATTCACCAAGAGATGGACTGGCTGGGAGAGTGGGAGGGGTGGGTGATGTAGATGGTGTGGTGTCCATAGGAAGAGATGCTTTCCGGAAGGAATATAAAAGGATATAGGTAGAAGAAAAGCAAATGTAAAGGCCTTGATGGTGGGAATTAGTTGAGCATTTTCTTTTGAATAAAAAAAAAAAACTACATTGACTGTAGAATAAATTAATGAGAAGAAAGTTGGTAAGAATTGAAATCAGAGCTTGGAGGATATGATATATTATCTAAAAATATTTTTTTCTTGATATTCTGTGTTCACATGGATAATCTCTCTGACTTTGACATAAGGAAAATTTTTACTTTAACTTTGTCTTTATTCTCATATGTATTTTAATTGATGTTTTGATATAGCAAATTACTTGATTAGATATAGGAATTATTAATCATTGATACCATGTTAACCAACTGTATTTGCATTTGAACCAAAAACACGTGGAGAATATAATGCTTTTGGACATATGTCTTAATATTTATATTTTGTAGCATAGCTAAGATGATTTGAATTTGTGATATAGTTTTCCACAGAATTATAATAATATTTCTCAAAATCTCTATGGTACATACTTCCTATCCAAATGAAAGCAATTAAGGGATATATAAATAAGATATAAGAAATCATCTATAAGCTTTTCACATTGAATTACTGTCTTGTTTAAATACTTTTTGATATAGACACTCATTAATGACATTCCTCTTTCCTCAAGCACCTGTTCCTGGTGAAAACAAGGGGTATATTGATTTGCTGCAATTTATCTTCTCCCAGGATTTTTGTCTTGACAGTGTGAGAAGATTAATTGGAATTAATGGCATTTGCACAGCTAATTAAAGTCACTCTTCCTAAAGTCAAATCAATTCCTTTAATCAGAGGAGTGACAAAGCTTTGCTTGCTTTTACAGTCTGCATGTAAATGTTCCCTGATGAATCAGAATCTTTGCAAGCATTAGGCATAGAATACAGTAACCACTTGGGTTGCCAGGAATTTCTCTGGTATTTAGTAATTTACAAAACATCGCTATGCCACTTACATATACACTGTGAATGTTCTGAACCATATGCAATTCAACAGAATTAATTTGCACGTGTTTTACATATAGTTTATTATGAAGCTGCTTACAGTGGTTGGCATCCCTATGCACAGATTCCCAGGATAATTCCTAGCCAAGTTCACATAATATGGGAGAAAACAGAGGGGTAGTAATTATTGGGCTAATTTAGGCATCAAATTGATGTTTAATTTGCTTTGTCTGATTTTACCAAGTTCTGTCAACTCCTATCTCCACATAGACTGTGTATTTCTAGGAAATGTGTTTATCAGGGACTGAATAATTCAGACAAGAAGAGGACATATTGCTAAGAGAAAGTTTAGAGAGATGCATCAACATCTTTGTCTCGTTTCGCTGACCAGTGTCAATGGGACAGTGATACGGCAGCAAACATGGGAGGGGAGTGTGGGGACGGAGGCCCGAACATTCTCTTCCCCCGTTTTGTTATGTAAGTAGTCTTTGGTCTGTGATGGTGTGAACGTCAAGCATCCATCACACGTCCATGGCTCTGTTTTTGTATTGGATACTTACTAGACACAACTTACTGGCAGGGTCACTGAGCCCAGTCAAATCTATAGTGTTTCCTATAGGCTTCCACATCTTTAAACTAAGCACCTTGCCTCAAATATGCAGAAAGCATCATGTTGCCCTTCCAGAAGTTTCTCCAAAAAAGAGATGATGCACTCACGAATATGTGACTCCAAAATTCAGGGAACTAAGGCCTCATGGATCAACTCTTAAACCAAAGGTGACAGGAAGTGATATATAAATCTATAATACATTCTACAGGTTCTTAAGGGGGTTCTGTTCATAACAGTAACTTAACCAAGTATATTATAAAGATCGAATTGGCTTTTATTCAGTGATTTATAGATCAGACACCATCCCATTTAACAAGCAGAAGAGAGCTCCAAAGGCTACAGAAAGGGAGAAGTTTTTTAAGACAAGGTAAGGAAGTCATAAACAAACCAAAAAATGACTTCAGATGAGGTCGTCTCCCTTTGAGGAGGACGTGATCGCCATTGCAGTCATAATTAGCCTCCATCATGTTGCATTATTATCTTTTCTTTTTAGTGGTTGGCATAATTCAATTCTAGTTTCTTATCAAGTTTGATTATAGTGTAATGTTGTTGTCCATATTCATTATACCATGCATTAGATCTCTAGGGATTATTTACTATTCACTGAAAGTTCATGCCATGAACAATATCTATCCTGTCGCCTCAATCCCAACCCCTGCTAACCACCTGCTAACTGTTTTACAAGTTTGGCTCTTTTAGATTCCACATACAAGTAATATCATACAGTACTTGTCATTTGCTGTCTGATTTATCTCACTTAGCATTGTGCGCACAAGATATACATCCTTGTTGTTGCAAATGCAGGATGTTCTTCTTTTATATTGTGTAATAATATTCCACAATATATATGGAAGGGGGGCTGAATACTTTTGCACTGAATCAAGATTTTCAGGTGAAAAGGCACTGGTTAATGCCTTCATGTAGGATGAGGTTTAAGAGAGTTTGAGAAATGAGATCCCAAAGACTACTTGTGGAAATTTAGGAAAGAAAGAGATAGAAACCCCCATTAGATACTGTTGACCTGAACAGCCTGTCAAATATTTTTCTAGCAAAGATGAGTTTATTTAGGATCAGCAGAGTATTGCGTTTTGGGGCCTGCAGCCATGTCAGGCTAAGGGCAGGTCCCCTATACAGCAAGGGAAGGAGAACTCTTTTATAAAGGGTAAAAGGAAGTTGGGAAGGTGAAAATAAACCAAGTCCATGACTGTTTATTGACTGACCCTTGCCCGAAAGGAAGAAGAGTCTTTCCTTTTCCTTCTGGGTTCTGCTATGGTCATAGAGCATGAGAACGCCCTATCCACATTTGGTCTCCCAACTCTATTTAATTGAGACTTCTGTTTATTAATTTTTTATAGTACCCAGGCCATTTGCTTATGTTTGTTAAGGAGATAGTAATCTGAGGCCAGTTTGGGGAGGATCATTTACCATTGGTGAAATAAAGTTACAAAGCTATAGATATGCTCAAAACAAATAATTTTTGAAAGTACAACTCAATCTTAAAGGTATATACATATATATTTTATTTTTAGGAAACGGTGACCCATCTATAAAATTATGTCTGCCTAGGTGATATAACTGTTCCTCACCTCCAATCCCAGTTCTTTTAATAACCAGAATGAATTGCTACCTTTTATTTCTCTTACTTTCTATCCATTTTTGGTAAGAATTCTTCATTTTCTCTCAGATAAAAACTCAGAAAATCTGTATGTGTGTATAAATGCTAACCAAATACTTTTATATTTATACTGTGATTCTTCATGGTAGAGAAGAGATTTTATTTCCCCTATTTTTTCTTCCAGATTATCTGAGGATGTAAAGAGGAATTTATTCTACCATAATTATAAGAATTCTGTAGCTCTTTCTTTACAGAAAATAATGCTTGAGGAAAACAAACAAAAACCAAACAAAAAAAAAAAAACAATGAAGACAACGTCATAGCTTTAATACACTTACCCACAGATATTCCTATTCTTGCTTCTCTTCATATAAAATCCTTCAAGCCAGTGATGTGTGGGTTTTGTTTTTTTGTTGTTGTTGTTTTTTACTACCTATTCACTTTTGCAGCTTCCTGTGTTTCTTATTGGAAATTATAACCTAGCAAATGGATAACTAATTCAGAAAGGGCAGGCCCAACAGCAATTTAGGAGCTAAAATACTCTATTCTTTCCATTATGTAGGAAGATGGTTCCAAATAGGAAAAGGAGTATGTCAAGGCTGTATATTGTCACCCTGCTTATTTAACTTATATGCAGAGTACATCATGAGAAACGCTGGGCTGGAGGAAGCACAAGCTGGAATCAAGATTGCCGGGAGATATATCAATAACCTCAGACATGCAGATGACACCACCCTTATGGCAGAAAGTGAAGAAGAACTAAAGAGCCTCTTGAAGAAAGTGAAAGAGGGGAGTGAAAAAGTTGGCTTAAAGCTTGACATTCGGGAAACTAAGATCATGGCAATTGGTCCCATCACTTCAATGGTAGATAGATGGGGAAAGAGTAGAAACAGTGACTGACTTTATTTTTCTGGGCTCCAAAATCACTGCAGATGGTGACTGCAACCATGAAATTAAAAGGCGCTTACTCCTTGGAAGGAAAGTTATGACCAAATTAGACAGCATATTAAAAAGAAAAGACATTACTTTGTCAACAAAGGTCCATCTAGTCAAGGCTATGGTTTTTCCAGAGGTCATATATGGATGTGAGAATTGGACTGTAAAGAAAGCTGAGAGCTGAAGAATTGATGCTTTTGAACTGTGGTGTTGGGGAAGACTCTTGAGAGTCCCTTGGACTGCAAGGAGATCCAACCAGTCCATCCTAAAGGAGATCAGTCCTGGTGTTCATTGGAAAGACTGATGTTGAAACTGAAACTCCAATAGTTTGGCCACCAGATGTGGAAAACTGACTCATTGGAAAAGACCCCGATGCTGGAAAGATTGAGGGCAGGAAGAGAATGGGATGACAGAGGATGAGATGTTTGGATGGCATCACTGACTGGATGGACATGGGTTTGGGTAGACTCTGGGAGTTGGTGATGGACAGAGAGTGCTGCGATTCATGGGGTCTCAAAGAGTTGGACACGACTGAGTGACTGAAATGAACTGAACTGAACTGAAGAAGCATATTTTCCCTCTGACTCTTATTGATGGGGTGCCTGGTTTTGAGATAGAAAGGTGAGCAAATATGTGAATGTTTCACACTTCTGACTCTCTGGCCTTATTGTTCTTAAGTTAACCACTGGTATTTCCATTAGTAGAAAAGGCTCCTGAGGTTTTATGGATATTTCTGCACTGATGAAACTTTCAATCTCTTACTTTTTAAGGAATGTTTAAATGGGAACTTCAAGTAAAATTAATGAAGCACTGGAAGTTTAACAAGCATCTCATGGGGAAGCCCAACTTTGCTCTGTGTATCCTCTTCCTGATTATAATCAGGTAATTATCTGAAGTCCACTCTACTTTAGAGTAGCTAGCAACGTGAGGACATCTCATGGAACCCAGCATGTTATTTCCTGTCAAAATCCAGACAAGATGCAAAACATATTATATCATGTTATGTTGCATTTTATTATATCATAAATCCAGTTTCCTGCTTACTTCCATATGTACTAAATATAGGATGGGATTTGAAGTTGACCATAAGGCTAAGATAAAAGTTTGATTAAAAAGGGTGGAAAGAAAGTGTATATAATGCACTCCATATCAAATTCTAAGAGCTCTGTAAGTGTTGATTCTTACTATTAAGAATACTGATTGTTCCAGAACTATGAAGATAACAAATAAATGCAAATACCAAGGTATGATAGTGATAAGAACATAGAGTTTAAAATCAGAATTACCTGAGTTGAAATATCGTTTTTTCACTGTGAAGTATATGACCTTTATCTGTAAATTAAAGCCATTAGCAGATTTGAGCAAATTAGTGGTAATTAAAGTAAAAAAAAATAGGCTGTGATTTATAACCTACTTTGGAGTCAAGAGACATGAAAGCAGAGTAGAGTATAGCAGACACAATAATAGCTGCTTAGGTTAGGTGTTGATCCTGTGCGTTCAAAGATGGATGGAAAACAGATATGAAATAATGAAATGAAATACTTTATGGAAACTTCAGGGAAAGGCAAAGCCAGTGTTTCTCACTCACCACTACTTCACCCAAAAGTTTGATAATGCTATTTTCATAATGAAAACTATCATTGTGTAGTAGATTATAATGATATATAGATTTTCTTACTTTGGTCATTTGTATATTCTGTAACATGTTTCACCTTCAAGAAAAAGAGACACTTAATTTCCCTAATAATAATAAATAATATTTCCCCATACTTTTCCATACTTTCCCAGGTAGTATTCCATCCACATTTATAATCAATTCAGTGGATTAATTTCTATTTCATTCCTTGGGAAATTGGACACAGTGACTCTTGTTAAGAAGTCTTCTTTTACATAACTCATTCTAAATTTACTTTCCCTTCATCATCTTGTTTAATTCTCTTATGCTGTCTTATTTCCCAGCAAGAGAGGTTCCTAATGTTCTCCCAGTGAAACTATTGGTAAATCAGAGTATGTGTTTTGCCAATTCTTCTCGCCATCCTCCACAAAAAGAATCATACTTATGAGATTCTTTTTTCTAGGTGGATATCCATCTCAGAAAACAGTTACCCATATATAATCACATCATGATGGATCCCATCAGTTGTTTCAACTGAAATGAGTATTTTGCTGCTATTAAGCCTTTAGCATTCCACTCCCATAGCTCTTATGTTTCAATATAAAATCACATTTAATTTGTTTCCCATTAACACTCCCAGGAATCATTCAGTAGTAGTGTTTTCGATCTTCTCTGCTCATTGAATATCTATTACTATTTATGCATCCCTGGGGATATTCGTTTGCATCCTTCCAGACAGAATTATATCTTGTTATTTTGGGCTCAGAGTTCTGAGACTTTTGCATATATTTCAACTGTATTTCTCTCAATTACAGGTTTTTCAACAGTTTCTGCTTTAATATGGTTGAAAACACCAATGCATACCATGTATTCCCTCTACAAATCATTAGAACTATGACACAGGACCAAAGGGAATGCAACCTGCAGGCTTTATTCAGAGGTCTCCTGAGTGTACACAACTTTTTAATTACCATCACCATTTTCTTCTTTAAGGGTTTTGGATAGTTCAAGTTTCTGCTTTAATGCTATATGAATAGATGGCGAATGAAAAGTGGTAGATGGAAATATAGATGTAGATAATGTTTTGGGGTGATCACAGTAGATAATATTGATGATCTTGATAACATGCATGCATTGAGGTCGTAACAAGTGTTTAATATGTATTACTTCAGTTCAGGTTCACAATACTTCCATAAGTTAGTGACTCTTCTTATCCCTCTTTTTTCAGACAGGTAAATTGAGCTTCTGAAAGTTTCAGTAATTTCTGAAAGATCACAGAGCCAGTAAGTGAGAGATAAACATGCTATTCTTCTTTCATTGAATTGTTTATTGTTATTATATGTCTATAAAATAATAAAATACAAAACTCAAAATCACTACCTACTTACCCCTATAGTGGGGAGAAATAAACAATAAAAAGAAACAATGACTTTTATATAGTTTTCAGTCTTTGGACCCTACTAGAAGAAGAAAAAAAGCAACAGTTTTACATATTGATCCCAATATCTGTTCCTTTTTCCAGGTTTTATATTTATTTCTTAATATATTCTTCACTTTGTGGCTTTTTGTCTCTATATTGACAGTTTTGCAAAATCACACTTCCCCCAGTTTAAATTTTAAAAGTTGTTTATCATTAATACATTACAGTGATCTTTAAGTGATGCCATTAAATATGAATATGGGATTTTATGAAAAATAAAGTATATGATAGTTCATTAATTATAATGTACTGATCAGCAGCAGCAAGATATTTTCTTACACTGTTGAAGATGAATATAAATTCTCTTATGAATGAAAAATATAGTACAGTGTAACAATTATGAAATTCAATAAGCTTTATATTCAGCTCCCTTTCAAATCATGATTTGCTCTGTGGTTGGTATAAAAGCAACTATCTGAGTAAATCTTCATTTGGTTAATAGTTCCTTCAGTGTTAGAATTCAGTGGTAACATAGCAATTGTGAAAAGCCTGATTTTTGGTAATTTTGTTTGTTTTTAATTTATTTTCTTCTTTTTTTTTTTTTTTTGCTCTGGTATTTTATGACATATCCTAACTGCTGTCTAGTTTGGACTAAATATTTAATGATATGATTTATAGTAGTATTTATGTGAAACTTTTCCCATGTTTTGAAAAAAGGAGCATTTATAAGGATTAGAAAAACATGCAAGAAATGAGCACTCATTCTTTTAAGAAGAGAAATAGCACTGATATGATCATGAACTAGAATCAGATTATGTTAACATCTGGACACATGCCAGCCTCTGATTATCAGTATCAAATGCTTTTTCATTTTCTTGTGATCACTCTCATTTTTAACCAATTTTAAACTCAATTTTGCGATTTACCAAAGTAGACAAGCATGAAATGGATTTTTCATAGGAAAGAGATATTCTTGGTGAATAATAATGCTGTGCGATGGTGTCACTCCTCTAGATTTCTCACTTTTTCGCTATGTAACGTCTGTTTTTGATGACCAAAGTACGTATCTCTTGCTCTTGTGCTCAGAGCCACATGCTTCCTCAACCCCTTGATGTTAGGTGGGGCCGTAGAACTGAACTTAGGCCAATGAAATATGGGTATAAGTGATATTACCACCTAAGTGACAGTAACATCATCTTCACCCTTTTGTAGACAGACCTGGAAGCCAAGTGTGGTAGAGGGTGAGTCTTAAATTGGAATGGGCCACTGGACTTCTCACCTCTCCTCCCAGTACTCACGCACATATTCACATACACACTTACGCACACTGGATGTTAGACTCTGATGTGAATGAGCAATAATTTTTCTGTATTAAGCCACTGCAATTGGGAGTGTTAGAGCAAAAGTCTGCCCTGAATAATACCATTATTCCAGGTGAAATACAGGCATGGTTAGTGGTTAAGAGCACACATTTTGTGTGAGATATATCTGAATCCATACTCCAGCTTTCCTTTTAACTGTGTGGTTAATTGATGGATCTTGCTGAGTCTCCATCCCT
The DNA here is from genome assembly GCA_007570785.1 of Antilocapra americana. Classification (NCBI taxonomy): domain Eukaryota; kingdom Metazoa; phylum Chordata; class Mammalia; order Artiodactyla; family Antilocapridae; genus Antilocapra; species Antilocapra americana. The sequence continues at coordinate 9,555,217 of ML660787.1, read as the reverse complement.
TTGTCTGTAATATGAGGCTAGTAATAGCTACTTCACAGGTTTAAGTGTTGCACAATACACGCTATTTAGTATAGTGTCTAATAAATAGTAGGATTTGATAAATCTAAGCTTTTAGAAACCTTTTTCTGTAAGAACTGCTGTTCATTTAGGCCGTGCTCCATCTTAAGTTTGCAGAGAACATTTCTCCACTTTATTCCCGATTACTACAATGGAACTTCAGATTTCCCTCTAAATCTCTGTTACTTTCTTTACCTGGGGCTTTGTCTCCAATCTCTCAGGCCTCAGGCAATTTCTAGGTTTGGGGATGGTAGGGAAGACCATTGTTCGGTGTTCATAACTTGGGCTTCTCCTGGTCTTTCAGGCCCTTCTCAGGCCTCCCCCTCCCTGTAGTTACTGTCAATGCAACAAGTAAAACCCTGTGCCTTCCCAGTGCTACTGAGATGATCATATTCACTCTTCTTGTATCCTCCACAATCCTTGAATGCAGAGTAAAGAACTCCTTTAACAGGAGTTTTTAACCTTTAATTTTATATTGGGGTATAGTTGATTAACAATGTGTCAGTTTCAGGTGTACAGCAAAAATTAAATTATGCATATTCTTTTTCACAATTAGGTTGTTACATAATATTGAGCAGAGTTCCCTGTGCTTGTTTGTTATCCATTTTAAATATAGTGATGTGTACATGTACATAGACAACAGTTTAAAGACATTTCAAATAGATTCAGTGGTCCTAAGGATGATTGCTTTTCCTAAAGTCCTTCATGATTCTTAGCCTGACGTCCTTATTCAGGAAATCTCTAGTGGGTGCTGCTTTTCTTTCCTAGAGGACAAGCTGAAGGATTTGCATATGAGAACAAGACAAATACTCCCTCAGATTAGGGCTGCAAATTCAGATCCATTCTTTTTACCTTTGTAAGTTGTCCCATTGAGTATAAAAATTTAATTCAATCTCTCAAGGTTTGTTGAGGGCAAATCTAGACGAACGAACATGGGCATAAGAGGATATGTGAGCAGTTCAAGATGCCTGGAAATTATTGCAGTAGAGAATGAACTAGGAAGAGAGTAGAGCAGGATATGGATATCTCATGTTATTTAAGGCTTTGCTGTAGAAACAATGGGGATGTTTGAATAACTTTTAACAGGAGGGTTGAAGTTCAGAAGTTACAAAAAGATTGCTTTCCATCTCCATTTACTCACCTATTTAAATACCAAAGATTTGTGATATTTTAGAAATAGGAGGATTTTAGAAATGCTATTTGTTTCCTCCACTTATATAGGAAAAAATGAAAGGCCCCAGATGCTCAGACTTGCCCCAGACCTGGATCATTTTATTACAGATTGCCTTTTCTTCTTCTTACTTCTCTCCTCAGAGTTTTATATTTGCATCATATCTTTTCAAAATCAGCTATGTTTATGAAAGTAGTGTCACTTTTTGAATTTTTCGTAATTGTAGTCAAATTTTTAAAGAGTACAAATATGAAAAAAGGGCTCACTGACTTTTCATGCATGGAAATGTGGTCTATTATTTGCTGATTCACTGTAACCTAGTTTGTTGGCTATTTAACATGTTCAACATGTCTTAACCCAACCATCTTTAAATGTCATGAATTAGAAAATTATATAGCATTGTGGTCAGAAAAGATGCTTGAATTGATTTCAGTTTTTTAAAATTTTACCAAGGCTTAATTTGTGGCCCAAGATGTGATCTATCCTGGAGAATATTCCATGTGCACTTGACAAAAAAATGAAATCTATTGTTTTTGGATGAAATGCTCTGTAGATATCAGTTAAATACAACTGGTCCAATGTGCTGTTTAAAACCTGTGTTTCCTTATTAATTTTTTGTCTGGATGATCTGTCCATTGGTGAAAGTGGGGTATTAAATTCTCCCGCTATTATTCAGTTCAGTTCAGTCACTCAATCGTGTCTGACTCTTTGCTACCCCATGAACTGCAGCACGCCAGGCCTCCCTGTCTATTACCAACTCCCAGAGTTTACCCAGACTCATGTCCATGGAGTTGGCAATGTCATCCAGCCATCTCATCCTTTGTCGTCCCCTTCTCCTCCCACCCTCAATCCTTCCCAGCATCAGGGTCTTTTCCAATGAGTCAGCTCTTTGCATGAGGTGGCCCAAGTACTGGAGTTTCAGCTTCAACATCAGTCCTTCCAATGAACACCCAGGACTGATCTCCTTTAGGATGGACTGGTTGGATCTCCTTGCAGTCCAAGGGACTCTCAAGAGTCTCCTCCAACACCACAGTTCGAAAGCATCAATTCTTTGGTGCTCAGCTTTCTTCACAGTCCAGCTCTCACATCCATACATGACTGCTGGAAAAACCATAGCGTTGATTAGACAGACCTTTGTTGGCAGAGTAATGTCTCTGCTTCTTAATATTATTATGTTACTGTTGATTTCCCCCTTTATGTCTGTTAGTATTTGCCTTATGTATTGAGATGTCCCTATGTTGGGTGCATAAATATTTACAATTGTTATGTCTTCTTGGATGCTCAGCATCCTTCAATGTTAGAGAAATGCAAATCATAATTACCATGAGGTAGAATGATCATCATCAAAATATCTACAAACAATAAATACTAGAGAGGATGTGTAGAAAAAGGAACCCCCCTTGCACTGTTGGTGGGAATGTAAATTGATATAGCCACTGTGAAGAACAGAATGAAGATTCGTTTAAAAACTAGGGATAAAACTATCATATGACTCAGTAACCCCATGAATGGACATATACCCTGAGATAACCATAATTCAAAAAGACACATGTACCCCAATGTTCATTCCAGCACTATTTATAATACCTAGTATGTGGAAGCAGTCTAGATGCCCATCATCAGATGAATGGATAATTAAATTGGGTTATATATATATATATACAATGAAATATTACTCAGCCATAAAAAGGAATGGATTTGAGTCAGTTCAACTGAGATGGATGAACCTAGAGCCTGTTTTACAGAGTGAAGTAAGTCAGAAAGGTAAAACAGCAGATATCATATATTAATCAAATGTATGATATCAAATATCATATATTAATATATGTATATAGCATCTAGAAAAATGGTACTGATGAGCCTATTTTCAGGGAAGGAATGGAGACACAGCCATAGAGTATAGACTCGTGGACACAGGGGAGGAAGGAGAGGGTGGGGCGAATTGAGAGAGCAGCGTTGAAACAGGTATATTATCATATGTAAAATAGATAGCTGATGGGAAGTTGCTATATAATACTAACACAGGGAGCTCAGCTTGGTGCTCTATGACAACCTAGGAGATATGGGAGGTGGGAGAAAGGGTCGAGAGGAAGGAGATACGTGTATGCTTATGGCTGATTCATGTTGTTATATGGCAGAATCAATACAGCATTGTAAAGCAATTATCTTTCAATTAAAAATAAATTAAAAAAAGAAAATTATATAAAGGCTTATCTCATAACTGTGCCCAAAGCCAAACCCAAATACACAGCTTTCAGGTTTTTCCCTGTTACTTAGAACACTAGTTATAGATTTTCTTATTTTTTTTCTATTGCAGTGAGGATATCACAGTACCTCATTTTTAAAAAAAAAACATAATTTGTTACCTCTTCTTTCATACTTTGTGCTATAAAGGAGACACTACTAATCTGAATGAGCAGAAATCCAGTTCCCTTCTTGGCCAACTCCCAGTTTATATCAGTCTGAGAAAAAAAATCATTAACTCATACCTGACTCACTCTCTTTCACTCTCCCCCTACCTGCTGGGGGCTCTACCAGCTAGCACCATGCACTCGGGGCTCAATGGTGAGTGCATGGCTCAAGTTCTTATTCTGCACCAACAACCAAAGGATCAAAGCTCTGCTTAGATTTCCTTTTTAGGGATTTAAAACCCATTTTTACAGAGCTCCATATTGGGATAATGATAATTTGATTTTAAAAATAACTTGGTATTTTATTTTCAAGGATGACTATTTTTCCTGACACCTATCCACATTGTCAACATTGTAAGTGCAGAGATACAATGGTATGGGTAGGGTAGAGTTTGGATAGACGTGGACCTTTCTGACAATTTTCTATCTCAATCTAATGAGACTGCCTAAGTGAGCTGCACAGCAGTAATAGGGAAGAAAGAGCCATTTAGAACATAGTGGCAGCTGTGTATTCTACCTCTGGACAGCTGGCTTACAAGTGAGAAGAATAAGTTTTATTTTGTTTTCTACTTGTTTTTCTAATTGGAGTCATAAAATCCTAGAGTTGGAAAAACAGTTACCAGTTTCTATGATGGTTTGTTTTATGTGTCAGCTTGTTAGGTTATAATGCTCACTAGTCAATCAAACACTAATCTTGGTGTTACTGTACAGGTAGTTTGTAAATGTGATTAACATCCATATTAAATCAACTTGAAGTGTAGGGGATTATCCTTGATAGTGTGGGTAGGCCTCATCTGCTCAGTTGAAAGGCCTTAAGAGTGAAACTGGAGTTTCCATCAAGACATTCTGTCTCAAGACTGAGGCATCAGTTTCTGCCTTTGCCTGAGACTTTAAAAGCTGCTACTCTGTCCTATCGGAGACGGCGATGGCACCCCACTCCAGTACTCTTGCCTGGAGAATCCCGTGGATGGAGCCTGGTAGACTGCAGTCCATGGGGTTGTGAAGAGTCAGACACGACTAAGCAACTTCACTTTCACTTTTCACTTTCATGCACTGGAGAAGGAAATGGCAACCCACTCCAGTGTTCTTGCCTGGAGAATCACAGCCTGGTGGGCTGCCGTCTACGAGGTCGCACAGAGTCAAACACGACTGAAACAACTTAGCAGCAGCAGCAGCCTGTCCTATAGATTTCAGACTTGCTCATTCCCACAATTGCATAAGCAAATTCCTTAAAATAAATCTCTTTTTCTCTGTCCATCCATCCATGCACCTGGATAATCAGTCTATGGATCTACCTGTCTATATGTAGTTTTACAGGTAGATCTATGGATCTGAATGTCTATTGATCATCTATTACTTATCATTAGCCTCTTACAGATTCTTCTGATTTGATTTCCTCTGGAAAAGCTTGACTGTTACCACTGTCTTAGTGTGATTTCTTACCTAGTGCCAACATTTATTTTACATATATGACAAGAGTCCTCCATTTATTATTTATTTATTTTTCATTACTGTATTGATTGAATTATTTCAATAGTCTACATTTTAAGCTTCATAATAAAACTTTATACTAAAATCATTACCCCAGCTTAATTTTCTTGTGATCTTTAAAATTTAAATATTCTTAGGGTTTCTTTTTTGTCCATTAGATTTTATGATGTCCATTGGACAAATTAGCACAACTCCTTATATACAGTATGCAGTGTATTAAACTTCCATGTAAATATATTTTGCTCCTAATGTATAAGTACCTGGTGGATAAAAACTGTGAAGGACTATACCATGTTCATATGATTATCCTTGTGCCTCTCTTAGATACTCAAAATCACTGTTGAGTTTGATGTGAATCCTGCGATCAGTGAAATCTGCCTCACCATTACTCATACCTGTTAGTCCTCTCTTTTCTTTCTAGTGCATTGCCTGTCACCCCTGGCTTCAGGTCAGAATATGTTTCACAAGCCCCCCAAAAACATTTAAAACAATCTCTCTAGAGTTGGGTTTAGGTATGAGGGTTTGGGGGCTTCCCACGTGGCTCTAGCAGTAAAGAACACGCCTGCTACTGCAGGAGACTTAGAGAAGCGGGTTCGATTCCTGGGTGGGGAAGATGCGCTGGAGGAGGAAATGGCAACCCACTCCAGTGTTCTTGCCTGGAGAAGCTCCTGGGCAAAGGAGCCTGGTGGGCTACAGTCCATAACGTCACAAAGAGTTGGAGACGACTGAAGCGGCTTAGCATGAGACTTTTTAAAGAGCTCCTCAGATGAGTCTAGTCCTTAACCAGGGTGAGCAAAGGTTGCTGAAGAATCATGTAGCACTCCTTCCCTGTCCTCACACCACTCTAGGATTCTGAAGACATTTTTCATATCTCCTTATCTCTTTCCCAAATGAAACACTGTATATATAACTCACATCATTATGACGGCCTCTCTAGAACGCGCACCATGCCGTTTGACTTCCTCTGGGGCTCCCGTTAACTGATCAGAACCTTCGTTAAATGCCGCATTCTCAGCATGGAGCTTCTGTGAACCTTTTGGAGATTATTAGCCTCCCAGCTGAGATTCAGAATTTGTGAGATAAAAGCTCTGTTTTCATGGAGTCAGTTTTTGTTTAGCTTATTTGCAAGTGATGCTCAGAGTAGCTGCTGTTGGCTGCTCTGCCTTATGACTGATTCCAAATTTACTGTTTAATAGCCCTTGTTTTATTTATTCCTCTTCTAAATCAGTAGCAGCCTGAAAATATAGAAAAAAAGAAAACACAGGCTTTGAAATCTGAAACACCATGAATTGGTTTCTAGTTTTATCAAGTAGTAATGGACAGGTCACTTGGGAAAAGCAGTGTTAGTTGGGAGAGATTTGCTTTCCTCATCTGTAAAAGGGGTCAAAGCAGTTGTATTCTCTTGCCATGATAGTGAAGATAAATAACATTTGTAAAGGATAGAATCTGGCATTTGCAAACTATCTATTAAATTGTATTCATTTTTATAACCTACATGGATTTAAAGTGCCCATGCTTCTTCTATCTTAATATTCAATGAACTGTGCTATACCCATTTTATACTAATGCCTGTAGTTTTAGTATGATAAGTATATCTAGTATGCTGTTTTGAGATCTAAAAGGCACATGGACTGTAAGTCTCATCTCTGCAGAACCCATTTAACACTTCCTGCCTGGTTCAGGCACAGAGATTTTGGTTATGGATCCACCCCTGATGATGTTGGTAAACCAGCACAGCCTTGGTGCTCAGATTGGGTATTGGACCAGACTGGGTGTACAAACCTACTTGTCAATAGCCTGCAAGGCAGATCCCATCTTGTTCCCTACCTGCTGTGCTTTCAGTTAGAATCAAAGTTCACATCACATAGCATGGATTAAAGAAGGGTCAGAGAATGGAAATTGTATTAAGTTCGAGTCAGTAAGAAAATAAAATAAGGCATACATTCCACATCTCTTGTTATCTGACTGAAGGGCACAGTGGGGGTGAGGGCACCATTCTCTATCTCAAATTTGAGTCTATATTCTAGAAGAGGAATCCTTTATCCCCATGAGTTCCATTCTCTTTCCTTTTGGAGAGGTGGGGTAGGAATTAGAGTTAAAAAAAAAATCAACCTTGTCCATGGGGGAATATTCAGATGATTTTGACTCCTAGAATCAGAAGCTGGGAGACAGCTGTTTATAGCTGTTATCTGAGAAATGTACTCAGAGTCCTGGGGGATGCTCTTCAGAGAGAAAACCTCAGTTTCTGCCAGAGTATTTTTCTTGGAGCAGTTCATTCTAGTTGGAGAATGGCTGCCTAAATTTCCAGCAACTTAAGCAACCCAGAGTAAGCTATTGGAAGCTTATACATCCTCTTCCACTTGGTTTCATCACCTAAAAAACAAGAGTTAATTAAAACCATGTCTTAAACTTGCTGAATGTCTTAAGTTAAAACCTTATTATGTGGCTTGGCATAGAGATTGTCCTGATAAAATGGTAGCTATTATCACATCCCAGACAAAATCACTCAGAAGTTGAACAGCAGTGGGGTCTATATTAAAGCGTATTATAATATAAATAATAGATTTTATCTCTAAGTAACTTCTAGCACACTTGCCATTTCATTAAGATCCCAAATTGCTTCCTTTATAGATGGGTCCTTACAAACTGCTAGTTTACTTGGCCCGAGAGTCAAAACCATATTTAAAAGAATGCTTATGCAGAGGAGCTCGACTTCTACCTTGTCCCCATTTTCCAGGAAAGAGAACTATTTTCTAATAACCCTAGAATGTTATCATGCTTCCAGTGTTTTGAAGGCAAATGCAAGCTATTCTATCTATATATCCCAGGTGGCTCAGTGGTGAAGAATCTGCATGCCAATGTGGGTTTGATTCCTGGGTTGTGAAGATCCTCTGGAGGAAGAAATGGCAACCCACTCGAGTGTTCTTTCCTGGAGAATTTCATGGACAGAAGAGCCTAGTGGGCTACAGTCCATGGGGTTGCAAAAGAGTAGCACATGATTTAGAGACTAAACAACAAATGTTCAAGTACAGCCTTCTTATGTAAAAAATAACATTGGATATAGTGTCCTGCCAAGGTTTATTTATTTATTTTTTTATTGTTTTTGCCATACATTGTCATGATATCACCATGGGTTTACATATGCTTCCCTTCCGGAACCCCCCTCCCTCCTCCCTCCCCCCCGGGAAATCTCGCTGCACCAGTCCCGAGCATCAATCCTGGGCTGGCGATTGATTAGACAAGTGTCCTGCCAAGGTTTATAATGACTTCTGATATTGCTCTCACTGGAAGTGGAAGTAAGGAGGGAGGAGAGAGCAAGAGATTTTCCTCTTTTTTACTGCCCTGCTCTAGTATTTAGTTTTCCACCAGTGGCCTTGCTTTCTGTTTCTTATGCTCACCTCCTGGCATTCTCCATTACCAACCTTGGTGCAAACGGTGACCACTGTTCTACCCCAGGGCCTAGCACACTGCTGGGCACACAGAAGGAAGTGGTGACAATGACAGCTGTCGAGTGAGAAAATAAATATCTCAGGGCCTGGGGCATAGGTTTGTGTGGTGCACCATGGTGCTTCTGCACAAACATCCCTCCCTGTTGCAAATTAGCATGTCTTAAGAATTTCTATAGCTCTGTGGAGAGAGTATTTAGTATGTCAGTGAAGTATGAAAAAATGTATTTTTTCCTGCAATGTGACAGTTTCAGGTGCTCATAATTGTGCTGTGCACTCAGCCCATTTTAAAATATATTAAAAAATGATTCATGATGAGTTAGGCAAAGTACATTATGTAAATTATATACCTAAAATATAGTTTAACTCCAAAGCCTTAGTTCTTCTCACACTTTAAATATTAATCATTTGGTTCAAACGTCTGATTTTCAGTTTAAAAAAAAAACTGGAATAAAAGCACCAATTTTCCAGTACTTAGTTGTATCTTAATACATTTCTATCTAGCTGGAATTTTAGATAAGTAGTTGAGAAAAGATATTGGGTTATTTTATGGAAGAGGATATAGAGTCTATGATGACAGCTTAATAGAATTTCCATTAAACAGAAACTGAACTGAAATTCAGTCACTTGGTTAAAATGATAATTGTCCACTTAGAGTTTGAAATACTGAAGATAAATGATGGTAGCATGCATTTACATTTTTATACTCAATTCTGTTGAAAAATAAAGTTTTGGAATTTTGTAACATGCTGTATAGACAAGGTAACCCCTCTGCAATGAAAATATAATGGGGTTTTACACTGTTAACCAAATTCTTTTTCAGAAATAATTTCTACTAATGGGGTCAGAACAGATAGAAGCAGAATTTATTTTGCTGTGTTCCAATTTCATTAAGGGCTTAAAATCCCGTGTTTAAATTATGGATATATTTTGCTTTGTTGGATTGCTATGAGGCAACTTCAGACGGTCAAATAGTTTGCACAACTATGACCATTTCAGCACTGAAATTTATCATGAGTGTCATTAATTTAATCCTTAAAAGAAAAAGATAATCAAATGGCAGCTTTATTGCCATTTTAAAATCAAAGAAAAAAAAGCCAACATTTCTGATGAAGATTGTTTATAGATTCTTATTTTTTAGGATCTCATGGAATAGCCAGCTGAGTATCTTATTTCACATGCCATTAGTTGTCTCATTTACATTTATGAAACATAGATATAAATAAATTAAGAATCTTTTATTTCATGTGACTTATAACTAGTAGACAAATCCTAAAGGTCTAATGCACAATAGTGTAAGTAAGTGTTAGTCCCTCAGTCATGCCTGACTCTTTGCGACCCATGGACTGCAGCCCACCAGGCTCCTCTGTCCATGAGATTTTCCAGGCAAGCATACTACAGTGGGTTGCCATATCCTTCTCCAGGGAATCTTCCCAACCCAGGGATTGAACCCGGGTCTCTGCACTGCAGGCAGATTCTTTACCAACTGAGCTACAAGTGAAGCCCTAAATGCACAATAGATGGATACAAACAACAATATTGTTTTTATAATCATCAAACTTGGTAAATGACTAAGTCTTGGTTATTCCCATGACAAATAAGAAATGATAGTTATGTGACAGAGGTGCTGACAGTAGCTACAATGGCAGTCATGTTACAATATATAGATATATCAAATCACCATATGATACACTTCAAGTTTATACAGTATTTGTCAAATATATTAAAAATAAAAATGTTGCCAACCATTAAAAAATTAAGAAAAATTAATTAAAAATTAAGAAAAATCTTGAAATGTAGAATGATTTCCTAAGATTTTCATAAAGAACATCATTGACTCCATGTTTCTATTTGTAAACAAAACATTTGCCCTGAAAGCAAGAGAAATTCATAAAATTCCTACTGTAGTTGTTGTTATTGTTTAGCCACTCAGTCATGTCTAACTCTTTGGTGACCCCATGGACTGTAGCCTGCCAGGCTCCTCTGTCCATGGGATTTCTTCAGCAAGAATACTGGAGTGGGTTGCCATTTCCTTCTCCAGAGGCATCTTCCTGATGCAGGGATTGAACCCATGTTTCCTTCATTGGCAGGCAGATAGTTTACCACTGAGCCACCTGGGAAGCCCAAATAAGGCACTGTTTATTTTGCAGTTAGTTTAAGTGCTTGTCTGTTTTAACATATATAGAGTATTAAATTGTATCTACAACTCATCATTTTGATCCATTCAAACTGACATTTAAATTAAAATAAATACAAATACACACTTTAAGTAACAAACAGTTGAAAACTGAAATTCCAATGACTTGAAAATATAATGTTGGTGGTGGGTCATTGCTCTGAGAATCAGAATTCCTGATGGAGTGTGTGATCATAAGCAAACTAACCCCCATTGTTTGCTTGGATTGGGGGAGGTACTCAGCTTCCCTCTGTAAAATGTAGCCATTGAACTTGATCATTTCTGACTGACCTTCGAATTTCTACTTGCTTATGATTGTGTGAAAGCATGATCTGTCCTCAAGATTTTTCTGTAATTGTTCTGATAAAATTTCTTTCTATCTCCTTAAGTTTTTGAAAGAAAAATTATTACCCTTTTTATGAGAGCACCACTTTTCACTCTTTAAAACAGTCAAGACTAGATTTCCTTATAATCAGAAGAAAACAAAATTGATAAGATTCCCAGTGATTTCAGAGTTGCTAAAATAAGTGAGTACCCAGTGGTCTTTACCTTACTTGATTCTCAAGATTTAAAAGGCTCTTTCCTTCCTGAAACTGCTACCTCTTTTGGCTTTTTGATATCACTCTTCTCTGATTTTTCTCTTCCTTTAGTGGGTAGTCACAAAAGTATATTAAATTTAGTAAAATTGGAACTAGATCAACAAATTTGATCATTTTCTTCCATTTTGAATGATGTTACCACACACCAAATTATAAACATCAGAAACTTTAAAATTTGGAGGCTGAAAAAAATAAGCCTGTGCTTAGCTCACCAGGCAGTGTACCTTGATGTAGTGTTTCACCTACCATGAAGAAGGGACAGAGTTTTCATCATACAAAAATAAATTTGCTCATCAAATCTGTGTACTACTTGAGCAGACAAAAGGTAATATTTGCCCTGCACACATTTCCCTTCTTCAGCCTATTGTCAACTGTGATAGTATGCAGTAGTATTTATCAATTTATTTCACTCTGTTTTTATCCAGATCTAGGCAATAAATAGATGCAGACTTAAATTGGGTAATTTGGGATGAAATTAGAGGACTATTTACAAAAATAAGAGCAGAGTGTAAAATAGCCTCAGATACAAACGATATTAACTATAGGGTGTCATCACTTCTATAGACCAGAATTTCAGAGGAGTAGTGTGGTGAGTTCAAGATAGAGTTTAATGTGGAGAGTGACTCTGAACAGCAGCTAGGGCCTTCAACTAAGAGTTTGATGGAAGGATACAGCCTGCCTACTATTACCTTATTTCCTTCAAAGGATGGAAACTGATTAAAAACTCCAGTATATCTTTTATCCCTCTCCTTGACCATCTACCATTGCTACATTTTGGTGAAGTTGAATCAGAAGCCATAGGACAAGTTCAGTTCAGTCACTCAGACGTGTGCAACTCTTTGCAACCCTATGGACTGCAGCACGCTAGGCTTCCCTGTCCATCACCAACTCTCAAAACTTGCTCAAACTCATGTCCATTGAGTTGGTGATGCCATCCAACCGTCTTATCCTCTGTTGTCCCCTTCTCCTCCTGCCTTCAATCTTTCCCAGCATCAGGGTCATTTCCAATGAGTCAATTCTTCACATCAGGTGGCCAAAGTATTGGAGTTTTAGCTTCAGCATCAGTCCTTCCAATGAATATTCAGGACTGATCGCCTTTAGGATTGATTGGTCAGATCTCCTTGCAGTCCAAGGAACTCTCAAGAATCTTTTCAAGGGAGCCCATCAATACATGCCATACAAGTCAGCTTCGATAGGAAAAGCCAAGAGGAAAAAGATACTAAGTGATTCCAGGGGACAAACTGAAGTTATCTAGGACGCTCACCAAACTGATTATTCACTTACCACTTCATTGTCTCAGATTTCTTTAAAGTCTTTCATCATATGCAAAATGCAAATACACATTGCATCCAAGGCTTCTGATCCATATTAGTGCTGTAAGTCCTCCTTCCTACTGCTGCTTCATGTCTTGAGGATAGCACTCTACTTGAAGTTGCTTTTTCCTATGCCACGCAATATGTCTCCATGTGTTTTGAGCTTTAAAGTGAAGAGAATTACAAATTAAACTTACATATAGCCATTATATGGGCTTTCCTGGTGGCACTAGTGGTGAAGAACCTGCCTGCCAATGCAGGAAATTTTAAGAGATGCCAATTCAATCCCTGAGTTGGGAAGATCCCCTGGAGGAGGGGATGATGACCCACTCCTGTATTCATCCCTAGAGAATCCTGTGGACAATGAAGACTGGCAGGCTACAGTCCATGAGGTCACAGAGTTGGACATGACTGAAGCGACTTAGCAGGCATGCACATAGCCATTATATATTAAAATTAAAATAAATTGTTAATATATTCTCACCTGTTGATTTTGCTGAAGAATTTTAATGAAAAATACTGATATGCTGGTATTAAACCCATAAACTTAACATGTACATCTATAAAGTATGACACCGTCCTTTTCTTAGTTTAATTAATCCATCCTTAATATAATTTATCCTCAAAGTATATAAAAATTTCCTAGTAGTCTCCAAAATCTCATTCTATAGATGGTTATTTTTGGGTTAGTATCTCTACAAGGTTCATGCCTTGCATTTGGTTGTTAATTCACTTAGATTTCTTCTATCTAAAAATGTCAAAATGCAACCATTTTTCTTGAATAATCATTTCCCAGTGTTGGAAACTTTAGTTTAATTTCCAAAGTCATAAAAGATGATTTTGATAATTCTTCTCACTGCCTTTAAGAAGGAGAGAATTTTTAGAGATGATTGCTAATCATTTATGCTGACCTCATTTTTCCTTAATATATTTGCTTTCTTATTTTCCAAAGTGACTCTTTCAAACTTTCTCAAACAAAAAAACACATTCTTTTTCCCATTGCTGCTAGCTAATGATACTTTAGTAATAAAATAGATGGAATCTGGAGATAGAATCTTACCTATGTATTTACATTCCTACTCACCCTTCCTTTTCAATGGAAAACATGGTCCCTCTTCTATTGATTCCAATCCATTCACCCCTGCTGTAAATCACATCTCCTCTTTCATATTTGAGAGCTTCATTCTTTCAAATTTCTCTTATCTTTTGAAATGTCATATTTTCTTTCTTTACTGTATCAGGACCAGAAAGATACAAATACATTATCATAATATAGTCTTTCATGAAAAATTTGCTCCACTGGTCACTTGTTTCTATACTATTAACTATTTCCGTATTATTAGTTGAATAATTCTTTGCTGACTTTTCTGCCCAAGGTTCACAGGTATGTTACCCTTAATTCTCCCAATTTTCTTAACTCTAGTTTGTAAGAAAGGACCATTTTATAGCTCAACAGTGAGCTGTGCCAGCCTCAGGGGTGCACATACAGGGTCTGAGAAGGTCTTGGGGGAAGAAGTAAAAGCTGAAGGATTATTTAATGCAGGGACAACTGGTATCGATTCATAACTAGAAGGTCCAAAGAAAACAATAATCTATTTAACATATCAATCATCCTTGCCCCACATAATCCCTTAATTATATAAAATAAAAGAAGTGATGCCTCAGTTCAGTCGCTCAGTCATGTCTGGCTCTTTGCAACACCATGGACTGCAGCACACCAGGCTTCCATGTCCACCCCCAACTCTTGAAGCTTGCTCAAACTCATTTCCATTGAGTCAGTGATGCCATCCAACCATCTTATCTTCTGTCATCCCCTTTTCCTCCCGCCTTCAGTCTTTCCCAGCATCAAGGTCTTTTCCAATGAGTCAGTTCTTTGCATCAGGTGGCCAAAATATTGGAGTTTCAGCTTCAGCATCAGTTCTTCCAATGAATATTCAGGAATTATTTCCTTTAGGATGGACTGGTTTGATCTCCTTGCAGTCCAGGGGACTCTCAAGAGTCTTCTCTAACACCACAGTTCAAAACCATCAATTCTTCAGCATTCAGCTTTCTTTATAGTCTAACTCTCACATCCATACATGACTACTAGAAAAACCATAGCTTTGACTAGATGGACCTTTGTTGGCAATGTAGTGTCTCTGCTTTTTAATATGCTATCTAGGTTGGTCATAGCTTTTCTTTGAAGGAGCAAGTGTCTTTTAGTTTCATGGCTGCAGTCACCATCTGCAGTGATTTTGGAGCCCAAGAAAATAAAGTCTGTCACTATTTTCATTGTGTCCCCATCTATTTGCAATGAAGAGATGGGACTGGATGCCATGATCTTGGTTTCTTGAATGTTGAGTTTTAACGCAGATTTTCACTCTCCTCTTTTAGTTTCATCAAGAGGTTCTTTAGTTCTTCTTTGCTTCCTGTCATAAGAATGGTGCCATCTGCGTATCTGAGGTCATTAATATTTCTGCTGGGAAGTCTTGATTCCAGATTGTGCTTCATCCAGCCTGATATTTTGCTTGATGTACTCTGCATATCAGTTAAATAAGCAGGGTAACAATATGCAACCTTGACATACTCCTTTCATTTGGAACCAGTCTGTTGTTCCACATCCAGTTCTAACTGTTGTTTCTTGACCTGTACACAGATTTCTCAAGAAGCAGGTCAGGTGATATGGTATTCCCATCCCTTTCTGAATCTTCCACAGTTTGTTATGATCCAAACAGTCAAAGGTTTTGGCATAGTCAATAAAGTAGAAGTAGATTTTTTTTTTTTTTTTGGAACTCTCTTGCTTTTTCAGTCATCCAATGGATATTGGCAGTTTGCTGGCAACGTGATGCCTAAAATATCTGAATATCACAGTACTCTGTCCTAATACCATCCTGAATCCATGCTCAAACACTTTTTAAGTGGAATAATCCCTGAGCAGACCAAACAGTAGTGACTGACAACTTCAACTAGAAATTTTAGGTTTGAATTATCTAGAATTGTACCCCTGTGCTCAAACTTGTAAACTAAAATTCAATTACAGGTCAATTCAACTATCCCTAATACTTTGAGGTGGGACTCTAGTTCCAGAAACGTCTCTCAGGCTAGTGGTCTTGGCTCCTGACTCAGGGGCCAGCAACCTGAAAATGAGTCTTTGTCATAGCTGTGTCTCCTATCTATATGAATAGAAGCACTGCTGGTAACCATGAGGTTTTTGAGGACACAGTTTGGGAATTGCAAGATGTGGTCAGTTTGGAAGTGATATGGGCTTCTTTTGGTAGTACTAGCTCTTAGTGGACCAGAGGAGGCTCTCTGGTGGCTTTTGTCTCAACTCCTTAGATCTTTCTTTCTGTGGAATCTGTGGAAATGAACTGGAAGGATTGGTCCTAGTAACTTGAGGACAAAAATCACTTTTTCCTCACTGGCCAGCCCTCCACCAACTTCTTTTGCTGTCACATGTACTGGCGTGGTGACAATCAGTAAGGGCATCTTGGTGTTGTTCATCCCTTATGACTCAGCATTTCTACCATGGTCCAGACTGTACTCAGGAATGTGCATGGGCACATGTAGGACAGATGCTTCCCCTAGTAGTCCTAGCTTGGGAAACATTCTCAAAAGCTACTCTGCTCTACCCTGGGGAGCATCAGAGAAAAGGGCAAGTCAAACAAAGGCCTTGGTGGTATGAAAGTAAATCAACCTGGGATGCCATCAGGTCTATCCCTGGTGCATCTCCACCTCACCTTGGTGGTAGAACCAGGAGGGATGAGTAAGATGCTGATGTTGGTAAGGGGAAGCCTAAGTCCAACCAGGGAAGGAAAGCTTCAGTGGAAGGTCTGTCTACACCTCCATCTAGAGCACGGAGGGATGCCTCTGGTAGAAAGAAGCCATGGCTGTAGATGCTTCTTTTTTCTCTCTTACATATGGGAGCTAGAAGTTCTAGAATTACTCCTTTAAAATGCATTTTAACAAACAAGCTGGGACACAATTGATCTCCAGAATTTAAGAAGACATGCCTGATCTTCTTCTGTGATGCTGAATGGCCACAGTATCCCTTGAAAGACAGGGAACACTGGCGTGTTAAAGGGTCTCTCAATAACAATACTGGGTTTTTTTTGTAATTAATTAATTAATTTTAATTGGAGGCTAATTACTTTACAATATTGTAGTGGTCTTTGCCATACATTGATATGTATCAGCCATGGGTATACATGTATCACCCATCCTGAAGTCCCTTCCCCCTTCTCTCCTCATCTCATCCCTCAGGGTCATCCCAGTGCACTGGCTCTGAGCACCTTGTCTCATGTATAGATCACCTGGACTGGTGATCTGTTTCACATATGGTAATATACATATTTCAATGCTATTGTCTCAAATCATCCCACCCTTGCCTTCTCTCAGAGAGTCCAAAAGTCTGTTCTTTATATCTGTGTCTCTTTTGCTGTCTTGCATATAGGGTCATTGTTAACATCTTCCTAAATTCCATATATATGCATTTATACACTGTATTCGTCTTTTTCTTTTTACTTACTTCACTCTGTATAATACTCTCCAGTTTCATCCATCTCATTAGAACTGATTCAAGTGCATTCTTTTTAATAGCTGAGTAATATTCCATTGTGTTTATGTACCACAGCTTTCTTATCCATTCATCTGCCAATGGACATCTAGGTTGCTTCCATGTCCTAGCTATTGCAAACAGCGCTGTGATGAACATTAGGGTACACGTGTCTCTTTCAATTCTGGTTTCTTTGGTGTGTATGCTCAGCAGTGGGATTGCTGGATCGTATTGCCAGTTCTATTTCCAGTTTTTTAAAGAATCTCCACACTGTTCTCCATAGTGGCTATACTAGGTTGCATTCCCAACGACAGTGTAGAGGGTTCCCTTTTTTCCACACCCTCTCCAATGCTTATTGTTTATAGACTTTTGGATAGCAGCCATTCTGACTGGCATGAGATGGTACCTCATTGTGATTTTGATTTGCATTTCTCTGATAATGAGTGATGTGGAGCATCTTTTCATTTGTTTGTTAGCCATTTGTATGTCATCTTTGGAGAAAGATTTGTTTAGTTCTTTGGCCCATTTTTTGATTGGGTCAATCATTTTTGGGGAATTGAGCTGCATGAGCTGCTTGTATATTTTTGAGATTAAATTCTTTGTCAGTTGCTTCATTGGCTATTATTTTCTCTCATTTTGAAGGCTATCTTTTCACCTTGCTTATAGTTTCCTTTGTTGTGCAAAAGCTTTTAATTTTAATTAGGTCCCATTTGTTTATTTTTGCTTTTATTTCCATTACTCTGGGAGGTGGGTCATAGAGGATCCTGCTGTAATTTATGTCAGAGAGTGTTTTGTCCATGTTTTGCTCTAGGAGTTTTATAGTTTCTGGTCTTACATTTAGAACTTTAATCCACTATGAGTTTATTTTTGTGTATGGTGTTAGGAAATGTTTTAATTTCATCCTTTTACAAATGGTTGACCAGTTTTCCCCAGCTCCACTGCATATTTCCATTGCATATTCTTGCCTCCTTTGTCAAAGATAAGGTGTTCATAGGTGAGTGGATTTATCTCTGGGCTTTCCATTTTGTTCCACTGATCTATATTTCTGTCTTTGTGCCAGTATCATGCCGTTTTGATGACTGTAGCTTTGTAGTATAGCCTAGAGTCAGACAGGTTGATTCCTCCAGTTCCATTCTTTCTCAAGATTATTTTTGCTGTTTGAGGTTTTTTTGTATTTCCATACAGATCGTGAAATTATTTGTTCTAGTTCTCTGAAAAATACCATTGGTAGCTTGATAGGGATTGCACTGAATCTATAGATTGCTTTGGGGAGTATATTCATTTTCACTATATTGGCTCTTCCAATCCATGAACATAGTATATTACTTCATCTATTTGTGTCATTTTTTATTTCTTTCATCAGTGTTTTATAGTTTTCTATATATAGGTGTTTTGTTTCTTTAGGTAGATATATTCCTAAGTATTTTATTCTCTTTGTCGCAGTGGTGAATGGAATTGTTTCCTTAACTTCTCTTTCTGTTTCCTCATTGTTAATGTGTAGGAATGCAAGGAATAACTGTGTGTTAATTTTATATCCTGCAAATTTACTATATTCATTGATTAGTCCTAGTAATTTTCTGGTTGTGTCTTTAGGGTTTTCTATGTAGAGGATCATGTCATCTGCAAACAGTGAGAGTTTTACTTTTTCTTTTCCAATATCCATTCCTTTTATTTCTTTTTCTGCTAAAATTGCTGTGGCTGAAACTTCCAAAACTATGTTGAATAGTAGTGGTTAGAGTGGGAACCCTTGTTTTGTTCCTGACTTAAGGAGAAATGCTTCCAATTTTTCACCATTGAGGATAATGTTTGCTGTGGGTTTATCATATATGGCTTTTATTACATTGAGGTATGTTTCTTCTATTCCTGCTTTCTGGAAGGCTTTTTATCATAAATGGATGTTGAATTTTGTCAAAGGCTTTCCCTGCATCTATTGAGATAATCATATGGTTTTTATCTTTCAACTTGTTAATGTGGTGTATCACATTGATTGATTTCCAGTTACTGAAGAATCCTTGAATCCTTGGGATAAAGCCCACTTGGTCATTATATATGATCTTTTTGATATATTATTGGATTCTGTTTGCTAGAATTTTGTTAAGGATTTTTGCGTCTATGTTCATCAGTGATATTAGCCTGTAATTTTCTTTTTTGTGTGTGGCATCTTTGTCTGGTTTTGGTATTTGGGTGATAGTGGCCTCATAAAATGAGTTTGAAAGTTTATCTTCCACTGCAATTTTCTGGAAGAGTTTGAGTAGGATAGGTGTTAGCTCTTCTCTAAATTTTTGGTAGAATTTACCTGTGTAGCCATTTGGTCCTGAGCTTTTGTTTGTTGGAATATTTTTGATTGCAGTTTCAATTTCCGTGCTTTTGTTGGGTCTGTTAAGATTTTCTATTTCTTCCTGGTACAGATTTGGAAGGTTATACTTTTCTAAGAATTTGTCCATTTCTTCCAAGTTGTCCATTTTATTGGCATATAGTTGCTGATCTTTTATGATCCTTTGTATTTCTGTGTTGTAATTATAATACTGTTTTTCAACTAGACTAGTCCTGTAGAAAACAAGAAAAATAGGTAGAAGTGCTATTTGTGGTAAGTGAATTAAATGTTCCAACCAAAAGACACAGACTGACTGAATGGATACAAAAACAAGACCCATATATATATATGCTGTCTACAAGAAATTCACTTTAGACCTCAAGACACATACAGACTGAAAGTGAGAGGACAAAAGTACTGAAAGAAAGTCCTGAATTGAATCAGTGATCCTATGGAAATATCAAGCATTCTAATAGATGTGGAGTTTGAATCTCAGAGAAGACAGAATAGGGCAAAAAATACATTAGAAGAAAAATATTGGACAAACTTACTCAATTTGGTAAAAAAACATTAATCTACAGATCTAAGGACCACAAATCACAAACAGAATAAATGTTCAGAAATCCACATCTAGGCATATCACTGTCAAACTACAGTATACTAAACAGAAAGAGTAGATTCTCACACTATCCCAGGTTAAAAGTTGTGTACTTAATACAAGAAAAAACAATTAGATTTTTTTATTAAGTAGTGAAAGCTAGAAAACATTAAGGTGATATCTGCTATGAGATAGCTGGTTTTGTGTTTGAGGAATAAGTTAAGCCAAGGTAAAGGAAATCTTTTCATTTCTGCTTAAGGATTATAGGTTGGGTTGTGGACACTATTGCAGGAGGTATATAAGGCACAGAAACAAATGACAGGTTGAGTCATAAGCAAAGAGGTACAGAAATCATAACAAGATTAAAGATAGGTGAACTATGAATGAAGTGAAGGTACCCAGGATATAGACTTACACATATATTGGGGTGGCCAAAGAGTTCATTCAAATTTTTCCAGACACTGCTGTGGAGTAACCTGAAAAAACTTTTTGGTCAACACAATACAAATAATTTTCAACAAATGCACCGGTATAATTCAATGAGAAGAAAAAGCTTTTAAACAACTGATATTGGACCAGTTAAATGTCTGTATGGGATGAATTGAATTATGATTTATACCTCACATTATACACACAATTACAGCACAAAAAATAACTCCAGGTAGATTACAGATTTGATGTAAAAGCTAAATTTAAAAGTTCATAGAAGAAAGCAATTGCAACATGAATGAGGTTTTGGATTTCTCAGAGAGAATACATAAAATATTAACTGCACTTCAACAAAGTTAAAAACTTTTACTCATCAAAATACACAGCAAGTGACAAGCAAACCACAGACTGGGTAATCAGATTCTCAGTACATATATTTACCAAAGGAATAATACATTATGTAAGGAGCTCTTATAAATCAATAACAAAGAAGACAACAACTCAGTAAAAAGTGGGCAAATACTTTCTCAGGTACTTCCTAAAAGAGAGTGTACAAATGTGTAAAATAAACACATGGAAAACATCTCAGCATTATCTCTCATCAGGGACATACACATTAAATCAAAATAAGATGCCACCACTCACTAAAGTGGTTAATATATATTTTTTAAATTTTCTTTACTTTATTGTGTTGGTTTTGCCATACATTGACATGAAATCGTCATGGGTTTACATATGCTCCCCCTCCAGAACCCCCTCCCTCCTCCCTCCCCGATTCCCTCCCCCTGGGTCATCCCGGTGCACCAACCCTGAGCATCAACCTTGGGCTGGCGATTGATTTCACATATGATAATTAACATGTTTCAATGCCATTCTCCCATATCATCCCACCCTTGCCCTCTTCCACAGAGTCCACGAGTCTGTTCTATACATCTGCATTTCTTTTGCTGTCTCACATGCAGGGATCTCGTTACCATCTTTCTAAATTCCATATATATGCGTTAGTATACTGTATTGTTGTTTTTCCTTCTGGCTTACTTCATATTTTAAAAAGACTAACCAGTCAAATGTTGGGGAGGAAGGGGAAAAATTGTATCTCATGTGTTGCTGGGAGGAATGTGTTAAAGTACAACCTCTGTGGGAAAATGCTTGTAGTCTCTTACACAATTAAACACACACCTTTATCTTATCTACCATTTTCATTTTTGGTATTTACTTAAAAGACATTATGCATAAATGACATGTACAAAATATTGGTCATACTCTATCCATTATGGAAAAAACCTAGAAATTTTCCTATGTCTATTAGCTAAAGAATGAGTAAAAGACTGATATAATCATGATGTCATTATATCCAGCAATTGACAAGAACAAATAAAAAGGAATCTAAACATGATGACTTACAAATCAAAACAGAACAGAACAAAACAAAACAAAAAAACTCTCTTCAACCTCCTCCTTGATTAGATTTCCATCTTTCATGAAGTGAAAGAATTAGATAAGTAGATTACCTTGTATTTTATTGCTAACTTTCCTGATATTATTCTATCAGATAAATTTGTTACTGTGTAGTTTTTTCCCATGTTGAATTATAAATGTAGGACACGTCTGCTTGTTATGACAAAAAGAGCCAATGTTTTTTAACCATACTGTTTAGTGATCAGGAAGTGATGTATTAATCATTTTACCTCTTAATGAGAAAGTATAGGCAGTTTACTTTGGTTATATTTTTGGAAATTAGATGGAGATTTGAAGCAGTAATACAATGTAGTATAATTTTTTCCTTTAATATAATGGAATTGACCTTGCCTAGTGGCCTAGACAGTAAAGAATCTGCCTGCGATGCTGGAGACCTGGTTTGATACTTAGGTTGGGAAGATCCCCTGGAGGAGGTTATGGCAACCCACTGGAGTAGTCTTGTCTGGAGAATCCCCATGGACAGAGGAGCCTGATGGTCTACAGTCCAAGGGGTCACAAAGAGTCAGACATGACTGAGCGACACAGCACAGCAAGCTCCCAGTTTGTGTTTTTTGGAGGAATGTTTGATTGTTATGAGCAGTTTACTGATATTAAGCAAGAGATCCCTTTGTCTGATTTGACCTTTATTTGTCCCTACTTAATCCCAGTAAGTTTCCCTATAACATCTCTGTGAGAAGGACATGAACAGGAGATAAAGCTGCAGAAATTCAAGTAACAGTTAAAATTTTTATAGATAGAGTTGAGATGTGTGTGTGCTTTGCAACCCCATGGACAGACTGTAGCCCATCAGGCTCTTCTGTCCATGGAATTTTCCAGTTGAAAATACTGGAGCAGGTTGCTATTTTCTTCTCCAGGGCATCTTCCCTACCCATGAATCAAACCCTCTTCTCCTGTTTCCTGCACTGCAGGCAGATTCTTTACCACTGAGCCCACCGGAGAAGCCATGGTTAATATAGATATAGCTATAGATAATATAGATAAGTGCCTGTTTTTTCCTCAAATACCAATGCGATGTTTCTTCTGAACTGGAGTATATGAACAGACAGGGTTTCCCTTCCACCTTTCTTAGCTGCTTAGCATCCTGATTGTGCAGTACTGTGGTCTGCACTATGAGCCTTGAGGTAAGAGGTATCAAGAAAGCTGACCTGGCTTCCTCTATAATTGAAAGTTGGCTTTAGACTATTGTTCTAGCAGCCGAAAGAAAAAACCAGAAAGAAAGCACTACTTTCTTTCTTTGATTCTCCACCTCCAATTATACACAGCTACCTTGACCAAGATCGTTCATCAGGACAGACTGTACAGCGAATGCTGTAGGATACTACAGTACATAATGGGATGCTGATGTATATATAACACAAATCCAATTTTATGGAAGGGAAGTTAAACCCATTTCCACAGAGAAGCTCAACAAGCAAAACTTTTCATTTTAAATATATTTTGAAGTTCTACAAAATGCAATAAATATGTCAAATGAGTTTTAGAATATCCTCTCCTCAATTTCGGTGCTTCCCTGGTGGCACTAGTGGTAAAGAACCAGCCTACCAATACAGGAGACATGAGGTGCAGGCTCCATCCCTGGGTTGGAAAGAGCCCCTGGAGGAGGGCATGGGAACCCACTCCTGTATTCTGGCCTGGAGAATCCCGTGGACAGAGGAGCCTGGCAGCTACAGTCCATAGGGTTGCAAAGAGTTGGACACAACTGAAACTACTTAGCACACATTGATGTACTCCTTAATTTCAAGGAGTATTTTTTAAACATTTCCTCAGGAGAATCCGCCTGCAATGCTGGAGACTTGGGTTCGATCCCTGGGTTGGGAATATCCCCTGGAGAAGGGAAAGGCTACCCACTCTAGTATTCTGGCCTGGAGAATCCCATGGACTGTACAGTCCAGGGGTTCACAAAGAGTTGGACATGACTGAGCGACTTGCACTTTTCAAGTTCTTTGGTCTGCTAAGTTTTATGTATTGACAATTTTTTTTATTTTAATCTCAGCCTTAAATTGACACATGAACTATAGTCTTAAATGCATCAGCACATTCACTCAGGAAGCTTTCCAATTGTGCTTTGTGCCTGGAGTCAGTGTCACAGGTTATTGTGGTTATCTTTTGTTAAATGGAGGAATGCATCTCTTGCAAAATGTCTGTATGTTGCAGACAAAAGTAAAAAAAAAAAAACTATTTTATAGATGTTCAAGTTTCTCATATTTCCCCCAAGATTGTTTAAAATCATTTTGTTTATTGATTTAATTTGCTTCTAAAGTACAAATGCCATCATTACCTTTACAGGTATTATAATTTTTACTTAATGATGACAGCATAATCAAAATTTTTAAATTATTGTCTAAAATCTGCACCCTTGCTCATTTCTGCAAAAGTAGGAACAATGCTATTTTTCTGAAATGTTTGTGAAAGATATAAATATAAAACATACTTCCAGGAGTCTAATTTTATAAAGGAGAAAAAAATCATAACCCTGATAATATATCTGATGAAGCATAGTGAAAATTGGAGTCAGAGCATTCTTTCACTGTGTGTGTGCATGTGTATGTGTGTGTTTGGCAGTAAACAGATGTTATAAACCCTGTGATTATCACTTGTCTACCTGTTTCTTAAAAATAGAATATTTGCAATATTCTTGTTCTCAAGTCCGATCTTTTCAGGGAAAAGATCAAATGGAATGGAAAGAAATCATTTTGAAATGTTTATCTGATCCTGATCCATTTAATCTTGAGCTCAGCTTCCCAGCAGCACTTTTCCCTTAAATCTGATTATCAGTAGGAAAACACTTCTTGTCAAACTACAAAGAAAATCTTTCTAAATCCAGGCTCCTGTGAGGTCCTCTTGTTTTTAGTAAGTCAGAGAACTGGTATGATATATTTGTTTGATGTAGGATAGAGTTGTGATTTTTGTTGCTCTATTTGCTCATGTTGTGTTTATTCTTTGGAAAACAGAAGTTCTTAAATCAGTCTATGAAACTCATAATGGTTTTAGATAAGCCCCATGGAGGCTTTTACTTCAAAGGGCTTCCCATTGGGTAAATAGAAGTGCTCTGTTCTTCATACAGAGTCATTTCAAAATGGTTTTCTAGCAACAGTGAAAAGCTTGTGAGGATCCATGTATCTTTGGGCCATTTTCTTGCAAACCACACTTATTTGCAAAACAGCTGGAGTTTCAGGCTACATCAACTACCTTGGAATAGTCTGGAACACCAGAAGACAGTTCTTGCCTCTTCAGACAGCCTGAGAGGGGAGCCTCACATATGAATATTTCAGGACAAAAGCAAATCTGAGGACCCGGATGGGAACTAAGCCCATAGCCAGTTTTCAACCTTTGTTAAATGATCCACATTGCAAAATAGCTTATTGAAGTGTAAAAGAAACCCCAAAGGTCAATATTTAAAAGAGTTTTAGTTTAGGCAACACTGATATCCTCTCTGTTTATGATATGGGTCATTGCATCTCGACTCTTGGCCCTTCATTTGTTGTTTGCAAGAAGAAGGGGGTGCTTTTAAATTCTGCTCCTAAAATTCCTAGCATTCCTCCCCATATGATTATGAGCATTCATATTTCTTTTCCCCAGCCAAGTTATCAAAGTGTTTCAATGAAAAATACCGATGCCATGTTACGTCTATGTGATCTTCACAATAGCTCAAGATGAATAGAGCTTTTTCCACTTTATCAAAGGGAGAACTGTGTTTTTTAAGTACCTGATTTTTAAGCAGTGTACTTGATTGATGTCTTTGAATGGATACTTTCAGTATCTTGCTAAAAACAGGATTGCATTACATCTGAGAGGAGCTCATCTAACAGCTCGTCTAACAGCTCTACAAATGTGAAGCTTTCCATTTTTAGATAGAAAATGTCTGCCCTGGACCTTTGTTTTTTTCATCCCCACTGTGGGTCATTTGCACCACTCCTAGAAATATCATCTCACTCAACAGCTTTTCATTAAATGAGGGAGTGAATTTGTCAGTGTTCTCATAGAAGGTTATATTTATATTTATCAGGGGTAGCTTTTAGGTATTACTGACTCCCTGCTGTATTGGGAAGGCCAGGGTGAGCTGTCTTCATCTGTGCATCTTTTTGCCATTGAATTCAAACAGCTCAGAAATGGCACTGGCCCAGCATAGAAACCAAGCGTCATGAAGCAGTTCATCTTCTTTGTAAGGGCCAAGTCCATGCTAATAATTTTCTGGTGTTTGTGTTTTATTACTAGCTGAAAACCAGTAGGATATAGAAAGAGAAAATGCATCTATTTGTCATTATTAGATGAATTTTCATTTAAAGATAATTGTCACTATATTTTCACATTTAATCTCTATGCATTTACTTGTCTGGTGCAAATTCATTACTTACTAAGGAGAAGAGATTTCATTATGCCAAGATTCAATCTGTGTTTGCTAGTCTTGCTGATGATTCCTGCTTTACCATTTGTTACGCATTCTTCTCATCATACGTGAGAAATTTGCAGTCAAGTTCAAGTTAGCTTAAATATTTGAGATAATCATAGAATTCTGTTGTTTTCTCTCATGTTATGATATCAAAAGTTTTTGATAAAATTCGCTCCTATAAAATTTCCACAAATAAACTGAGCAAAGGCTATGTGGTTTTTATTGTTGTTGTTTAGTCACTAAGTTGTGTCCAACTTCTTTGCGACCCCATGGACTATAGCCCGCCAGGCTCCACTGTCCCTGGGATTTCCCAGGCAAGAATAGTGGGGTCTTCCTGACCCAGGGATCAAACCCACATCTCCTGCATTACAGGTGGATTCTTTGCTGCTGAACCACCAGGGAAGCTCTGTGTGTTCTATATATCTTATAAAATCAAATGAAGTCCTTTAAAGTATATTAAAATGATATGTTCTTCACCATCAAGGAGTAGATTCCTTGTAAACTCAGCTCTTCTTTCCTATTTATTGGTTCAGTATTGGTGTCATTCAGCAGGAGTGTGCTAAGTGACATGGATAAGATATATTCATTGCCTTTTAAGAGTTTATTATACTATGGAATCTAACATTTTCATGCATTTATTCTCAATCTCCATAAATGTATTGAATTAACTGTTGCATCAAGGGAGAAGATACTGGGAAATATATAGATTGATGTTTCATAAAGGAGACACAAACTTATGGGAAAAGTAATGGTACTTAAATCAAGACAGGATTTCTTTCAAATCAGTACTGCAGTGAGGTATCACCTCACACTGATCAGAATGGCCATGATTAAAAATTAAAGCTGGAGAGGGTGTGGAGAAAAGGATACCTTTCTATACCCTTGGTGGGAAGTAGATTGGTATAGCCACTATGGAGAACAGTGTAGAGGTTCCTTAAAAAACTAAAAATAGAATTGTCATATTATCCAGCAATCCCACTCCTGGGCATATGTACTGGAAAAGATAAAACTCTAATTTGAAAAGACACGTGTACCCCAAAGTTCATAGCAGCACTATTTACAGTAGCTAAGACCTGGAAGCAACCGAAGTGTTCATTTCCAGATGAATAGATAAAGAAGATGTGGTACATATATACAATAGAATTAAACTCGCCATTAAAAAATGATATGCCATTTGCAGCAACATGGATGGACCTAGAGATTATCATACTAAGTTAAATGAGTCAGACAGAGAAAGACAAATATCATGTGATATTGCTTATACATAGACTCTAAAATATGAAACAAATGAAGTTTCTTACAAAACAGAAACAGACTCACAGGTATAGAAAACAAACTTACAGTTAGCAAAGAGGGAAGAAAGTATGAGGAGGGATAAATTAGGAGTCTGGGGTTAGCAGATACAAACTACTCTATATAAAATAGATATACAACAAGGTCCTGTGTATAGCACAGGTAATTATATTCAATTCCCATGATAAACTATAATGGAAAAGAATATGTATATGTGTAAAGTATGTCCCCTATATACAAACCTTGAAATTGTGAAATTTCAAAGATATGAGTGTGTGCACCAGCCCCAAATGCCTACTGTTGTACTGTGCTGCTATACTTTCAAGGCACTTACTGTGAGATTGAAAATGTTTTCTTTATTTTTTATGTATTATTTGTGTGAAAATTATTATAAACCTATTATAGTATAGTAGTACTATTTAGCTGATTGTGTTAGTTGGGTTACCTAGGCTAACTTTGTTGGGCTTACAAACTGCTCTTGGAATGGAACTCATTCATATGTAGGGGACTTACTATAAGATTGAATTAGTTTGCTTTACACCAGAAACTAAGACAACATGGCAAATCAATGATGATTCTAAAGAAGAAAAAGAAAGACAGGCTTTCTGACTAGCCTTGCCCCTGCACGCAATGAATATAGATGAGTCACTAAAATCTCTAGGTCATGATGTCCTCAGTTTTGCACAATGGGAAGAGCTTATTTAATTTTTGGAACAATATCAAGTGATATAGAGGATCAAACATTTGGCATATATTTTGCCTTTATTAAAATTAGTGGAAGTCACAGTTGGATACTATCATTGCCACATAAATCAAAAGAGAAGAGAATCCAAGAACTGTGTTTAAAGAGAAACTAATAACTTGCCTCTCAAAGCAACTTTTAAGCTATTTTTACCATCTTCTCTACTGTTCTAGTGGCTGCTGGACTAATTCCTAACAAGGTTGATTTATGAATTCCTTTTTTCCCCTTTGTTAATTTTCAGATAGACTAAAAGAGAGTAATAGAAAAATGTAACTATCATAAATGGAGGGAAACAATTAGAGTTTTTATAAAGCAAAGGAACTCTACACGAATTATTTCTGTGATTCAAAGCCAAAACAGTGTTTTGCACATAATTCACAATAAAACTTTGTTTAAATTAAAATAAGCAAAAGTACCTGATGCTTCTACTTTAATAGGTATAGTATATATAAATATACTTTATTTTGTGGACAATGGAATAAACTTCAGGAACCATAGCTGATATCAAATGTCAAACTGCTCGAAGTAACTTCTGTTTGTTCTGCTACTTTAAAAAACACAGAAAGGAAACCAGGATTCAGAGAAATAATGTTTAAGTGAAACAGAAAAGCACAGGACTTGTCTGAAAGTTGACACAGTTCCCATAATATTCACTATATTGATAGGTAATTGTTATGAGCTAACATTATGGATACTAGAAAATACAATATAATGTTAGTAAAATACCTAAAATACAGTAACAATGATAATTATAATAATTATATTTCTAGAGCAAATCCACTATTATGTATCAGGTACTATATATTTTAATATATTTACATCTATATTATTATTTATATGTAAATATTGCAATAAAGTACCTGTATTGTCATTTTCAATTAAAGATAAGGAAACCAAAGTACTTGGAAGTTCTGTACTTGGTCCAAAGTTTTGCTGCTCTTACAGGCTTCCCTGGTGGCTCAGAAAGTAAAGAACCTGCCTGCAATGCAGGAGACCCGGGTTCAACCCCTGGGTAGGGAAGATACCCTAGAGAAGGGAATGGCTACCTATTCCAGTATTCGTGCCTGGAGAATTCCATGGACAGAGGAACCTGGTGGGCTACAGTCCATGAGGTCACAAAAGGGTCAGACACAACTGAGTGACTTTCTCTGCTACTACTGCTATGCTGCTCTTACACAGAAGAACTAGAATTTGAACCCACGCAGTCTGATTCAGGGTCTGTAACTATAATCATTATATTGTAAAATGGTGAAAGCAGCAGAATGCTCTTGTGTTTGTCTTACAGTTTGCATCTAATTCTAAAAAAGACAATAAAGAAATTGACAAATATCCTTTTAAGAGGTCCATCCAAATTCATTTCAGCTACTCACTATAAGATAAACCTTGCCACTATTGTGTACACTCCTTAACCCTCTGCCCAACACATACACACACTACAAATAATCTGATCCATATAACATTAACATTCAGAACCATCTTTAAACATATCTGTTCATGCTTGAAAAATAAGATCCCTACTCAATCATTTTTATTGTCAACAGAAATAAACATAAGCCTTCTGGTAGTAAGAGCATTGCCTAATTAACTTTTGTGTTAATCATGCACTGGCTGCACTCTGAGCTTTTCTATAACAAACTTTATATCATAAACTTCTAACCCTAGAAGCTCTTAAATATTTAAGAAGGATGTTTGAATGAGGAGCTTTGAGTGATGTCTAATGAATATGTATTTGTAGTCTCCCTTCCTCCCACTTAAGGTAACTTACATCAAAATGTCTATCACAGATCCTGCATTCCTATGTTAATCTCACCATTTGCTGAATGTGTTACTTTACTTTAGATTCTAAATAGTTTTATGTCTAAAGAGTGATATATTTGGACCGAGAAAACCTAGATTCTTGTCCTGGCTTTTGAGTGACCTTGGAAAGGTCTTTTCTAGATTATGACCCTGCACGTTGCAGAAGGGTTCTGATACTGGCTAGCCCGCTGATGTCCTCTTTCTCTCTTCTCCTTGTCCTCACGACTCTTCAGCCTACTTTAAACAAATAGTTTTGTTAAGGATTAGTTAATAAAAGAAAAACTACACAGATTTACTTGGGTGACTTGTCTGTCCTGAAACCTATTTAGTAGTTTATATTTTTAGGTCATTTAGCTGGGAAAATCCCCTTAAACCTACCTACCCAGAGCTTCTGCTTGA
This sequence comes from Antilocapra americana, assembly GCA_007570785.1. Taxonomy (NCBI): domain Eukaryota; kingdom Metazoa; phylum Chordata; class Mammalia; order Artiodactyla; family Antilocapridae; genus Antilocapra; species Antilocapra americana. Next base: position 9,524,581 of record ML660787.1, on the reverse strand, counting down.
CTTCTCTACATTAAGGTTCTCATCTTAAATACCTCTTTTTCATAGAAGTTTTCACTGATTACCATGTGTAAACCTGACTCAGCCCCCAACCTTCCTGGCTTCTTAACAACAATTATTATCTGAAATTATCTTTTGGTTACACTTTGTTTGCATGCTGTTGTCTGTTTGTCCCTGACAAAATGATGTTTCTATGAAAGCACAGGCCTTGTCCACCTTTTTCAATGCATTATCAGTTCAGTTCAGATACTGGAAAAAGTGTGTAATTTATTACTTTACTGTTATTTTTTACATAGCATAAAGTGTTTCTCAGTCATCGGTTCAGTTCAGTCACTCAGTTGTGTCTGACGCTTTGCAACCCATGGACTGCAGCATGCCAGGCTTCCCTGCCCATCACTGACTCCCAGAACTTGCTCAAACTCATGCCCATTAAGTCAGTGATGCTACCCAACCATCTCATCCTCTGTCGTTCTCCTTCCTTAAATCTTGCCCAGCATCAGGGTCTTCTCCAGTGAGTAAGTTCTTCACATCAGGTGGCCAAAGTATTGTAGCTTCAGTTCAGTTCAGTCACTCAGTCATGTCCGACTCTTTGTGACCCCATGAATCACAGCACTCCAGGCCTCCCAGTCCATCACCAACTCTCAGAGTCTACCCAAACCCATGTTCATCGAAACAGTGGTGCCATCCAGCCATCTCATCCTCTGTCGTCCCCTTCTCCTCCTGCCCCCAATCCTTCCCAGCATCAGGGTTTTTTCCAACGAGTCGACTCTTCCCATGAGGTGGCCAAAGTATTGGAGTTTCAGCTTCAACATCAGTCCTTCCAGTGAACACCCAGGACTGATCTCCTTTAGGATGGACTGGTTGGATCTCCTTGCAGTCCAAGGGATTCTCAAGAGTCTTCTCCAACACCGCAGTTCAAATGCATCAGTTCTTCAGCATTCTGCTTTCTTCACCGTCCAACTCTCACAACCATACATGACTACTGGAAAAACCATAGCCTTGAATAGACGGACCTTTGTTGGCAAAGTAATGTCTCTGCTTTTCAATATGCTATCTAGGTTGGTCATAGCCTTCCTTCCAAGGAGTAAGCATCTTTTAATTTCATGGCTGCAATCACCATCTGCAGTGATTTTGGAGCCCCCTAAAATAAAGTCTGACACTGTTTCCACTGTTTCCCCATCTATTTTCCATGAAGTGATGGGACCAGATGCCATGATCTTAGTTTTCTGCTTGTTCAGCTTTAAGCCAACTTTTTCACTCTCCTCTTTCACTTTCATCAAGAGGTTTATTACTTCCTCTTCACTTTCTGCCTTAAGGGTAGTGTCATCTGCATATCTGAGGTTACTGATATTTCTCCAAGCAATCTTGATTCCAGCTTGTGCTTCTTCCAGCCCAACATGTCTCATGATGTACTCTGAATATAAGTAAAATAAGCAGGGTGACCATATGCAGCCATGATGTACTCCTTTTCCTATTTGGAACCAGTCTGTTCCATGTCCAGTTCTAACTGTTGCTTCCTGACCTGCATACCAGTTTCTCAAGAGACAGGTCAGATGATCTAGTATTCCCATCTCTTTCAAAATTTTCCACAGTTTATTGTGATCCACACAGTCAAAAGCTTTGGCATAGTTAATAAAGCAGAAATAGATGTTTTTCTGGAACTCTCTTGCTCTTTTGATGATCCAGCAGATGTTGGCAATTTGATCTCTGATTCCTCTGCCTTTTCTAAAACCATCTTGAATGAAGCCTGGCTTGGAGAAGTTTGAGCATTACTTTACTAGTGTGTGAGATGAGTGTAATTGTATGGTAGTTCATGCATTCTTTGGCATTGCCTTTCTTTGGGATTGGACTGAAAACTGACCTTTTCCAGTCCTGTGGCCATTGCTGAGTTTCAATCAGCCATATATCCTGACACAAAGTAGATTGTCAATAAATGTAGATTTAATGGAGAAAAAAAATTACCACCATATTATTCTGAGACAAATAAGCTAACAGTTATTATGAGGACAAATAAGATAACAGAGATGAACATATCCCCTGAACTGTAAAATACATTGCAAATTGTCATTATTGGTTAGATCTGAACACTTTTATTGACTTGCCCCACGTTATAAGAACTATTATGTAAAACTAGACTGAACCCAGACAGTCTGACTCAAAGGCCTGTAATTGTGGTCATTTACCTGCAGTCACACACGTGCAACTACAGAAACTAGGCAAGATGGTGATGACCAACTACTGCAAACCAAACGATTCTTTCTTTGTAAGCTCAAAACATTTCAGTAAATCAGGGCTTCCAATAGAGCCCAACATGAATTGGGAAACTTTGTAACTCATTTTAGGAACTTGGTATGGACCATTTAACTTTTTGTTAATGTCTAAGATCTCTTGGATTGCCATAGCTGGTTGAGATTGCCACAGTTGGTTGCCACAGTGAACCATTCTTCCCCTTTTTACCTTACTTAGAAATGACTAAGGACACGGCAAGTAAGGACTCATTGGTGAAGAGTAGCAGGAAAGTAGCTTCATGAAGCCAGTAACTTTCAACCCACTTTTGCATGACCTCCAGAGGGAAACATGGCTATATTGAGTCTGATTTCAGTATTAAAACATATTTGCCTGGTGTGAACTCTCGGGATTTAAATCACAGCTGTTAGAAACAAAATGACTTAAGCAAAGCCATATGTGCTTATTTTATAATTGTTTCAGGCATTGCTTGACAAAATTGAGGGCTTTTTTTAACCTTAAAATATTTTTTATATAACTTGCTTATATGAGTGCCAGTCCTGGAGCCTTTTTCATGATATAAGCAGGACATTATGTGAGTATGAGTTTGTCCTTTTCTTCTGTCAGTGTCATTTTATGCTCATTTGATTCATCTCTATAGTTCTTATGTAATGTTGAGTAAGTATTTCTTTTAAGTTTAGAGCAAACTTATATTTTGTCCTCTTCATAACTTTCTTTGTACAGTTTGCCCAGGAGATATGGCTTTGAATTACTGATATTCCATCGAGAAAACAATGATAATATATTAGAGAAGTTAAACACTAAATAAATTCAAATGTTTTAAAGATTACTTTTGGTCAAATATGGTAACTAATGAAATGAGGAAAACTGCGTTATAGGAGAATCCTGATAAATATCTTTGAAAATGAAAAATTTATGTCTTATGTAACAAACTTTGAAAGGAGTACTGGCAAAGTAGAAAAATCAGAATGCTGAGCAAGCTCAAAAGTATATCATATAGCACAAAGGAAACAGGATATTTTCAACCTAGGAAAGGGGAGAGTGCAAAAAGACATTATTGCTATCAGATATTGGACAAAACATGTTTTGAAGATCCATGGGAACACATGTTGTTAATAACATATTCTTTGAACCACCCTTTGGAAAGCAAGTGTTGTGTTAGTAGGTGATGAGTTTTCCATAACTGTGATAGATGACTGTTGACTGAAGATGTTATAGGTGAATACTGATTTTTCAGATTGACAAAATAAACTTCAGAATTTTTTCAAGTCCTGTGTGTTTGAGGAATGAAAATTTATTGGCAAGATCAGAACCCTAGATGTCAAAAGACCTGAGATGTATAACTAGTTCTCTCACTGACCTTTGGCCGCATCACTTAAGCACAGTTTTAATATGTTTAGTAACTCTTTTATGTCCAGCCAAGTGCTCAGATGGAACTGTGCTTTGGAGCACCTTTGTTGAAAATGTGAAGTATTTCTCAATTACCTGGGACCAGTCAGGGCTCACGGTGTTCAGCAGGCTGCCCCAAACCAGTGCTAGGACCAGTGTGAGTCCCACCTTCCAATATACTTCTGGATACTCCTAACTCTGCTGCGTTCAAGGGGTTGACCAGATGCCTCAATAATCTCCAGAATTGACAGTATCTAAGGGTTCTGTCTCTGAGTCCAAACCTGGCAAGTTAATTGCTCCCACTGACCAGCAAGGCATTTCTTTGCAGGGTGCATGAGACTGGTGTAACACATTGGATTTGATTGATCTCTGCTCATGTTAGACACAGGATAAATTCAGGATGACCATTGCTCCATCGTCAAACTCTGGATTGAAGCCATGTATGTAGCTTCATATGTAAGTTTTCATTCAGCTGTGTTCCAATCTGAATGAAGTCTCTAGTGTTCAGCAACTGAGAGCAACAGGACAAACACCAGACAAACTTTACCTTGTACACTTCCTGCCATTTACACTCATAGTGGTCACCTATACATTCTCTGTGACATAGTCTCCGATGGCAGCAGAACCTATTTCTTCTCAGAACTTCCATGGCTTTTGCTTCTCTAAAACAGTGAGGTCTTTCATCTGATGTCTTCTCTGGATCCAATCAATGCAGTGACTTTGTGCTTCCCCAGGTCAGTAAGCCACCCTGGATAAAGAACAGACATTCCTTGTGTGAATGAAACCACCTATGACTCTGCTCATGGACTTTTTGTCTATCCTTCCACTGTTGGTTTAAGGTGGAGAACGATTATGACAAATAGTGAAATAAATTACCTGGTAATTTACCATGTTAGGTGACCCCATGATTCTGGGAGTGCTTATTTTATACACTTTAACCTAGAGTCTGGGGAGGAAAGCATATCTTTGCTGAAGGGATTTCCTCATTGCCACAATCAAGGTCATAAAGTTAGTCAGTTGATTTATTGGTGTACAATTCAATACACTGGCTGGTTCCTCAGGCAGGTCTGGCTATAGGCTACTCTCTGTTCAAAATAAGTGTCCCTTACTTTAAAAAAAAATGAAAACAATTAAAATCAAGATATAGGTCAAAAATTAAAACTGCTCAGATTTTTAGTGCTTTGTAAACACATAAAACAAGTTATGTCCACATCTTTAATCCGGGAATGACGGGTTTGATTCGTATTTAGTGTGAGGACTCCTGATACCATAATGTCTTTATCCTTGAAAGTTTGAGCATAATGTGGTTTAAGGGCAGAAGTGGCCATGAGTGTTGTTATTAAGTCTAGAGCAGAATCTGGGGAACTGTAAGATACTTGTGGGAGAAAAGTTGATAAATGAGCTCCAAAGATATAACAAAACTTATTTGCCAACTTTCATACTGAAATGGGTAAAGAATTGAAAGTGGTAAAGAATCTGCCTGCTAGTGAAGAGACATAAGAGAAGCATGTTTGATCTGTGGGTTGGGAAGATCTATTGGAAAAGGAAATAGCAACCCACTCCAGTATTCTTGCCTAGAGAATCCTATGGACAGAAGAGCCTGGCGGGCCACAGTCCATGGGGTTTCAAGGAGTTGGACACGACTGAAGCATCTTTGCTTCAGGTGCATACTGAAATGGGAGGAGCCAGGGATTCAAAGATTGCATAGCATAGTGGATGCATATATGTTTTGGTGTCAGATAATTTGACTTTATAACTCATTTGTTATTTACTAGTGTCATATTGAACAGAGCTGCTGTGTATGGTTGTATAAGTTGCCCAAGTTCTCCCAGCCAGTAGATTTAGTCAATGATTGCCAGGAGACACTCAGAACTGCTTCTACCTGGAAGTAAGGAAGCCATTTTCTTATTGCCACAAACACATTTTGTGTCCTAGGGATGCTAGTTAACATCTCTGAGACTCAGTTTCTTCATCTTAAACATATACATAATGCTATTTACCTTGTGGGCTTGTATGTACGTGGAGAGCCTTCCGCAGTATAGGCACCTGATTAGAGGCTGTTAGAATAATAGGACTATTCCTTTGTGCTGAGCTCTATGCATGAACAATTATATGCCTTGTAAATGTCTTCTGGGAGATTATGAATTAGTTGTGGAAAAAGACATGTGCACATAAACCGTATTGATTAGGAAAGGATCAGGGTGGTCAGGAGAATAAAGTTTCATGGCAGAGGCTGGGGGATTTTACTGTGTAACTTACAAATTATATCTCCTTGAGGAAATGTTTTTAAGAAGTCTTTTGTTTAAGAAAAATGCGTATTCATCATGACTAGTAATATGCAAAGAGTCCCTTGAAAAGAAGCCTCAGATGAAATACACCAACACGTTAATAGCATAGAAGCAGCACATTGAGTGGGCTGGAGTTACAGAGTTAATTATTTAGACTCTTTCTCTGCTGTTTATCAGCTTCATGCTCTTTAACAAGTTATTCGCTGAGCTCCTGTTTCCTCAGGAGAAGAACCTAACACTAGAGAGAAGAACCTACTAAAATGGAACCTAACAATTCTGCTGTAAGAGTCAACTGAGATCACGAATTGAATAACTATAAACTATGAAAGCATTATTTCATCATTGAGCAGGAGCACCAAAGGTGACTGACTTCATTTATTTCTGAATTTTGAGTGTTTCTGTAATGTACATGAATTATATATGGAACAGAAAAATATAAACAACCAGAAAAACATTCCTGTAAAAGGAAAACTGTGATTGTAGGAAAGAAAGCAAGTATGTTTCAGAATTGAAAGCAGTGAAAATTTCTCTGCCTTATGTTAAATGGAGGGAAGAGAAGTACTTTCTTATGCATAACTTTTTTCAAGTTATACTTGGTATCTCTATTGAACCACAGAATACTTCTATGGAACCATTTTCCATGTTCCCACTGAGCTAGCATAAAATGTGCCAAAAGAAGGGAAGGAATGAGTGATCCTGGGTCAGGTTTAGAAAGAAAATAGAAGAACGTGCAGTAACATTTGAATTTTAGATAAAAAAATGAATGTAATTTTTTAGTGTGTTTATAGCAACAAATACCCTATATGATATTTGGGTAATACTTGAGTATAAATACTCAACTAGTATTCATTGCTTTTATGAAATAAAACTTTAATTGGGCACTTTATATTCTACCTGTCAAGGCTTCACAAGAGTTCAGTGACTGCAAAACTTCCATCCCTTATCTTTCCTGAGGCAATGAAGCTCTCTCAGATTCGCAGAGTTAACTTCTCCCTAGGCTACCAGAAGAGGGAACAGAGTGAACCACCAATACTGTCTAGATCTTTCTCTTTACTCAAAGGATAATTAGGGTAAAAAAAAAAAAGAAAAAGGGAAAGACATGAGCAGAGATTTTTTGGAGGATAACCAGATGACATCACAAGGACTCAGCATAAAATACAGAGGAAATGATAGAACCAGGAGGTACTTTAAATGTAGTATCAGCAAGGCTAGCAACCCCTTGGAATAGATTTTCAAATCAACTTTTTCAAAGTAAGCATAGATTCACTTCACCTGAAGAGATCAAGGTGTGAGAGGAGTAATTTTTCAAATTTAGAAAGCTATCTAACTCTTTTTTAAAAAATATATATTTATTGATTTGGCAGTTGCCAGGTCTGAGGCACATGGGATCTTCAATCTTTGTTGCAGTGTGTGAGATCTTTGGTTGTGGTATGTAGGATCTAATTCCCTGACCAGGGTTTGAACCCAGACTGCTTGCATCAGGAGTGTGGAGTCTTAGCCACTGGACCACTAGGGATGTCCCAGAAACCTATGCAGCTCTGCTGATGTGGGAAATTAGGATTCAAAAGTGCACTGGAAACTGGGGCTAGAAGCATCAACACTTGGGATCTCACATGAGAGATGCATGAATCTGGAGTGTGTGTGGGGCCAGCAGCCCTAAGTGCCATCAGGAAGATACATCTGCACGTGCCTTTCAGAGAGTTCCACAAGGTTTTTAAAAGCATCGCGTCTAATATACTGAGCCTAAGCTAGTTTTATATAACTGAAGATTTGAACAGTAAAAGAACTATTCATATTCAAGATTACCTGTGAGAGGAGCTGATAACACAATTGGAATGTTCATTTGTTGATTTAAAAAAATGCATTATGAAGAAATGGAAGAACATTCCTATTCTATTTTTTATTGTCAACATTTTCCATTTGGGTAAAGGAAAATTTAGCTTGAGACTCCCTATCGCTTTATTTATTTTATGTTAATTAGGAAAGTGTTATTTCAAACACATTAGGAAGGATTGTTTCTGTAAAACTTTTACAAATTATTGTGTAGATTGGTTATGAAAGTCTAATATTTAGTGTTTCTAATCTACTTCTTTGAAAAAAACTCATTTTCTTTAATGTGATAAGGAAAGTGTTTTCGCGTGTATTTGTTAGCAGAAGATTTTGCCCCTTAGTGTATTTTGGTGAGAAGAAATTTTTAGAGCAATTAATAATGCATTAACTGACAAGTTATCACTGCTTTTTTTAAATCAAATGTCTCACCACACCACTTTATAATTTTACTCTCAGCCATCTGCCAAGCTAGGTACTTTACCACGTTTTATTTTATCCATGTGGCCTACTTTGAAAGTTTCAACATTTGTCTAGCTTTGTTTTCAACAGACACCAAATTCAAATAACTGGATGTGTGAATGTTCCACATTTTTATACAAATATAAGCACCACAGAAAATATACATACTATTATTACTTGAGAAATATTTCTTGTTAAACTGCATTTAGTTAAGTGCTTACTTCTTGATAAAGTAATCTGAACATTTCTCTTTTGGTTAAAGGAATACTTTTCTGATGGTTGGAAAAACAAAAAGCCTTTAAGATTTTCTTGACTTTTGGTTATCCTCAGACTTAGTGTAAAAATATTTTTTTCTGCATGCATTGCTGGTAGACCAGTCCCCCAGATATGGCTTCAAGCAGTGAAGAGGATAAAGATGTAGTTCTTCATGTTCACATGGTAGACATGAATAGAATAATCCATACTGGATGGATCATATATGTGACAAAGAAAGCTTCCTAATGTTTACTGAGCACAGCAACAGGCTGAAAAATGCCCCCAGTCGACCAAATATATGCCCATGTCCTAATCCCTAGAGCCTATAAAAGTCACCTTATTTGGGAAAAGGGTTTTTTCATATATGACAAAGGATGTTGAGATGAGGAGGTCATCCTGAATAATCTGGGTGAGCCCTGAATGCTATCAAAAGTGTCATAGAGAAAGGAGCAGACACACACATATAAGAGAAGGCTTTGTGAAGAAAAGGGCCGAGATCAGAATGGTGTGGATGCCAGCAGAAGAAGGCTGGGAACCACCAGAGCTGGAAGAGGCAAGGAGCATATTCTTGGTTTGGCTCATTGGAAATGTTGAACTTTTAACCTCCAAAATGTGAAAAAATAAACATCTCATTTTAAGCCATCAAATTTGTGGTAATATGTTAAGGCAACCACAAGAAACTAATATACCAGCCCATTATCAGTTCAGTTCAGTTCAGATGCTCAGTCGTGTCCGACTCTTTGTGACCCCATGAAACGCAGCACAGCAGGCCTCGCTGTCCATCACCAACTCCCGAGTCTACCTAAAATCATGTCCATTGAGTTAGTGATGCCATCCAGCCATCTCATCCTCTGTCGTCCCCTTCTCCTCCTGCCCCCAATCCTTCCCAGCATCAGGGTCTTTTCCAGTGAGTAAGTTCTTCACATCAGGTGGCCAAAGTATTGGAGTTTCAGCTTCAACATCAGTCCTTCCAATGAATACCCAGGACTGATCTCCTTTAGGATGGACTGGTTGGATCTCCTTGCAGTCCAAGGGACTCTTAAGAGGCTTCTCCAACACCACAGTTCAAAAGCATCAATTCTTCAGCATTCTGCTTTCTTCACCGTCCAACTCTCACATCCATAAATGACCTCTGGAAAAACCATAGCCTTGAATAGACAGACCTTTGTTGGCAAAGTGATGTCTCTGCTTTTCAATATGTTATCTAGCTTGGTCATAACCTTCCTTCCAAGGAGTAAGCATCTTTTAATTTCATGGCTGCAATCACCATCTGCAGTGATTTTGGAGCCCAGAAATATAAAGTCAGCCACTGTTTCCACTGTTTCCCCATTTATTTCCCATGAAATGATGGGACCAGATGCCATAATCTTAGTTTTCTGAATGTTCAGCTTTAAGCCAACTTTTTCACTCTCCTCTTTCACTTTCATCAAGAGGCTTTTTAATTCATCTTCATTTTCTGCCATAAGGGTAGCGTCATTTGCATATCTGACATTATTTATATTTCTCCCAGCAATCTTGATTCCAGCTTGTGCTTCTTCCAGCCTAGCATTTTTCATGATGTACTCTGCATATAAGTTAAATAAGCAGCATGACAATATACAGCCTTGACATACTCCTTTCCCTATTTGGAACCAGTGCATTGTTCCATGTCCAGTTCTAACTGTTGCTTCCTGACCTGCATACAGGTTTCTCAACAGGCAGGTCAGGTGTTCTAGTATTCCCATCTCTTTCAGAATTTTCCACAGTGTATTGTGATCCACACAGTCAAAGGCTTTGGCATAGTCAATAAGCAAAAATAGATGTTTTTCTGGAACTCTCTTGCTTTTTCAATGATCCAGCGGATGTTGGCATTTTGAGCTCTGGTTCCTCTGCCTTTTCTAAAACAAGCTTGAACATCTGGAAGTTCATGGTTCACGTATTGCTGAAGACTGGCTTGGGGAATTTTGAGCATCACTTTACTAGTGTGTGAGATGAGCGCAAATGTGCGGTAGTTTGAGCATTCTTTGACATTGCCTTTCTTTGGGATTGGAATGAAAGCTGACCTTTTCCAATCCTGTGGCCTTTGCTGAGTTTTCCAAATTTGCTGATATATTGAGTGTAGCACTTTCACAGCATCATCTTTCAGGATTTGATATAGCTCACTGAAATTCCATCACCTCAACTAGCTTTGTTTGTAGTGATGCTTTCTACGGCCCACTTGACTTCACATTCCAGGATGTCTGGTTCTAGGTGAGTGATCACACCGTCTTGATTACCTGGCTCATGAAGATCTTTTGTACAGTTTTTCTGTGTATTCTTGCCACCTATTCTTAATATCTTCTGCTTCTGTTAGTCCATAACATTTCTATCCCTTATTGAGCCCACCTTTGCATGAAATCTTTCCTTGGTATCTCTAATTTTCTTGAAGAGATCTCTAGTCTTTCCCATTCTGTTATTTTCCCTTATTTCTTTGCATTGGTCAATGAAGAAGGCTTTCATATCTCTCCTTGCTATTCTTTGGAACTCTGTTTTCAGATGGGAATATCTTTCTTTGTCTGCTTTGCTTTTCACTTCTCTTCTTTTCATCATTATTTTGTAAGGCCTCTTCAGACCACCATTTTGCTTTTTTGCATTTCTTTTCCATGGGGATGGTCTTAATCCTTGTCTCCTGTACAATGTCATGAACCTCCATCCATAGTTCTTCAGGCAGTCTGTCTAGTCTAGTCCCTTAAATCTCTTTCTCACTTCTACTGTATAATCATAAGGGATTTGATTTAGGTCATACCTGAATGGCCTAGTGGTTTCCCCTACTTTCTTCAATTTAAGTCTGAATTTGGCAATAAGGAGTTCATGGTCTAAACCACAGTCAGCTCCCGGTCTTGTTTTTGCTGACTGTATAGAGCTTCTCCATCTTTGGCTGCAAAGAATATAATCAATCTGATTTCGGTGTTGACCATCTGGTGATGTCCCTGTGTAGAGTCTTCTCTTGTGTTGTTGGAAGAGGGTGTTTGCTATGATCAGTGCATTCTCTTGGCAAAAATCTATTAGCCTTTGCCCTGCTTCATTCTGTACTCCAAGGCCAAATTTGCCTGTGACTCCAGGTGTTCTTGACTTCCTACTTTTGCATTCCAGTCCCCTATAATGAAAAGGGCATCTTCTTTGGGTGTTAGTTCTAAAAGGTCTTGTAGGTCTTCATAGAACCATTCAACTTCCATCTTCTTCAGCATTACTGGTTGGAACATAGGCTTGGATTACTGTGATATTGAATAGTTTGCCTTAAAAATGAACAGAGATCACTCTGTCATTTTTGAGATTGCATCCAAGTACTGCATTTGATACTCTTTAGTTGACCATGATGACTACTTCATTTCTTCTACTGAATTCCTGCCCTCAGTAGTAGATATAATGGTCATCTGAGTTAAATTCACCTGTTCCAGTCCATGTTAGTTCGCTGATTCCTAGAATGTCGACATTCACTCTTATCATCTCCTGTTTGACCACTTCCAGTTTGCCTTGATTCATGGCCCTAACATTCCAGGTTCCTATGCAGTGTTGCTCTTTACAGCATCATACCTTGCTTCCATCACCAGCCCACTATGGTTAAGGCCTAAATATGTGGTAGGTGTTCCTGTTATGTTATCATACTTATTCTTCAGGATTATATATAGTTTTGATGCCAAAAACTGTGCCTCTGTACACTGGTGCCAAATTGACTCTCTTTTGCAGACCGAATTTTAAGTAGAAAAGAATAGGTTTATTGCTTTGCCAGGCAAAGGGAACAAACACAGTGAGCTCCTGCTCTCCAAAAACCATGTGTCCCAACCAGGGAGGATTGGCTGAGGAGTTTTCTAGCAATAGTTTAAGGGTGGGGTTATTGACAAGATTAGGGTGTGTGCAGGTCCTATATTCCTCTAATGTGGTCTCATTTAACCTTAATGTGCTTGATGTGTTCTGGCTCCTTTAGTGTAGCCTCAAGTGGCCTTTCATTGGTATGAAGAATGCTGACAACTTATAGAACTTAAAGACATTGTTAAATATATATCCCTTGAGGTGGAATCAGGACCCTTCCTCAAGGCTGCACTATTGATTCTTGGCTGATCTCTCTAGTCTTTGCATCCCTTCTCTTACAACTGTTTTAATTGGACCTTTGGAATTCAGGGAAATTCATGGAAGCCAAAGTCTGTACCCTACAAGAAAACTGACAGGGGACAGAAAGGCTTCTGCACCCAGAAACCACACAGGGTTTTGTTAGGTTTCAGTTTTTGGAAGATTATATTTATCCTAGGGCTTCCCAGGTGGCACCAGTGGTAAGGAATCTGCCTCCCAATGCAGGAGACATAAGAGATGTGAATTCCAACCCCCGGGTGGGGAAGATCCCCTTGAGAAGGAAATGGCAATCCACTCCAGTATTCCTGCCTAGAGAATCCCATGGACAGAGGAGCCCGGCAGGCTATATTTCGTAGGGTCACAAAGAGTCAGACATGACTGAAGCATCTTAGCACACACATATTTATCTTAATTGTACACAGGAGGAAAATGAGGAGGGAATTTACCCAGTGTCCCACAATTGCAGTGCAGCATGGAAAGATGCAATCATTTGTCTAAGTGAACCCCACATTTGTGGTGCATTTGCCTTCTCATGTTTGCACACTAATATATCATTCCTTTAAATGCCACCCTAAACACTGATGGTGTCTCATTTAAATGTTGCTTAGGTAGGTAGTAATGAAAGAAAGAGACAGCCATTGTCTTTTTTTTTTCTTTTTTTTAAGTAGATCTTTATTTGGCTGTGCCTTGTCTTATTTGTGGCATGCAGGATCCTTGATCTTTGCTGGAGCATGTGCAGTCTTTGGTTGCAGCATGCCAACTTGTTAGTTGTGGCATGTGGAATCTAGTTCCCTGAGCAGGCACTGATCCCCAGCCCTTTGCATTGGGAACACAGAATCCCAGTCGCTGGGCCAGCAAGGAGGTCCCAACCATTGTCTTAAATAAAGCTTTCATTAGTAATTGCTAGGGAAGGAATAATCATTATATATTTCCAGTATTTTTCTACTCTTTTTCACCATGATAGTTATTTTCATACAAACCTGGCCAGCTTTAGATAGACTGGTTATGTAGACTTTAAAATTGGTAGTGAGCCCCAGAGTCTTGACAACTGGAGTTACTCTTCATGAAAATCTTAGCTTTACTCACAAGACCAAGTCTGAGAAAGCCTGTTACTCAAGAAAATGATAGATTTTCGTTTATGTTACCAAAGAAAAGAATAAAATCAGAGTGAAAGTGATGAGCAACATAAACACATTAAATGTGTTCATTAAAAAGTGACTACATGAATGCATTTATGACCCAGATGGTTTCCTGTTTTGCACTTAAGTTGACAGAAAAATACACTGTGTTTCTCTTCCCCATCCTTGTATGTCACTTGTAACATGCTAACAAAATGCTTTCTAACCTAAATCTGATTTTGTTAAGGTGTAGAGGTGACCAAGATTATTGCTAAATTATAAATCTGTCCTCAGATTACTTTCTCCTTGTTCACTGGTCTATCTTACTGCCTTTAGATTCAGTCTTACCCTAGTTCTCAGTTCAGAATAGATTGGTGGAAGGAAGAACTATGTTTGGTGATCTGAAGAGTAATCTTTAGCACAATCAGATAGATTCAATAGGTTGGATTATCCCAGTATAGGTACTGCAGCAACAACTAGAAGGGTTCTTTAATTGTAGATGTTATCCAAAATATTAATTGGAATAAAATGAAGCCATTCAAAAGAATCAAAGAGAATGTTTCCTTATATAAAATTTGTGTTTTATATGGTTTTATTCACATGAACATAAATCTATCCATGAATATACGGCCCATTTTTATTAAAGACACAGTGGTTCTCCTTAACCTACTGTTGTTGTTCAGACACTAAGTCATGTCCAAGTCTTTGCCATTCCATAGACTGCAGCATTCCTGGCTTCCTTGTCCTTCACCATCTCCTGTAGTTTGCTCAAACTCATGTCCATTGTATCTGTGATGCCATACAACAATCTAGCTTCTGTCATCCCTTCTCCTCCTGCCCTCCGTCTTTCACAGCATCAGGGTCTTTTCCAGTGAGCTGGCTCTTAGCATCGGCTCTTTGCATCAGATGGCCTAAGTATTGGAGCTTCAGCTTCAACATCAGTCCTTCCAATGAATATTCAGGGTGGATTTCCTTTAGGATTGACTGGTTTGATCTCTTTGCTACCCTAGGGACTCTCAAGAGTCTTCTCCACAGCCTGTTAGGCTTCTCTGTCCATGGGATTCTCCAGGCAAAAATACCAGAATGGGTAGCCATTCCCTTCTACAAAGGGTCTTCCCAACCTCAGGATTGAACCTGGGTCTTCTGCATTGCAGGCAGATTCTTTAGCATCTGAGCCATCAGAGAAGCCCCCTTAACCCACTAGGTTGAGTCATAATCTTTGCTCTTGATGAGGCTGGACATCTATTTTTCTTAGGCTGCATCCACTGAACTGACCCTTTTTTTCTGAGTCCTGTGAAATCCCATCATCTGTCATTTGCCATTAGGATACTGTTGTCTCATTTCATGACTTGAATTGTGATTTCACTTAGGTAATTTATGTAGTTTCTCTACATATTCAAGGTTCACTCTGTGTTCAGTCTTTGGATTGGTTTGTCTGACCTCCTTATATTGTACACAAAACAGGTGCCTTCTCTGCTGGGTAATTTTGTCAGTCTGCTTGGCTTGGCTGCTTTCTCTCTATATGGAGCATGCTCACCTCCTCCATCAGCATCTCCTCTAATTTTCTGTGGCAGTCAAAATTATATTTTCCTCTTGGCAGAAAAAGTTACTTTTTAGCTAAAAATGGATTCTGCCATGAAAACTGCCATGACACTTGCTGACAACATCACTTTGGCAGCGATATCTTTTTATCTGTGAGGTCAATTTATATACAGTAAAATGCACATATCTTGAGTTCACAGCTTGACAAATGTTGACATTAAGATATAGAATTTTTTCATCACCTAATGTAGGTCCCTCATTCCCTTTGCTATCAACCCATCTGCTTCTCCAGGCAATCACTATTCTAATGTTATCACATTGATTGGTATTGCCTGAGTTTGAACTTCATATAAATGGAATAATACATCATACATTGTTAATACATCATACATGCATTATGAATCTTGTGTGCCTAGCTTATGGTACTCATTACAATGTTTTTTGACATTTATCCATATCTTTATACTCATTAATACCTGAGTTTTGTAAATGGATGAATGGCCTTCTATTCCATGAATTTACTACAGTTAATTCTGCTATTCATAGATATTTGGACTGTTTTCAGTTTGGGGTTGTTATGAATAAAATTAGCTTGACAGTTCTTGCACAGAAACATACCTAAAAATGTAATTGCTGTGTTGCTGATCAGTGTTTGTTTCAATTCATGAGAAATTGCAACATCAGTATTGTAAGGACAGTTAAAATATTTTATGGGCACTTTGGATAGGAAATAAAGAGTTCAAATCCCTATAAAAACACAAATCAACAAATTGACTTTTATTTCTAAATGTTTGAGACTGAGTGTTGAGCTTTTAATAGAGAAATAAAAGCAGAATTGTCATATGCCTGACCCTAGAAACCCAGGTTGCCTCATTACAGGTGGACTATAAGCAAGGATGCTTTTCTTAACAGGAGGAGCTTTTCTTACACAAATGACTTTCCTTGACACCAAATATGTGTCTATTGCCATATTTGTCTACTGTGTCTTGCTGCGAATGTATTGCAATGTCTAGTAGTCAATTCCTCAATTTTGACAAGAGTATTTCTATGAAAGGGCTGCCCAGGTGGCACTAGTGATAAAGAATCTGCTTGTCAGTGCAGGAGATACAAGAGATTCATGTCTTATCTCGGGGTTGGGAAGATCCCTTGGTAAAGGGAATAGCAACCCACTCCAATATTCTTGCCTGGAAAGTCCCAGTGGAGAGAGGAGCCTGGCAGGTTACAGTCCAGAGGATTGCAAAGTGTCAGACACGACTGAAGCAACTTAGCACGCATGCATGCACAGTTCTATAAAAAACAGAAGAAGCTGATTTAATCCTTTATCTTATTTGTGGCAGATAACCTGTTTGAGAAATTTGCTCTGGTTCCTTCCCATGGGCTTAACAGGAAAGGATGGTGAGTATTTGTTGCCTCTTTTTCCCTTACTCTCACTAAATAGATAAGAGTCTTGGGGAAATAAATGATAGACTGAGACTGATTGAATTCTAGGTTTTGAAAAAAAAGAGATGACTTTTGTCATCTTGTAAATTTGGTGCTTTTAGTTTTGAAACAAACCTGCATTCCCAGTTTTCACATTGACCCAGAGGTGGTAGGAGCATTTAAAGAAATATTTAGACTGGAGACTGAAATATAAGTTGTAGAGCTATGGGAATCATAGTAATGAAAGTTCTGGGTGTTGGTTCAGACAATCAACAGAGTAAGGCCTTTGAATGGTCTGTGCATCTCAGACAGTGAACATCTTTGTGGAGACCATGGCATAGAGATCTATGGTTTTTCTTCAAGGTTTCCGAAGTTATTAAGTATGGAATCCTGCATGACTCTAAGGAAGGGAAAGGATTGCCTGCAAAATGACTGACTGAATTTCTCATTAAACATTTAAGGAGAGATCAGAGATAAGGAAGTCCAAAGTCAAACTGAACTCAATTTGGAACATAGAGGGAGAGAGTTTATGCACTCAGGTGTTGAGAATCGGGCTTTCCTGGTAACTCAGATGGTAAAGAATCTGCCTGCAATGCAGGAGACCAAGGTTTGATCAGAGTCAGGAAGATCCCCTGGAGAAGGAAATGGCTACCAACTCCACTATTCTTGCCTGGAGAATTCCACAGAGAGGAGCCTGGTGGGCTACAGTCCATGGGATTACAAGGAGTTGGGCATAACTGAGCAACTAACACTCACTTCACTTTACATTTTACAGTGTTGACTTGATTAGATTTTGACCATATGCTCTTACGGAGCTAGATCATCCATCTTGAGTTTATATCACTTTATCTTTTTTATTTTTCTTCATGACACTTAATACTATCTGATGTAATGCCAATTGTCTGTTTGTTTACTGCTTTTCTCTCTTACTAGTTTTAAGCTCCATGAAGAAAAAAGCTTTTTCTTTTTTATTCACTGCTCTATTTGTTTTTGTTCAGTCCCCAAGTCGTGTCCGACTCTTCATGACCCCATGGACTGCAGCATACCAGGCTTCCTGGTCCCTCACCAGGTCGCAGAGTTTGCCCAAGTTCATGTCCATTGAATCAGTGATGCCATCCAACCATCTCATCCGCTGTTGTTCTCTATACCCCGTATTTAAAATAGTGCCTGACATATCATTGGCAATGAATAAATACTTAATGATTGAGTGAACAGTATTCAGAAATTCTCATAGTAAGTAGATAGAAATAGTGATGATGTCAAAATATTTAGTATTAAAATATTGGCAAGATGTAGCTCTCTATAAAATAAAAAAAATTCCTGGTTTTCTTCAAAATAGTGCTATAGGATCATTTTATATTTTGCTGTAATATTCTCTTCAATTTATTTAATACCTTTGCTTTCCTTTACTGGCTTATCTTTGTTCAGAGATATTCCTTCTGGAGTGTATCAGCAACTGGGAAGGTGTATGATTTTATCAGTTTAATTCTTTTACATCTTAGACTTCTAGTCAGTCTGAAGTGATCTTGTTTATGTACTTCTTTGCATATTGCTAATATACCTTGCTATTTTTAATATATCTTGATGTATATACTTTTTATCATCCCTATTTCTGATTTTCCAAAGTAACAATAGATCATTTTTGTTTATTTTTCCCTTTTTAAATTTTTTAAATCATGAAAGTATGATAACACATTTACGGGAGACTTGGAATATACAGAACCAAGTTACATATAGTTCTGCTATATATTACAATTATTTTTTAAGTAGCTAAATTAAGATTTTTAGTTGGAGTTTCAATAGCAAACTCTCAAAAATTAATAGAATGAATATACAGAAAAGTAGCAGGATAGGAGATCTGAAAAGCAGTATGTACAAATTCAACATAATTAAGATTTATACAATTTTTACACTAGAGTAGGATAAAAATCCTCTTCAAGATCCCATAAACTGTAAACTTGGAGACACTGGAACATATCCAGTGACATAAAACAAGGTGCAAAAATTTAATGGTCTAAAGGTATTGAAATCACTATTATATTAGAAATCAATATCAAAAGATATTTGAAAATAATCCACATATTTTCAGGTACAGTGTGACTTTTACCAAGAGAGATCCTTGTAGATATATTTAATAGTCTTTGCATCTATAGCCTGTGTGATATATTTACACTGATGTCAACATGGCATTTTTAATGTACTTTGAAGCATAAAATTCATGCTAAAGGGACTGAGACAGCTCTCTTTATTTATATAGAATCAAAAAAAATATGAGGTGGGAGAAAATTGTGAGAATTTAAGAGAAGGAGAGTCCAGCATATCTCTGACCAGATTCCACCAGATTCTCCCCAGCAAAGCATACTGTCTAAAGAAAAGAGAAATCATTGAGCTGTGAGACTTTTCTTTACCATGAAATCTCACCAGGTCATATGTCTCTCCAATGGGATATACTTACCTTCCTTTGTTATCTAGTGCATGCATGCAAAGTTACTTCAGCCATGTCCAACTTTTTGTGACCCTTTGGATTATAGCCTGCCACACTCCTCTGTCCATGGGATTCTCCAGGCAAGAATACCAGAGTGGGCTGCTACGCCCTTCTCCAGGGGATCTTCCCGACCCAGGGATCAAACCCGCTTCTCTTATGTCTCCTTCATTGGCAGGTGAGTTCTTTACCACTGAGCCATCAGGGAAGCCCCAGTTATCTAGTGCCTAGTAACAGATCTTCCAAGTATGAATGTCTTAATCCAACTATAATGATTTGATATCTTTCACACTTTCTCTGGGTCAGGAATTTGAAGGTGACTTGGCTGGGAATTTTTGGCTCAGGGTCTCTCTTGAGTTTAAATGCAGCCAGATACCAGCTAGGCTACAACCACGTGAACGTTTCGTTAGAGCTGAAAGATCCACTTTTAGGAGAAGATTCTGTTACAAAGCTGGCATATTGGTGCTGGGCATTATGAAGAGGCTTTGGTTCCTTTTCACACAGGCCTCTCTATGGGGCTGCTTGGAATCCTGACATTATGCTGAGTTTTCCACAAAGTTAAGTGATCCAAAAAAAAAAAAAAAAAACCACAAAACCCAAAAAAACCTTAGCAGAAACTGCAATGCCGTTTATGGTATAGCCTTGGAAATCACACTTTTACTATGTTTCTCAGCCCTTCCTGTTTCAATGTGGAAAGAAGCTGGACAAAATATTATTACAAGAAGACAGTACATATTAGAGTCCATCTTGTGGACTGAATTCTACAATTTTCATAACTAAAACTGTCTCTAGGCAGAATTAAGGAGAGAGAAAGCAGAAACTTATTTTACCAGTTGTGAATGCCCACTTTGTTAGTCTTAATGGTATTTTTCTGCTCTCTGAACTGCTAATCAAAATCTACAATATCTAACCATATGATACCTTGAGAGAATTCAAGTAATATTCAAATAGACATGAAGGAGACCTAAATATAAAACTCTAAAGTACTTTTTCTTTTTTCTCCCTTCAGTTTTTTTTTTTTTTTTTTAGATATCAGTATTGGTAAAATTTACCTATTCTCATTCAATACTATGAAGAGGAGAAATCACAGAGCAATAATTGTACCACATTTTCTTAGCTAATTTTCTCTCTTAAATTATCATTTTCTGTCTTAACTTTCCTCAAATCTCTAAGCTTCCTGTCTTCTCACTGTCAGACGATGACCTTGTCTTTTAGTTCCTTAAAAATGAAACCCACTTTTAAATTAATTTTCCTACATCTGCACTCATTAGTAGAAAATTAATGGCATATTGGTGCTGGGTATTATGACTCCCATTATTAGAAAAAAAAAAAGATCTGTGCTTTTAGCTACTGTCAGCCCTTCCCCTCATGTACTAGAATGCATAATCTTTTACTCATGGAATCTTCTCTAGAATCTGGTTTCTTTCTTTCCTCCATTTTCAGGTTTTTCTTTTCGGGGTCATTCCTCTCAGTTTAAGAAATACCATTAACTTTCCCATTTTATTGCATTTTACTTGACCTCACACTCATCTCCAGATGTTGTGCCCTTTTTTCTTTTTCCTTTAAGAAAGCTCTCCAAAAGAGTTTATTAATACTTGAAATCTCCAATTTTCCTGTTACATTCTCTCTTGAACTAACTTCATTCAAGCTTTTTATCCTCATGGTTTCACTGAAACAGCTCTTGTTAAAGGCCAGTAATAACCATCATATTGCTATGTTTAAAGGTCAGTTCTGAGTCCTCTTTTTACCTGACTAATCAGTAACATTGGACACAACCAGTCACATCCTCCTCCTCAAAATATTTTCTCCATTTAGCCCCTAGGCACCAAATACACTCCCACATTTTCTGTCTGTCACAAAGGCTGCTTGTCTTCAGTTTGTGTTGTTCTTTCTCATCTATCTGATTTCTTCACAACAGTATTTAACAAAAACAATTACAGTCTCAAGAGTTTATAGAATTGAAGTCTATATAGATAGATATAGCATTTTAGGTGAAATTACTGGACGCCTGTGGGTTAGGAGAGAAAAACAAACTCACAAAGTTTTTGTTCATAGATAAGATGTGTGAAAACTTATGTTTGGAGTTTGCCAGAAATTCTGACTGTCAATAAATGGTATAGACACTTCAGTGTTTAAAATGTATCTACTGTTAATTATTTTAATATGTTAGACAATGCCAGAAGTAAAGAATTGAGTAAGATAAGAATATTCTCTAATTTTTTTATGTGGGGAATGTGAGTATAAGAGTAAAACTCTTGATCAAATAAAAATACAAGAGTTTCATAGCACAAAGACTGATAAAAACTCGCCTTATAAGAATGATGTGACTCTCAGCTAGTTACTTCCTTTATAGCCCTTGGTTAGGTTTCATTGTTATTTCAAAGATGAGTAAGTACCAGTATTATATTATTAGATGTGAAGGCATAATAGCAGTTCTTATGAAAAACATCTGACCATTTTGCTTGTAGAATGTCCATTATCTTTAGCATTGCAAATCCTGTGACATTTGCAGTAAGTATTTGCATTATAATGTACTCTCTCATTCTTCATGTTTATCTATAATTCATAATTGGGACCCATTTTGCTTAGAAGAGGATTAGGATCATCATTATTATTAGGAAAACATTCCTTCTTATTTAGAGTCAATGAATTCACTAGAGATTTTGCCTTCATAATGATTGCTTGATTAGGTACACCTGGAAAATCATAACAGAAAAGAGCCCGAAAAAGAGGGAATCTTATTTTTGCTGTTCAGACATTGTGTCGGCATGTCTGAAGATACTAGGGATGCTCAGGCTATAGAAATCAAGCTATTTAGTTAAAACGTGAATCCATGACACTTGTTGACACCAGTGTTCCCATAGCAGAGAACTGAACCCTACTGCATTTAAACAGTAGCTAGGGCTAAAATAATAAGAAAATAGGTAGGAAAGTAATTTTTAAAGTTGAAATGGATAGAGAATTTTGATGTAAAACACCATACATATACACACTACTTTGACAAGATGTATTAAGCCTATAGCAATTTTCTGGTGTACAAATATAAAAAGTTAGGTTTTTTTTTAATACCTAGGTTGACAATTACTTTTTAAAAGCATTATAATAAATAAACATAATACTATTCCTGCTAAAAATTTTACTGAAGCTAGTATTTGCAATAAATTAAAAGACTTAGGAGGACTATTATAAATGCTAGTGGTGGTTTAGTGGCTAAGTTGTGTCTGACTATTGTGACCCCATGGACTGTAGCCCGCCAGGCTCCTCTGTCCATGGGATTCTCCAGGCAAGAGTAGTGAAGCAGGTTGCCATTTCCTTCTCCAATTATAAATGCTAGTGAGAAGTGTATATTAATAGGATTATTAGGTAATCATGTTATAACTCATCATCTGAGGTATCAAAATTGTTTTGTTATTAAGCTACCATGATTGTTGGTAGGCTGTCATAAGAATAGCATTATTTATTAATCACA
This sequence comes from Antilocapra americana, assembly GCA_007570785.1. Taxonomy (NCBI): domain Eukaryota; kingdom Metazoa; phylum Chordata; class Mammalia; order Artiodactyla; family Antilocapridae; genus Antilocapra; species Antilocapra americana. The sequence goes on along the minus strand of ML660787.1, from coordinate 9,502,000 downwards.
TGAGTCTAGTGGCTGCCTTATTTAGTTATTTTATAATACTAAAGGACTAATATTATAAAACATTGAAATGATAGCATTATTCTACAATGGAACATACATTTCTTACAAATCTGGAATGGATACAATAAGAACCACATTTTTTTCTGCAAAAGCACAGATAGTTCTATTCTATTAATTTTAATAGAGTTAGGTAATATTTATATTTCATTATTCATAATTGGTGATATCTCTTATGAATGTTGGCTTGAAACTAATTTGAGTCGATTTTATTCTTTCTTTTCTTGATCTTCATGGTTTTTTCTGGTGGGTTATTTGAAAGCATGATGTAGTGGGAAGCATCTGTGAAGTCACTCAGTGTCTGTTCTTGTAAGCTCTTGTGCTATTTTTGTTTTGAGGTAAAACCCTATCAGACTATGCATATTTTATTATCATGGCTATTTAGTGAACAGGGGCTTCATAGATGAGTGTTTCATGTTGTGTTAGTGCATGCACAGGCTGATTATCACCACTCCATACCAGAAAGGCCCCAAAAATGTGGAGGAAAGAAAATTTAATTGTTAAATCTGAAATAATTGTTGGGCATTGCCTCATATAGGGTGTAGTATATATGTTGAAAATCATGAGAATAAGTAAACAAAGGTACCTATGGTAATAAATACTGCTTCTGTAGATAGATGTGATAGAAATGAGCAACAACATAATATATATCTGTTAGGATAATATATAATAATGAATTAGATAATTCCTTTCATGGCTGTTCACAATAAGTAGGAAAATAAAGTCTATGGATCATAGTATAGCTGATAATTATTAATTACTTCATTCTTATAGCTAGTCAAAGACTTTTACCTCTATTAGGATAATAATAATTATGGCAATAATTATACCAGCAGAAATGATACATGCATGCATATCTATTCAATGAGTATCAGTTCAGTCACTCAGTCGTGTTCGACCCTTTGCGACCCCGTGAACCACAGCACACCAGGCCTCCCTGTTCATCACCAACTCCCGGAGTTCACCCAAACCCAGGTCCATCGAGTCAGTGATGCCATCCAACCATCTCATCCTCTGTCGTCCCCTTCTCCTCCTGCCCCCAATCCTTCCCAGCATTAGGGTCTTTTCCAATGAGTCAACTATTCACATGAGGTGGCCAAAGTATTGCAGTTTTGCTTCAACATCAGTCCTTCCAATGAACACCCAGGACTGATTTCCTTTAGGATGGACTTGTTGGATCTCCTTGCAGTCTAAGGGACTCTCAAGAGTCTTTTCCAACACCATAGTTCAAAACCATAAATTCTTCGGTGCTCAGCTTTCTTCACCATCCAACTCTCACATCTATACATAAACTCTGGAAAAACCATAGCCTTGAATAGACAGACCTTTGTTGGCAAAGTGATGTCTCTGCTTTTCAATATGCTATCTAGGTTGGTCATAGCCTTCCTTCCAAGGAGTAAGCATCTTTTAATTTCATGGCTGCAATCACCATCTGCAGTGATTTTGGAGCCCCTCAAAATAAAGTCAGCCATTGTTTCCACTGTTTCCCCATCTATTTTCCATGAAGTGATGGGACCGGATGCCATGATCTTAGTTTATTGAATGTTGAGCTTTAAGCCAACTTTTTCACTCTACTCTTTCACTTTCATCAAGAGGCTCTTCAGTTCTTCACTTTCTGCCTTAAGGGTGGTGTCATCTGCATATCTGAGGTTATTGATATTTCTTCCGGCACAAACTTGATTCCAGTTTGTGCTTCCTCCAGCCCAGCGTTTCTCATGAAATAAGCAGGGTGACAATACCCAACCTTGATGTACTCCTTTTCCTATTTGGAATCAGTCTGTTGTTCCATGTCCAGTTCTAACAGCTGCTTCCTGACCTGCATACAGGTTTCTCAGGATGAAGGTCAGGTGGTCTGGTATTCCCATCTCTTTCAGAATTTTCCACAGTTTATTGTAATCCACAGTCAAAGGCTTTGGCATAATCAATAAAGAAGAAATTGATGTTTTTCTGGAACTCTCTTGCTTTTTTGATGATCCAGCAGATGTTGGCGATTTGATCTCTCATTCCTCTCCCTTTTCTAAAACCTGCTTGAACATCTGGAATTTCTCGGTTTATGTATTGCTGAAGCCTGGCTTGGAGAATTTTAGTCATTACTTTACGAGCATGTGAGATAAGTGCAATTGTGTGGTAGTTTGAGCATTCTTTGGCATTGTAGGGTATACTTATAATGTTGGGCATGTAGTATATAATAAATGCTAAAATTCCAATGGATTGGAACTTCCCAGTGCCTCAGACTATGTTTATGTAACCTAAGAATTTCTTTTACTGAAAAATACATTATAATACTTGAAATTATTCAAAAAACACTTTCTTCAGGATGTGTAATTAATCAGAATAAATGTTGCTGTTAAGCTAAGGTCTCCACCTCCTGGAGAATCAAAAGAATCCATTTGGCTAACATAATCTCTGCTGCAATTATGGAAAGTATTACTACTAATAAAATAGCAATAATCAATAGAAATCAAAGTAGTTTTTGGTATTATGATGTAAAAGGTGGCATTATGTTAATTAGTTGCAATAATATATTAATGGTGCCTAACATTGATGAGACCTCCTCCTTCAGATAAGGGGAATAGATAGTTAAATCTATTGCATCTATAGGTGTTAGATTGTCAGCTAATGAAATGGCACACAGTTCACTTTGTTCTTGCTTTGACTTCTGCTATTGATGATGCAAGTAGTAAAAGGAATCATGGGAGTAATAATCTATAGCTTACTTATTTATTATAATGCTATATCTGATGCACTTAGCATTGCTGCTGTTAATGAGTTTCAAAACCCTCCAACCATGGTGGCATTGCTATAAAGAATTATTACTAAGACCTGAACAATAATAATCAATGATAAATTTAAGTAGTCCCTAATAAAACCCTCATTTATTATAAGCAGCCTAAATTAGCTGTCTTGATAAGTCATCTCTACTATTCAATTCTAGTTTAAAAACCAAATAGTCAATATACAGAGGTGACTACTTTTGTGATTTACTGAGAATAGCTGAGTGAATAAATTTATGTAAAGTTGCTAGTAATAAACTTTATAGCAGATATAAGGGCAGAGACTAATTCTTCATTTTACCAAGTTGGGATGTTTAACATATACTGAATTACAAATTCCAAGACGCAGTTAAATAAAACCTTGTCTTGGCTTCTCCTGCTTCTGTCTCTAAAAATTAAATGTAGATCAAAGCCAGTATTTAGGGAAGGTAGTTGTAAATAACACACATGCATATATTTGTAATTATTATTACATATAACAGAATAATTACTAATGTGACCTAGTCTGGAAATTATGTTACACACAGAGTGTTCTGACTAGGGCATATCCTGTACTTAACTGATTATATAGCTAAGCTTGATATGGAAAAATTAGTATTTTGAGGTTTAACTCTGTTAATAGATATGGCCTTAGTGTGGTCATTCAGATTGTTTATGCAAGGTCAGGACAATACTAGGTTATACAAATATTGTTAATGTTAGAGGTCAAAGTTGTTCTTTGATGTATCATTTTATGACGTTTGCAGTTGGTTGAAGTCCATGAGGACCTGCGATATTTGATTCTTTCTGAAATGTAATGTGACCTAATTTTTTGTTGAAGCATTAAGAAGGCCAAGCAAGTATAACAGGGAAAATTGATAAGTGTTAATTAACTACGAAATTGTTTGTTAAAATAAAAAAGTTGATCTCCTGAATACAGTTTTAAATTTTCATTACTGGATCCTATTACCTCGATGAGCCCAATTCTTGACTTATATAATATCTAATATCTGTCTCTTTTGTGGAATTGACCTCATTTCTTAAGTCCTTTCATACTGTGAGACATCTTTGCTTAGAGAGGAACTAAATAGAAGTGCTCTGATTTGAACTCAGCTCACATAGAATTTTTTTTTTTGAACCTTTTAAATAGAGGTTACATCTTTAGAATGTCTAGACATAACAATAAAACCACAGACTTTGACATTGATTTGACCTTTAAAATAGGACCTTATTGTTTCCATTTGAGGAATCTGTTACATTGGTGAAAATTTTGAGTAAATTAATAAGTTATATATTTAGAATAATTAGTCTAGATTTGATCATCTGTTGGCCTTACTACACTGAGGTCACCTCAACCAAAATAATTAATTCAATATATTATTTACCTTGACAACTAATTTTCATATTCAATTAAAAACGTTGTTTTATGGGTTGTTCTAGCAAGTAGAGAGAAGGCTGAATATTTATGAAGTTACTTAACTTCTTTTAAGCTTTACTGCATTTACATTTTAGGTTGTTGTTTAGTTGCTAAGTCATGTCCAACCCTTTGTGACCCCATGGGCTGTGGCCTGCCAGGTTCCTTTGTCAATGGGATTTCCCAGGCAAGAATACTGGAATGGGTTGCCATTTCCTTCTCCGACTTTTTAGGTTCACAGTATATTAAGCAGACACGTTCAAAATTTTTCTTGATCTGTTCTCTAGCAATAGCTTATTTATTTTGCAAAGGGTTATGCAAAAAGTATTTCTTATTACTTACATTAATTTTTTGTTCCTACATATACAGTTAACCCAACATGATGTTAGGAGGTGGTTTTGCTTGTAAGTAGTATGGTTGTGCTGGTATGTATTTTTGATTGTGCTTCTCTGAAACCAGTTATAATTTTATGAGTGATTACTGTCTGAGGAAGGTTTTATTCTGTTTCAAATGATTTGTACATCTTCTGAATAATGTTTAAATTAACATTATTGATGAAATATTGATTGATTAATTGATTAATTATGGATTGATTCTTCTTTAGGTAAATTCAAAGTTGAACTTAAATTCCGCTTTGGATAACCAGTCATCAGCTGCTTCAGTTTTGATTCTTTTTTGTTGTTGTTGTTAACCTCTGCCTGTTAATTATTATTATTTTGTCTCAGAGAAAAATTTTGCCGTATTAATTGCTTACTAGTAGCTTGTATGTTTTCCATCTGTGTTTTGTGTTAAAGTTCTCTGTTTCTTATGTTCTAGTTAACTCATTAATGCCTAAGTCTAAGAGTTACTCTTTCATTCCTTTTCTGGTTTTTGACCTGTAATGAGGAAAAATGTGCTGCTGAACTCAAGAATATTGCATTTTAATGTCACTGGGTCAAGAGCTGGGGATTCAGCTAGAACTAGCAAATTGGTTATACATTAGGATATACATGATCATGGAATGAAAAGCTGGTGCCTGGCATGGTGATGTCTCAGTTTCTTATCATTCATGTTGAGGATCCTGCAGGCCCTGGGAATAGGCATCTGCTCTCTGGGTACACAGGGTGCCCTCCAACACATCCACCTCCAGCAGCACGTGGTGAATCTTCCTTGGATCTGTCTCCTCAGGTTCCTAATCGTGAATCAACCCTTTGGTACCTTACCAGATGCAGTGTATCTGTGACCTCCAGAAGCACTGCTCACTCCACGTTGAATATCACGCACTTCGAAGTTTGGGTTGAAGTTCAGTGGGTTGATGCAGAGCTTGTTGGCCTGGAGATGCAGAGGGAAGCCTTGGGCACCGCTTCTGCCTCTCCTCTCACCTGTGACCTATGAGGATCTTGTCAGGCTGAACAGGAAGGAGGTTGGAACTCCATTTTCCTCCCTTCCAGGATGTTCCACTTGCTATATCCTGTAGGATGGCTGGTAGAAGCAGAAGTGGTTGACTTGATGAAACTCTTTCCTCTTTTTAATATTAAGTTTATCTTTTTTTTTTCTTTCACTTTGTGATACTGTCTTTAACATTTAAATTAGATTTTTCTTCCATGCTATACTTCTCAATATTTGGTATAATTATTAATAGTTATATTGCTTTATTAGTAGTAATTATAATTTTTAATTTGAGCTAGGATTGGTTCAAAGAGATTTCAAGTTTGGTTTAAATTCCCTAAATGCAAGCTTGGTGCTTTTGAGCATAAATTGCACTTTAGTTTACCCAAGTGACTTTCTAGTGTACTTGTTATTGTATAAGATTTTTAGATAAATATGACTTATTTTTTATTCATATGATGTTTGGATTTTTATATGCAGAAGATGAGCTACATGCACTCTTCCAGGCCTGATTCAGTTGACTTTTTATTGTTAATTTGCTTTTAGCCTCTTAGTTTCCTAAAGGTTCTGTTAATGGACTTAGAGAATCTAGTTCATTCTCTATATGTAGCACTGTTATGATAATTCTTGTTATTATTTCAAAACCCTTTGTAGTGTTTGCTGAAGTGGCATTATCCATTAAATCAGCAAGTGGCAATGAAGGTTTACTGATTATAGAATAGGGTTCTGTAGAAGAGTTTAATGCGTTGCAAAACATTTTCAGTTTTGAGCTACAGCTAGTAGTACTTCAGTGATTTTTTAAAAATATGTAACAGTGTGTGTCCTAATGCTTATAGACCAACTATTACAGTTTGTGGGAATGCTTTTAATATATAGTGACAAAATATTTTTAACATATTTTTAGATAATTTTATTTCAAAATCAAGATAAATTCTTTTAAAATCTTATCTATAAGATAAATTGAGAAAATTATTTTCTTTTAAAATATGTCTTTAGGAAAGATATGGATATAAACATAACTTAATGTTGTTAAATATATTATAAAACTCTCTTAAATTCAAATAAATAACTTTTAGGTCCTTTCATTGAATATCCATTCCTAGTAAAATGAGAAATAATCATATTATAGTTTTTTCAAAAAGTGTTAACCTGGAGTAGAACAATCTTATTCTCCTTTTGAAACTTGGAGGAAGAATAAGATGGCTTGTGAATGGATTAGTAAAAGTACACTTTATTCTACTTATTTTTTATATGGTTTCTTTTCTTTTAAAAAATCAATATTAATACATTCACTTAATTCTTTGATATTTTAATTCACATGTGCTTGCACATAGGAGGAAAGAAAGAATTCTAAAGAATGAGTAGGAGGTAGTCTTCAAAAAAGTATAATTGAGGTTTTTCAAGCTCTGAGAACTGCTTCTGCCATGATTCATAAAGTAGGAAGAGTATACATCTTTCATGGGGCTGCATACTGTTTGGTAAACCAGGATGTAGAACTTGACATGGTCGGTGAGAAAGTGAAAAATGATGCTAGCAGCTCATGGCTAGAAGCTGGTAGCATAGTGGTATTGTTTCCGACTAAACATAAACAACTTACAACACAATCACTACTCAGATGAGGTCACTCCATGATCACAATAGAGTAAGACAGAGAAAAGGATGCTTCATAACCATCTAGAATCTAGTGTTAGTCACTCAGTCATGTCTGACTCTTTGATACCCCATGGACTGTAACTCACCAGACTCCTCTGTCCATGGAATTCTCCAAGCAAGAATACTGGAGTGAGTTACCATTCTTTTCTCCAGGGGATCTTCCCAATCCAGGGATCAAACCTGGGTCTCCTGCACTACAGGCAGATTCTTCACCATCTGAGCCACCATGGAAGAGGATTTTGGCACTCTGCTTCCTACATAAGAACTATGAAGATACCCAGTGACTTGTGCCTGCTACCTGACAGCATTCTACACCTAATAATGCACAGGTCTCTAAATCCTGCTTAAAATCTCTCAGCATGAATCCAAATATTACAAAAAGCTTCTCCTAACTCTCTTTTACAGAGGCACTTCAGTGATTTTCTGATGTGTTTTCTCCCTTATTGTAAGAAGTTAAATAAACCTAAATTTGTTTGATTTCCAATATGTGGTGGTCATTGGTTGGCAGGCTTTGATAGCAATGGCAGGAAATTGTCCAGTATATTTAGGATAGAGTAAGATCATAAAGGGATACTAGAATGTATAATGTCAAGGAAATGGCCCTTTGTCTTTTCTGCTGTGTATGGTCATTGGAAGGTGTAACACACAGGAAGGAATATAGCAGAATTGTTTAAACAATCATTTTGGTGGTAGCTTGGAATATAAATTTGTGTAGGGGAAAGATTAAAATGAAATAATTGGGGAGACACTTTTAGCAATCTGGACAAATGATGTGCTGTGCTTAGTCACTCAATTATGTCCAAGTCTTTGCAACCCTTTGGAGTGTAACCTGTCAGGCTACGCTGTCTATGGGATTTTCCAGGTAAGAATACTGGAGTGGGTTGCCATTTCCTTCTCCAGGGGCTCTTCCCAACCCAAGGATCGAACTTGTGTTTCCAATGTCTCCTGCAGACCACAGTTTAAGACTGCCAGTGTGAATTTAAAGTCAACAGAGAGGAAGAGCACAGGGCTCAGTAACTGATAGTAGTGATGCCTTTGGGCTTCCCTGGTGGCTCAGATGATAAAGAATCTGTCCGCAATGTGGGAGACCTGGGTTTGATCCTTGACTTGGGAAGATCCCCTGGAGAAGGGAATGGCTACCCACTCCAGTTTTCTGGCCTGGAGAAATACATCGACAGAGAAGCTTGGCAGGCTATAGTCCATAGGGACACAAAGAGTTGGACATGACTGAGCGATTTTCACAATGTGTAAGGAACGATTTTGGGGAGGGTTGGTTGATTAAGTGAGTAGGAGTTACTTGTTAGACTAGAGTTTGATAGTCCGAGAGGCAACTCAGTCCACTGATCTGAAATTCAGGAGAGATATTTGGGTGGGAAATCAGATTTAGTTGCTACCAGCAGAGAGAGGCCAATTACAGCCATTTCATTTTTATGTGACATTTAGTTATACACTGAATGAACCCAGAAGGCTCTGCTATTCTAGTTTTTGTTTTCTCCTTCTATCAACTAGCTGATTGATGCATTCAAATGTAAAACACCATGTGAAAGTTAATAGGATAATTTTTACCTGCCTTAAGAAGGCAAATAAACTAGACTTAGACAATTTATAAATGCAGCTCAGTTATGAAGATAATAGACACTCTCTCCTATTCATGAATTCCCGTTGCCAGGCAGGAATGCCCTCAGGGGTAGAGTTACTCAGCTAATTTCTCAGATCCAACCAAGCCCATGGCCATGATGGGGATTAGATGAATAGATGCAAAAGTGGAGGATTTCCCTGTGAAAAGAGTTTAATTGCTCTCGCTTTTCCGGGGGTGGGTGGAGATGACATACATAAATGAGGGCGTTAGGTGCAGGCGTATGTGGTCGCTTCAGTCATGTCCGACTCTGTGTGACCCTATGGATGGTAGCCCACCAGTCTCCTCTGTCCATGGGATTCTCCAGGCAAGAATACTGGAGTAGGTTTCCATTCTCTCCTCCAGGGGATCTTCCCAACCTTGGGATCAAACCCACATCTCTTACCTCTCTTGCATTGAAGGTGGGCTCTTTACCACATGGACTTCCCTGGTGGCTCAGATGGTAAAGCATCTCTTTACAATATGGGAGACCAGAGTTCGATCCCTGGGTCAGGAAGATCCTTTGGTGAAGGAAATGGCAACCCACTCCAGTACTCTTGCCTGGAAAATCCCATGGATGGAGGAGTGTGGTAGGCTACAGTCCATGGGATCCCAAAGAGTTGGACAGGACTAAGCAACTTCACTTTCACTTTCTTTTCTTTCTTTACCACTAGCACCACCTGGGAATCCCGTATGAATGAGGAATAGTCGATTATTCCCAAAGTGTAGCTATAGGGAGGAGAATGTTGATAATTCACTGTCAGAGGATTTTCAGTAATTATTCATTTCCACATCCTTTCCACTCCAAAGAATTGTTTAAAGATAGCTTGTATCTTGAAGGGCATATAGGTTCTTCCAGAATAAAACATTTTTAGTCCATGATTAGGCAAAACCTTCCTATACCTGGGTTTTATTGTTTTTGTTTATATGTTTGTCTCCAGTAGCTATAAACAATGAACATTTATTGTTTGAGTTGACTCATTTTTTTCAGTCACAGCTTTGAACAACATGAGTATATGTTATAGGTATAAAAGCTATTGGACTTGCCTGCAGTAGATACTATACTACACACTTTACATACATTGTCATATTTAATTGTTATCTCAATCTCATTGAGTTAGTTAACAATTTCATCCTGATTAGGGGTGAAACCACAACTGTGGTTTTGAGAAATTGTTCACTATGAGGTAGCAAAGTAGGTCCAATATGTACAATATCTCCAGTGGTAGAAATCTTAAGTAGTACATTTTCATTTACATAGTATAAAAGTTAGTTCTCAGTGTTCTGATAAGGAAAAAATATCACCAACCTAATCATTATATTGTTCTTATTTTATAGTAATATGATAGTTTGCATCAAGATTTTGATTGGTTTAAAACTATAATCATTGCCAAATTTCATGTAGAATTGCTGACATTTTACATAGTATTGTGGTTTCCATTTTTCATCGAATGCAGTCTCATAATGAATACATCCTCTCTCATTATCACATCTTAAAACTGGAAAATCCTTGTATTGTCTTTTATAATTAGTCTCCCTTTCAGGGATATACTCTTGAACAACAGAACGCTTTTATATGGATGTATTAACCTTTTCATTTTCTATTGTTTATTTGGTTTTTATCTTTATAGCGTGAGAAAAGTTCCCTCTCATCTATAACCTTTACTTATCCTTAGGTCACATTTGGCATTTTGCGTATGATGGGTTGTTTGTAAAACTCAGCTTCCTGGGCTCCATATTATATTTATTGAATCAGAGTCTCTAGGGATGAAGCCAGTGAATCTGGAATTTTATCAGGATTCTAAGTAAGTTTTATGTACGGTCGAGTTGATGACCACAGCTCTAGGGAAAGATGAGTTTCTCAGCTGCTAATCTTTAACTGTTATGATAAAAATAACACAACATTTGTTTTTGTTCCCTCTGAAATTGCAAATAATACATTATTGCTCCACAGTCCTTATAATTATTACAAGATATTTTTGGTAGCAGATAATTAGTACATGAATATAATCATACATATAAAGCCCAAGTATGAAAAAATGCACTTTAAATATATGATTCACTGTTGGAAGTCATTAACATGAACTAACACTTTTAAAGAACAAAGAAGACCCCTAGCCATGGACACAGGGAATAAGTTTTATGTGGAAAGGATGAAGGAGATGATACCAGGTATTTCTTACCATATTATCAGAAAATAATTTTTCTTTATTTCATAGCTATCCCAACTGAAAGGTGTGTGAGTGGGAGGTTGATTAAATAAATCAAAGGCATCAGGGCTCTGTTTGTCAATTTCTTTAGAAGAAAATAAATAAGTAGTCTTGCCACTTTCAAAACTAGTGTAAACATAAAATTACTTATATTGAATAAAATGAATATAATGAATGTATTTTTTCACAGGGCTTCCCAGGTGATGCTAGAGGTAAAGAACCCACCTGCTAATGCAGGAGACACAAGAGTTACAGGTTTGATCCCTGGGTTCAGGAAGATCCCCTGGAGGAGGAAATGGCAATTTTGGTTTTATATTTTATTTAGGTAAGGAAATGAAAAGGACGTGTAGGTAACATGCAGGAAAAGGAGGCCATAGAGAGAGAGAAGAGCATGGCAAAGATAGGGAGGCTTATATGTTTTGTTGTTGTTCAATAGCTAAATGATGTCCAACTCTTTGTGACCCCATGGACTGTAGCCCACCAGCCTCCTCTGTCCTACACTATTCTATTTCCTGGAGTTTGCTCAAATTCATGTCCAACCTATGTGTTAGCAAGGGGGACAGCAAACTTTTTCAGAGACTAATTGCTGCCCAAGACCTATTTCCTCTCTCTTCTTCAGGAGCAGATCCTGAGAATTACTTGAGTACTCAGTATCCTGGTGGGCTTCCCTGGTGGCGCCAGTGGTAAAGAACCTGGCTGCCAATGCAGGAGACGTTAGAGATATGGGTTTGATCCCTGGGTAGGATGCCCTGGAGGAGGGCATGGTGATATACTCTAATATTCTTCCCTAGAGAATCCCATGGACAGAGGAGTCTGGTGGGTTATAGTCCATGGGGTTGCAAAGAGTCGGACACAACTGAAGCAGTTTCTCACACATGCATGCATTCACTTACTCAATATTCTCAGCTAAATGACAACTCTTCCCAATCTCTTGTATCTGGATATAATATTGAGGTGAAACACGAGCCAATATGATATAAGGAAGCCGCAGATGTTGACTAATGGTGTCTCCCTGGTTGGGAGAAGCTCCCTTTATTCTTCTGCTCTTCCTCTATCCTGTTGCCTGGATTTGGGTGTGGCGGACACAGCTCCAGAAACTCTCTCGTACCATGAAGTACACTTGGGCACAGATACCAAACAAAGCTGTGACAGCAGAAAGATAGGAAGAATACCATCTCCTTGATGATGTTCATACCAACCCTGTGCTTCCCAAATCAGAGACTTTTATATGAAGGAGAAATTTTGTCTTTATTTGGCCTTTGTAGCTTTTGTGGTTAGACAAAGCTGAAACAATTTGAGCCAAACAAAAGGTAGACTACAAAGAGTAAATACGCAATTTTCATTTTAATTTTTCCCATCTCTTCATAAGGGCGCTACAACTTTTCTCACTGCAACCCAAATCCTAACTCGAACTTTGGCTTTAAATTCAGTTGTTTGGAAATTCTAGTAGTAGGGGAAAGGCATGCTACAGACTTGTATTCAGGGAAAGTGTTCCTCCTTTGGAGAGTCTATGGAAAGACTTGAAGAAGGGTGATACTTTAGAGTTTCTGCTTCCCAGTTTAGTTCTTCCATTTAATGACCCTAAGAATATCCTTGATTAATAGCTTTAATTCCCACAACAAGCCAGCGCTGGCTCATATGCAGTACGTAGTTGCTTGAGGATCCCAGACGAAATCCCACTGGTATAGGTCCTACCCTTCATTGCGCTTTCCAAGCTGTTGCTTTATAGTTGACCCTTCCTAATGTGACCATGATCTCTGACATTCTCAGAGTGCTATTTCAGAAAAAAGCAGTGAGGAAAGGCCCCGAAGCAGTTACATAAGGCCCCCAATCTTTTTTTCTTAATTCATGTTTATTGGACTATGGTTGCTTTACAGTGTCGTGTTAGTTTCTGCTGCAAAGTGAATCAGTTATACATGTGCATACATAACCTCCTTTTTGTATTTCCTTCTCGTTTAGGTCAGCACAGAGCATTGCGTTTCCTGTATTATATGGTACCTTCTCATCAGCTATCTATTTTATACATAGTAATGTATGTATGTTAGTCCCAATTCATCCCACCTAACTTCCCCCTTTGGTATCTCTTTGTTTGTTCTCTACATCTGTGTCTCTATTTCTGCTTTGCAAATAAATTCATCTGTATCATTTTTCTAAATTGCATACATAAGCAATATTATTTGATATTTGTTTTTTTCTTTCTGACTTACTTCATTCTGCGTGACAGTCTCTAGATAGTTTGGGAATCAGTTATTGATACATTGAGATACAAAGACAAAAGCAAACAGAATAAAATTAACTATTATTTCAAGGAAACTATTGTCTCTTCTATATATGAAAGAAAATGAAATCATGGTATACTTCAGCAGTGGTTTTATTTACAGTATAATGACACTGACACCACTCATTGACTTTCACAAATATTATGTTACTCTACGGGGAAGATGGAGGAATGGGAAGTGTATTGTGGGGTTTGTCAGGTAAGAGATCAGTTAAATCCTGATATTTTTAAAAACTGAAAAATAAGAAATAACAGGTTAAATATGTTATTTAGAAATATGTAGCTATATAACAAATCATCAGCAAAAGGAGTTGAAAGGGGTGGCCTCCGAGGAAGAGAAATAAATAGTGAGAAAGAGTAAATGGTTTTCATAAAAATGTCTTATAATTTTACTTAACATCTTAATCTATAGTATTTTCATTTATAATTCTAAACACAATCATAAGTATTAAAGAAAAAGATGTATATGCTCATTTTGTGATTCTATTTTAAGCCTGTCATGCCTTTGACTTTTGGAGTGCTCAGTATTATGAGCTACTTTCTAACATTGCTTTGTTCAGAGAAGTGGGAGGAAAGAAGCACAGAAAATTGTCTCTGGAGGAGATTGGAAGATGAAGACACAGCAATGCAGGTTTTATATTTTCTAGTTTACCCTTGTGTTGCTTAGTATTCTTATTTATTACTTAATAGTAAAAGACCAAGTATAATCCACTAAATTAGAAATACTAAGCCATTTTAGGAAAATTGCAAAATGCCAGAAAACACACTGTAATCTCTCTAAAAGCTTAAATATATATATATAATTGTATTATTAGGGAATATGCTTTTCTTTCATTTGACCATTACACACTATACAAAGTGACCCAAAGTAGGACCCTAGCTTTCACAGTTAATTCAAGTTATTCTGCACTAGGGCAGAATAATTTACTCATTATCATCAAGGCTTTTATAAAAAAAAAATCATGCCTATTCTATGTTACCATTTGTATTCCACTTTTCTTTGGCAATCAGTATTAATGCTATTTCAAGACATGATAGGAAAATCAATCTGAGAGTAATTTTTTTCAAGGGCTGCTTCCAGGGGCCTGTTTACAAAGTTAAAAGTCTTCCCCTGGATTCTCTTATCTGGTGTAATTGACTGGAGAGATTAATGAAGTCAAACAAACTTGCAAAAATCTTTTAAGAAAAAAAAATCTGTTATAGCCTAATTTTATAAAGTAGAAAAGCCCTAATATTTTGTTAAAATGGGCCTTTTCCCTCTCTCTGTCCCCACCTCTCTCCTTTCTGTACATACACATGCATGCTAAGTCAGTTCAGTTCAGTCACTCAGTCGTGTCCAACTCTTTGCGACCCCATGAATCACAGCACACCAGGCCTCCCTCTCCATCACCAACTCCGAGAGTCCACCCAAACCCATGTCCATTAAGTCGGTGATGCCATCCAGGCATCTCATCCTCTGTCATCCCCTTCTCCTCCTGCCCCCAATCCTTCTCAGCATTAGGGTCTTTTCCAATGAGGCAACTCTTCGCATGAGGTGGCCAAAGTATTGGAGTTTCAGTTTCAACATCAGTCCTTCCAATGAACACCCAGGACTGATGTCCTTTAAGGTGGACTGGTTGGATCTCCTTGCAGTCCAAGGGACTCTCAAGAGTCTCCTCCAACACCACAGTTCGAAAGCATCAATTCTTTGGCGCTCAGCTTTCTTTATAGTCCAACTCTCACATCCATACATGACTACTGGAAAAACCATAGCCTTGACTAGACAGACCTTTGTTGGCAAAGTAATGTCTCTTATTTTTAATATGCTATCTAGGTTGGTCATAGCCTTCCTTCCAAGGAGTAAGCATCTTTTAATTTCATGGCTGCAATTACCATCTGCAGTGATTTTGGAGCCCCCCAAAATAAAGTCTGACACTATTTCCACTGTTTCCCCATCTATTTCCCATGAAGTGATGAGACCAGATGCCATGATCTTAGTTTTATGAATGTTCAGCATTAAGCCAATTTTTTCACTCTCCTCTTTCACTTTTATCAAGAGGCTTTTTAGTTCCTCTTCGCTTTCTGCCATAAGGGTGGTGTTATCTGCATATCTGAGGTTATTGATATAAGTTGCTTCAGTCGCGTCCAACTCTTTGTGACCCCATGCACTGTAGCCCACCAGGCTCCTCTGTCCAAGGGACACTCCAGGTAAGAATACTGGAGTCGATTGCCATGCCTTCCTCCAGAGTATCTTCCTGACTCAGGGACTGACTTCCTGACCCAAGGATCAAACCTACTTCTCTTTTGTCTCCTGCATTGGCCCACATGTACATACACGAGCAAAGACATGTTCATATAAGTAGCCTCTCTCTCTCATCACCCTATCTGTGTATAATTACATGTACAAAAGTGTATGGAATTGACATGGCAACAGGTATTGTAAAAAGTCTGTAATTTATTACTTTTTATTTTTATTTTTCACATAGAAGAAAGTGTTTCTCAGTCATGTCTGACTCTTATTTTTCACATAATTCTGAGCTAAATGTGAATATATATGGAGCATGATTCCTAACAGTCTTTAACTACCCAAAGCAAACAACATTCTTTAATCCAGTGTTTCTCAAAGAAGTACTATATATAAATGTCCTGGATATTTAGTAAAGTTACAAATTACCAAGTCAATGTCTACAAAACTGTCATCTCTGGAAATACAGCCCAAATGTACACTTTAAAAATGTTTCTTTCTCTATCAAATTTTTTGAGAATCACTGACCCAGTCCTGAGCCTTTTCTTACATTTGCTATATATTTCTCCATCTGAAAAATTATCCTATTACCATGAACATAATAGTCAGCATCTAAAATTTTGACTCAACTCACTGTACTATGAATGGGAACACATGTATACCCATGGCAGATTCATGTCAATGTATGGCAAAACCAACACGATAATGTAAAGAAAATTAAAAAAAATAAAAAGAAAATATAAAATAAACTATAAAGAAAACGTAGTTAGATTAAATCAGTAGGTCTCTACAATGTTCCTATATACTAGCTGTATCAGATACTCCTAGAGGTTTATATTTAAAATAGATTTAGAACTTATCCCACAACTGTAAGACCTCAACTTTTTCCAGTGTGTTCTGGTAGCCAGTAGATAACAGTTGAGATGTTTCAGACTACCTACTTAGACTGAGATTATTTTTGTCTTTTGTCTTTGTGTACACTTAATTATACACCTTGAATGGTAATTGGGGCTAATTAGTTTCAGTCACAGTTTTAAGGTCCCGTTGGTATTACCTAAGCCACAGCCTCTATGGCTGAAGGTAGATCTTCCCTAGAGATACACATTTAAAGCACAAGAAACCAGAAACAAAATCACTGCTTTAATTTGTTCCTGAGTTTTGAGCTCTTACCTCTTCTTTTGAAATACAAATTCATCTTTTAGGCTTTCAGGTTATTTTTTCAAGCTTCATTTCACTTTCAGAACTACTTATGAATGTCTCAGGGAACACACAGTTCAAAGCTTTTTCTCAAACAAGATATTAAGTCACACATGTCGTGAGGGAGCCAATGAAGCTTCAGACACAGAGGCCTGCTGGGGTCCAGCCCCAGCGGGTCAGGGGGTCTTGAGGGATGAGTGGCCTCACGGAAGAACTGAGCTGAGTCAGTGTGTGGTGATGAAGCAGTCTCTCTTTATTGCTGTTAGTTTTGCAAAGTGATGGAGAAGTCTCTCACTTTATTTTTGTTAGTTTACAGTTTTATAGCCAAAAAACATCCCCATTACATCACAATTATTCTATGCAATCTTTTGTTTTCTGCCTACCATCAACAACTTTAACATTAAGCTCATTTTCCTTGCAAAAGGTCGGATTTCTGCATAATTAGACTTAACAATAGTATGTTTACCATTTGAATGTCTCTAGCAAACTTTTGATTCAGCATAATGTGGGCATATATACACTGTCTTACAAGATGGCCTTTTCAGCAAAGATAAAAATCTTGCAACTTATCCAGGAAACATAGGGCTAGAATCTATCTCAAAGAGAGGGGGTGTGCCGGGAAAGGTGTGCCTCTCCACTCATCTCTGAATATTCAGGGATTGATAAGGGACATCAAAAAACAGCACAAAGGAAGCCTCCTGCCAAATGTTCCCTGACAAGATGTAACTATGTAGAAGCTAGAAAGAGGGGCTTAAGCTTGAAACTGTTTTATTCTATTAACCTATTTTGGTTTTTACAAGGAAAGAGAAAAGAAGACAAAGAGACAGTTTAGCAGCACTGCTTTAACAATGAAACCCTATTAACCTTACAACTACTAAAAGGAATTCCTATGTCTACATTATCCTAAAGCAATCTGTGTCTCCAACTATGCTGGCCACAGTTATGAGCATTCCTAAGTCCCATTCCAGTCTGGTTTTTTCAAGGAAGGGAGCCTCTTCCGTGGAGTGGTCCGGGGAGTGGGATGTGGAAAGGTGACCCAAGTACGAGCCCTTCTGGTGGTGGCTTTGCCATGACCCCCAGAGAACTCTTGGTAAACTCCCCAGTAGATAGTAGGAGGTATAGTAATCTATTTAAATGTCCCTTAACCCTCCTTAGTCCTTGGAAAAGGGAATCTGCCTTCCTGGATCCCTTGAGGGAAATAAGGTCTGAGGGAATTATCTCAGGATGAATTTTTTCTAACTGGGACTGACCTACTGAGATGAGCTAAAATATAAACAGATGAGCATAAACAGAACTTCCCAAGAAAAATACCAGGAGGGGCCTTGCCTTGGGATGCCCAGAAGGAAAATCCACTTTGCAGTTTCCTTCTCAGTCTGGTGACTTTGTCATCTGAGTGAGGGGGCATCCTGGCAGAGGCCCATAGTTAATTGCCAGAGAACTTCAGGAAAAAATAATTTTATCAATAATAATGCACTTTAAAAAAAAAGACTGGGAATAACCCAAATGATAATAATAGTTAATTATGAGTTAAAGGGGCAATTTAATTTTTTCTTCTTTATTGCATTCTTTTAACTTTTGGATGAAGATCATACATTACCAATATATTCAATAAAAAAAGGAAACATAATTATACATGCTTTCTTTAATGACAAAGCAATTAAGTTTTTTCTCAAGATTGCAAAGCTGGAAAGCGAGGGGGAATTAAAATTGTACACATTCATCCTATACATTAGCAAGTCCCCTTGCTCATTTTGGGGTTTTGGATTTTCACTTTGGGATTTGAGGGAACAGTGTGTCTCTAGGAATAAAGGACAGTCCAGGAAATAGCTATTATATGGGATAATATATTAAATTAAACTTACCCATGGTGTTACTTTAGGAGATAATGAGACTTTATCCCTGAAGGCTGTTAATGAAGATAGCAGAGAAAATATCCAAGGCAAATTAGGTCATTCCTCTCCTCTATTGTGAGATTACTAGAAAGACTATGATTTTAGTAAAGTTCAATATTTACTTTAGCTACAGACTTAGATAGATGTAGCTATGAGTTTGACAATCCCATGTGACAATCTGTTAGATGTTGGTGCAGCTATTAAGTCTGAATTTGCTTATTGTAAAGTAAATAGTAAAATGTTCAATGATCGTAACAGTGTGGATATAAATATAGAGATGGTCAAGAAAACATTTTTTATAAGGAACCAGGATTATCAGATACTGACTAACATTTCTAGACTGGAATATTGATGAATGGTTTTCTGCTTGTGACAACTTGGCAACTGTTACTATAGAGAAGGACATTTATTCAGAATAAGTTTGCAGGTCGTGGTCTGAGAACTGTATTTCATTAAGAAGTCTAACTCTCTTTGATTTCCCATTTGAATCACGCATGTGTAGTTAAATATGAAGTTTTTAATTTATGCTCTGAAATTTGATACCCCTTCTTGCTCTGAAAGCAAGAACTTTTCAGAAAGGAACTAAAGAGGAAGCCCTTCTTGAGGGACATGGAAGTACAGACAGATATCAGTTGCCTGGATATCTCCAAGTCTATTCTCTGAACAGTCACTGTACTTCATGTGAGTTAAAACAATGGCACGATCTCATATCCCAGTTGTTGTAGAAGCTAAGCAGACCTTTCTTGTAAAGTTTAGGGAAAGGTTTCACTACTCCTAATCACTTCATCATTATTTACTACTCTGTGTCTTGTGATAAAACCCACCTACACAATTCACACCTGCTCTAGCCATCAATTTATTCTTCCCTCTACCTGGAACATTCTTTCTCAAGATAGCCAAAAGCTCACCTCCTTGACAGCCCTCAAGTTTTGCACCTTTGTCAACTGCTAAGGAAGATCTTTTCCTTTACCAACATATTTAAAATTGTTACCCTCATCATTCCATATCCTTCCTTCCTTGATTTATTTTTCATTATAGAACTTTCCATCCTCTAACATAAAATGTATCAATTTTGTTCTCATGACTAAAATATAAACTTCATGTTGGGCATTTTTACTTTTTTTTTTTTAATCAATATTATATTTCCTGAAACACTGTTCAGCCCCAGGGTTTCACATCAGTGTGCCTGAAATGGTTGCACAGGGTCCCAAACTCAGAAGGGCCCCCTCACTTGGACAACTTGACTACTTGCAGTTGTCATCTTGAAATGTTATTCCTGAGCTTAATGATTTTCTCTTTTAATTTTTATTGCAAGTGAAATCCAATTAGACGATGGAATAAGCACGTGGGGCTTAAAGGTTGAGCTCCAAGGGTCTGTCTTCTGCCACCTCTCTGCCTCCACTGACAAGTCCTCAGCTACCTGTTCCCCTGACCTTCAGGTCCCTTAATTCTGCCTCGTTGCTCCCTATTGACACCTACCCCTGGCATCTTGGGCAGATTGTATCAATGGTGGTTTCTGCCTTGGACTGGCATGATCACAATGCATTTGGTGAGTGACTCAGTGGAGCTGAGTCTCCTCTACAATCAGATCCAGAAAGTGACTCAATGTTATATGCTCTATTTTTAAACATCTCCATTTTATAACCATCAACATCTCCCTCCTACTTTTACTAAATTATATTAAAATATGAGCTCCTTGGACAGCAAGGAAATTAAACCAGTCAATCCTAAAAGAAATCAACCCTGAATATTCATTGGAAGAACTAATGCTTAAGCTCCAATACTTTGGCCACCTGATGTGAAGGTCCTGTTCACTGGAAAACATGTGGATGCTGGGAAAGAGGAAGAAGAAGGCGGGACAGAGGATGAGATGGTTGGATGGCATCACTGACTCAATGAACAGGAGTTTGAGCAAATTCTAGGAGATTGTAAAGGACAGAGGAGCCTGGTGTGCTGCAGTCTATGGGGTTGCAAAGAGTCAGACATGACTTAGCAACTGAACAACAACAATGGGCTTCCCTGGTGGCTCAGTGGTAAAAAAAAAAAAAAAAAAAAAATCTGCCTGCAATGCAGGTAGCTGCAGGAGACATGGGTTCAATCCCTGGGTGAGGAAGATCCCTGGAGGAGGACATGACAACCTACTCTAGTATTCTTGCCTGGAGAATCACATGGCAGAGGAGACTGGCAGGCTACTCCCCATAGTGTCTCAAAGAGTTGGACATGACCCAAGAGACTTGGCACATACACATGTGTATTTAGATATGGTCATTCTTTGCCTAGATTCTGCAGTGGTCCTCCTGGTCTCTGGCCAATTCTCTTTATTCTTTCCAAACTTCAAGGTTAGGCTTTTTCCCTCCTAGCAAGTCCCAAGATGCTATCTCTCTCTCTCTCTGAGTATTCTAATATGTCTTTGTTTTATAGCAGTATATGTCATATGCCAGATTCCTTTTATTGGAATGATAATTTATTAGTTGAGTTTTAAAGAAATTAGTTATGAATTGAAAATAAATTGGATAGCATCCCTACTACAGGCCTTCAAAAGGTAAATCAATGTTCAGGAAATAGCTTTACATTTTAAAGAAAGTATATCATTATTTAAATAGTATATTTCTAAATTATGATTGGTATGATAACTATTTTTATCCAGTTATTTCAGAAAACATAACTTCTTAAAATTGTTATCATAGGAATCAGAATTTCTTAATCAGAATCCTAGGAAGCCTAATCAATTCTGCAGAACATGGAGACATTCTCCTAACATGCTTCATTTTAATGAAAAAATTAATGTGCTCACAATTTGTCCTGCTAGTTTTCTCCTCCCCTAGTCAACATAGCTCAAATCCAAATATCCTGGGAATAGGACATTCTATAATGAGAGAATAAATAGATTTTACTTTTAGACTTCAAGGCAACTTATTATGCTATTTCATTTGGATCCCCTTTCTGTAGAGGTCCTTTCTGCACAGCACAGATTGTTGGTATTTTCACATCTGACTTGATGTTAGGAAGTAAGTGTGCATGAGTAAGGATAGTGAACTATAAAAATGAAGGGAGTAAGAAGGGAGAATAAAAACAAAAAGCACTTTCATGGGGATAATGAGAGTAAAAGGCTGTAAGTGATCCTCAGAGCATCCTATTGGATAGCACATTCCCTACTTCTTACCTTTCACTGTGTTAAAGATCAGTCTGAATCAAATCACCAAACTAAATATTGTTGTCTAATGCTTACTTATTTCTTTAAATAGTTATTCCATTACTAAAAATTTAGTATCTTAGATAACACAATAAATAAATCTATTTTTGTACAATTTCAGGGTTTTGATGCAATGTAGCTCCCAGGAGATACATTTAATCATTCAAAGCATAAAATTACAAAATATGTTTTAAAAAGCAAAAAGGATTTTTAAAGCACTCCTATGAATTATTAAAAATAAATATTCATTTGCTAACCAGTTAATCATCAAAATTTATGTACCATCATTTTGGTAGAGTTGGCTAGAGACCATGGAGAATTAACAAATTTTGAATATATACCAGCTCTCCTGAAAATTACAAACAGAAATACTGGAATAATAAAAGTTGACATATGTAAGCAGAGCTACTCAAAGGTGCCAGATAGTGTAATGGAACTATTACAACTAATGTGTGTTTGGTGCCTACTGGGCTTAATGTTTTGTACCAGGCATTGGGTTTGTAAAGGTGAATGAGAAGCACAAAATTCTGGGTTCTGGAATAGGTGAAAAAACTGAAATGAAATGAAGTTAACATGGGAAACTGTAATGGGAATATTTCTTCCACATATTCTGGGATGAATGAGAGAAAGAGGGAAATAAAACACATAATTTCATTTATTGAGTATAAAAACCTTCCCATAATACTAACTAATGTTTATATGTTGCTCATTGGTTGCCAAGGGCTCAGTTAAAAGCATTAAGTGAATTAATTTCCTTTAAACTACAGAAGATCACATGAAATAAAGACTATCCTTATCTTCCATTTCTAGAATTTTGCCCTGAGGCTCAGAGAGTTTAACTGACTTTCTAAATTTACATAGCTTTTAGAGGCAGACTGATCCCAGAGACGGTGCCCTTAGTAACTACTTTGTGCAATCTGAGACTTGAGTATGAGAAATGTAGAGAGGAAACTCAAGTCAGGAGTAAGTAACATTCTCAGGGCACAAAACTTTTATGAGAAAGAAGTGCTATTAAAAGTAACACCAACATGATTTCATATTACCTGTTTTTTTTTTCCTACTAAAGCAAAGCTGCCTCCTAATTAAATTAAAATGGAAATTTTGCATGATGAGCAAAAGCTAGAACTGAGTAGAAATAAGGTTGACTGGGCAGCAGGGTGAAAAATCAGTGGGAGGTTGAATAATTCCTAGTTATGCAAGTTGTGTATTTTTATATTATAGCTTGACACCTTTTCCACATTTCAATTTGCATGAATTTTGGAAGAATTAATGTAATGAAAAAGTATATTTAATCTTTCAGAAGAAAAAAAGTAATATTTATTTTTATTTCTCTATCCAAATGTCACAGAGTCTACAGTGGCTAGAATGTAAATGAGTACTTTAAGTAAATAACACTGTAAATCTTTCAGGAAATATGAGTTCCTTAGATCTTTGAGGCAAACAGTACACTTTCCAGAATTGATGATGTGCATTTACATTGCACTTGGAGAGAAATAACTCATTTTCCTCCAAGTTTTGGATGAACTTTAATTTTATGAATTGATATTTCAGATGCTGCTCTGATGATACATTTTGTAACTATTCTTGGTTAAAAAGCTTTTTGACATATGATGCTCAGTATGCTAATAATTTATATTGTTAATAATGACAATGCTAATAATTTTATGCTTTGAAAGGCATCTCTGAACTAGTAAAGCATATACATGTTTTCTTTATTCTAATGTTTAATGATATTTAATTTTTTAAACAAACTATTACAGAAACACAATTATATTAGAAAAAATTAACTGTGATATTATAATAACTATGCTCATTGATTGCTTGTAATTTGATCTGTTTAAAATCTTTGTATGCATTATCTCATTTAAATAATTTTTTAGATGATAAAATTATTAGGCCTGATTTGCAAGTAATGGGCTTCCCTGGTGGCATGCAAGTAATGTTCTTTGGCTTAGAGAGTTAAAGTAATTACCTACAGCAAAAGAGCAAAACAATTTGTATTATAACCTTGTCCATAGACTTCATGCTTACTCCTATCATTTTTTAAAATTCATTTATTCATTTTAATTGGAGGCTAATTGCTTTATAATACTGTGGTAGTTTTTGCCATACACTGACATGAATCAGCCATGGGTGTACATGTGTCCCTCATCCTGAACACTGCTCCCACCTCCCTCGCGGCTGCCTCAGTGCACCAGGCTTGAGTGCCCTGTTTCATGCATTGAACTTGGACTGGTGATCTATTTCACCTATGGTAATATACATGTTTCAGTGCTATTCTCTCAAATCATCCCACCCTTGCCTTCTCCCACAGAGTCCAAAAGCTTGTTCTTTATATCTGTGTCTCTTTTGCTGTCTCGCATATGAGGTCATTGTTATCATCTTTCTAAATTCCATATATATGCATTAATATACTGTATTGGTGTTTTTCTTTCTGAATTACTTCACTCTGTACATAGGCTCCAGTTTCATCCACTTCATTAGAATTGATTCAAATGTGTCCTTTTTAATAGCTGAGTAATATTACATTGTGTATATGTATCACAACTTTCTTATCCATTCATCTGCCTATGGACATCTAGGTTGCTTCCATGTCCTGGCTATTGTAAACAGTAATTTGTATTCCTATTATCTTTCATTCCTAACATTTCTTAGATGTGTCCTCTCCTATAAAACTATACTTACTTAAATAATTCAGAATGTCAACATAATAGCTCCACCACAATCACAGAATAGTATTCAGGTAGCAAAACAGCATTAACTGAATAAATTGCTTCAAATACAACTAAAAATGAAAAACAAAAATCTTCACATATGATATGTGTTGTTTACTATTCATCAGCAGGAGATGTGGCAAATGTCCACACCATTTCACACTCATACACTCTACAAGGCAAGGTAAGAAGCTATTTAATATACCACCAAACGAACTATTTAAAGACACATTCAGTAATGTGTTAAATATGTATAGCTTAGACGGATTTGCATTTCCACGTTTCATTTTATTTTAATAAGATGAGGTTACAAATAGGAAAAAGAATGCCCTAGAAACTGAATTTGTATCATAATCTTAATCTTCTTACTATTTCCCTCCCCTATCACATCTTCCACCTACCTTTTTTCCTTGTGTTTTTTCAGCCTTGGCAATATCTTTTAATTCCATATCAGATTTTCTTCTAGTCCACTATGCAATAAAATCTTTATCATGTTTTCCTTTCATTTTATTAGCCTCATTTTACAATAAGGCTACTTGTCATCTACAGTCACATTTTTATGTTTCCAGTCTTTGAACCATGGTCATTGGCGGGACTCAGATGTTTTCCTTTGATTCAGAGGTGATGCTAAGAACAAACCAAGAAACCAAATGGAGAATACTTATCAGGTGTATCAGGTTTCATGTAATTTCTTTTTGTTGCCTTTTTGAACTATAGACTCCTCTTTTTGTGACAATCCTTAGTCACTTTTAAGTATTCAGGTAACTTTTTTTTTTTTTTTAAGCAGATCTGGTCTTCCAGAATGTATATTTTGACCTTTGCCTTTGGTTACTTAGTGTCTCTTTAGCCACTTTCTGTCTGACTGTGTCTCTATCTGTTGTTGTTTTCCCACTAACTACTTGACTTACTTCTCCTGCCACTGTCTCTATGGAATTTAACTTATTATTTAGAATATATTTTTAATAAGTATTTTAGGAAAAAATAATAGTTGACACTACTTTGAGCCCTTACATATCTGGGAATGGCTTTCAGTTTTCTTGGTAAGTAAAAGACAAGCTAGATAATTTAAAAAATTACAGGTCCATTTCATTTACTATAAAATTTTATAATTGTTATTTATCTGCTGGGATTAAATATTTTAGATAATAATTCCATAAGTGGCCTAACTCTATTCCATTTAGTAAATAACCTTAACTATTAACTTTTTATTGTAGGGTACATAGGCTTCTTTATTTTTAAAATATAAGATGTTTAAAAAACAAAACAAACTAAAAGGAAAAAGAAAAAAATCCTATCACATGAACACTTATCTATAAAAATATCAAGTCAGTATGATATTTAGATTTCACAAAGAAACTTTTCTTCAGCTAAGACAATGTTTTATTACTACAATTTCTGATCTGCTTCCTATTTATTCTCTACCTCTACACTTTTTAACCAAGTGTGGAACCTACATTGTCAGAACTTTATAACTTACTCTTTTTAAATTAATTTGCCTCTTTGTCCTTTGTTTAAAATTTCTCATATTTACTTCATTATTATTTTATACATTTTCTATACTACACTCCTTTTCTTTTTTTTTTTCTTTTTTTTTCTTAGTTTTGCCAAACAATGACATGATATCACCATGGGTTTACATATGCTCCCCCTCCAGAACCCCCCTCCCTCCTCCCTCCCCCCAGGAAATCTCATTTCACCAGCCCCGAGCATCAATCCTGGGCTGGCGATTGATTAGACATATGATAATTAACATGTTTCAATGCCATTCTCCCATATCATCCCACCCTTTCCCTCATCCACAGAGTCCACGAGTCTATTCTATACATCTGCGTTCCTTTTGCTGTCTCGCATGCTGGGTTCTCGTTTTCTATAATATTTTTGAAGATAATAACTAAGTTATTGTTTTTGTTTTCTTACATTCTTATTTCTTTAGGATCATAAAGAGAAAGGGGAAGGAAGGTATAGATACAAGTATAGGAATGGAGAGTGATGGATGTGATACAAATCTATCACTCTCTCGATTTCATGTAGAGATGTTTACTTAAATTTTATGTTTTTTTGAAAATAATATAGATTGACATTTCTTTCCTATGTTAAGTAGTTTTCAGTAATCTAGTCCTACTTTTCCTCTTGCCTAAGCTTCATTTTATCACTTTTATAGTTTAATTCTACACCTGAATCATTTTCACATGTTCTTATATGGGGGTTTTCTACTAACACATTCTTTCTTGAGGAGAAAAACTGGTCTTTTTCTGGTGTGTTTTCCAAAACTTTTTGCAAGATTTTCTTAGGAGAATTTGCTCTTAATCAGGATACAATTAGAGTTCTCCTCTAAGATCTTAATCTGCAAAGATGGGTGGTGAAATTTTATAATTTTTTATTAGTTCAGTTATTGTGCCATAAGGTAGGTGGGAGGAAGCTAAGGTTGAGTTCAGCAGCTAACTGACTCTTCATTTAAATTCTTTTTACTTGTTGACAATGCCTAGGATTAACAAATTATCAGAGCTTTTGTGGGTTTCCTTTCTTTTTCTTTTTTTTGGACCTTAGAAACACTACTTCATTGTGGTTGAAATCTTTTCTAGCATTTATTAGTAGTAAATCATTTAAAAAATGATTGATATAAAAAAAACAACAACAACCATGTTTTATGAATATCTGTGTCCCGCCACTGAAGACTTTTAAATTGTTGTAATGAAGCCTTCCTTTTGGTACTATGTGAAGATGCTAATCAGTTAAGTTTTCTGTGACCCTTCTATTACTTACAGATATGCTGCTGCTGCTGCTAAGTCGCTTCAGTTGTGTCCGACTCTGTGCGACCCCATAGACGGCAGCCCACCAGGCTCCCCTGTCTCTGGGATTCTCCAGGCAAGAATACTGGAGTGGGATGCCATTTCCTCCTCCAATGCATGAAAGTGAAGTCGCTCAGTCGTGTCTGACTTGTAGTGATCCCATGGACTGCAGCCTCCCAGGCTCCTCCATCCATGGGATTTTCCAGGCAAGAGTACTGGAGTGGGGTGCCATTGCCTTCTCCATACAGATATATGTGTTGTATAATTATGTACAAGTGGAAGTGGAAGTGTTTGTTGCTTAGTCGTGCCCCACTCTTTGTGACCCCATAGACTGTAGACTGCCAGGCTCCTCTGTCCATGGAATCCTCCAGGTAAAGATACTGGAGTGGGTTGCCATTCCCTTCTCCAGGGGATCTTCTTGACTCAGGGACTGAACGCAGGTCTCCTGCATTGCAGGCAGATTCTTTACCATATGAGCCACTAGGGAAGCCCACATGTACACATAGAGAGAGACAAGTTTTACTGGGACTCTAAGAGTGTCACTTATTTTCAGCAACATCATACTGGTACCACTGGAAAAAACAATGAGTTGAAAAATTGCCTTCAGTCCTTTGCACTATGTATATAGCACAAATGATTAAAAAATATTGAATTATAAGATTAAGAAAACTTATTTGAAAATTGTCTTTCACTTTTGACGGCATGGGAAATACATTTGTAAGTACTTAGAAATATAAAGATTTATATGCTTCGGGGGGTAAAAAAAGAACCCAACCTAAAAAAAAACATTTGAAGACATCTTCTCCAGGATAAAAGATAGAAAAGCTTGAAAACTAAGGAGTCAAGGATGAGCAGAGCTGCTATTTCTTTGGGAACAGAATATCAATAAGCTTTTTGAATTACAAAGTAAATCTTTCACAGCCTAATTCCTCACTCTTCTCCTAGTAAAGAATGCAATTAGGTGGATATAATATAATTAAACAGAGATGAAGGGTTTGAGTAAGCAATAACTATGTAGAAATCATTGGTGTATAATTAGAATTTCCAAATGAATGTGTAGCTGAGATTGACTTGGTAGAGAAGAAAGAGTGCAGAGAGAACTCAGGGCTGAGCCTTAAGAATTGCCAACATTAAGTGTAGAAAGTCAAGCACGTAAGTTAGCAGAGCAGCCTGAGAGGATCTGGGTAGAAAGAAGGAAAATAGTAAGAGCTGGGGTTCCTTCAGAAGCTGAGGCAGACCAGTGTTTCAGGGAGAGCATGACCCAGCTACTAAAGAAAGAAAGTGAAAAGTGAAAGTCCCTCAGTGGTGTCTGACTGACACTTTGTGACTCCATGGATTGTAATCCAGGGAATTCTCCAGGCCAGAATACTGGAGTGGATAAGCTTTCTCTTCTCTGGGGGAATCTTCCCAACCCAGGTCTCCCACATTGCAGGCAGATTCTTTACTAGCTGAGCCACAAGGGAAACCCAAGAAAATTAGAGTGAGTAGCCTATCCCTTGTCCAGGGGACCTTCCCAGCCCAGGAATTGAAACAGTGTCTTCTGCATTGCAGGCAGATTCTTTACTTCTGGACATATTCAGTAAAATTGAAAGAAGGAATAAATTAATTTTAAAATATTAGGACCTCTGTAAATAATATCAGGACCCAGAGAACAGACAAATTTGACACATCAAAAATAAATTTACATTAAAAGAGATACAGGTGCTTTGTGGGAAAGTCTAAGGATTCTAAATCTAATTTTTTTAAAAAGGTATAATATACATTTATGTAAGTCAAAGATAATGCAATGCATTAAACTGATCAATATTTGGCAACATAGTAGTATTTATCAAGCGGAATATTTAAAATCCTCTAAAACACTTAATTGTGGCCAAAACAATATTTTCACGGCTGAATAACCCACTAATTCAATATTTAGTAATGTATTTTAAGGAAATAATAAAAAATTCTTATGAAAATTTGTGCACACACACATGTATGACATCATTGATTATAATATTAAACTTTGGAATACTCTTAATTTACAGAATTAGTAAAGAAAATTATGCTATATAATCATGAGATAATGTTGAGAGAATTATGCCACATTTTCAAATAATTTTATTTCCATGGGAAAATATTCACTATAACATAATGTTAAAATGAAAGAAGAGATCCCTAAACTATATATTCAAATACTTTTAATTTTGTCAATGTATATAAATATGTGACATTTGATGAAAACTTACATGTAGAAAAGATAAATTTCTACATGGCTGAGCAAGAGTAGCCAGGGTCCTCTTTTTATATAATTAACAGCTGCAAACATTTTATTGAGTCAGAAATACAAAAACTCAAAATCTCTTGAGACTATTGGATTAAGATAGGGAAAATTAGGCTTATCATGACCTGGTATAGAATTTGACACCAAACAGCTATGGTGGTAGCTTTTTAAATCTTGGTTTAGGTCAACTGCAAATGCATTTACCAGAATTCCCTTTCTTAGGTTGAATCTAGATGAAGGTTGGGAAATTTGCTGCATCAGTTCCACATTGTAAATCACGGGCTTAGATCCCAACCATCAATTCCACTTTGTAAATCATGGGCCGTCTTTGCTCTCACATAGATCAGTGTAAGGTTATACAACCCTCAGCTGGACTCGCTGTTCCTACAGCTCCTGAGTTTCTCACTTTCAGTTTTATAAAATGCTGAGCTAGTTTCCTGTACATTTCCATGATTAGCACACCAGCTTTTCTGCTGGCCACTTGCACTATATGACTTGAAGATCTGGAGGCAAATAGAGACCAGTGTATGTTCCAGAGAAAGACAGATTCAGGTTTTAAGTTTATACTTATGGGTTCACTCATCCTCATAGGTCACTTATTCTCATGGGTTCTAGCTTGTTTCTTTCACGCCATGTCCATCTCTTCTTCCCAGCTGCCAGCCCTGCTGACCTGTGACCAGACTCAGATTCAACAGATTGATTGACACCAACTGCTTAAATGAACTCCCACCAGTCAGGAAAAATCTAAGCCAACCCTTCAATCTATTAGATCTCAGTAGTTCTACATCTCTGGGTGAATCCTAAAAATATACAGCTAAATGTATTAGCCCTGCTTGATCTTCCTACTTGTCAATGTTAATACTTATCATGTTCAATACACTAAACAGTTATCATGAATGTCATAATGTATATATGCTCATTTAGCAAGATAAAATTGTAACTACACTATTTTATTGTCAGTGAAGGAGGACTTAGTGTAAAAAGGCCACTGTTATATAAAGAGTATAAAAAGCACATTTCTGGAAAGCAATGTGAAAGGATACCATTGCCTCCCCCCTACTAGATTTTTCTGTCACCTTCCCACAAACATCTATGTTCTTGGGGAGAGTTTTCTGCCTTTTCTGACATACTTTAAGAATTAGAAACACTTATCCACAGTGGGCTGAAAAAGTGGTTTTTGACATCGATTCTATTCTTTCCCCTCTTTGCTTGGGAAACTATTCCTGGGAATCATTGATGTTCTGTTTGAAGCCTGACCTAGATATATTCGTCTTAACTTCTAATTTTATCACTTCTTGAGGAGTAGGAAGTCTGCTCTTATGACTTTGGATTTTATTCAAGCAAATGCTGTCCTGGAGGGAAAATATTCTCAGACGTGTTTCCTTCTGATGTCCATGAGTTTCCTGAAAAAATGTGAATTGCAGGAGGGCGATAGCTTACAATTGTTTTTCTCACTACACATTTATCTTCATTCTTTTCTCAGTTTGGACAACTCTTTGAATCTCTGGAGGCGTGAGGAAAGAAGAAAAGGAGATCTTTGTATATATGATATTTCTTTCTGGATACTTGTCTCAAGGACAAATTTTTTTTAGATAAATTGCTTTAGTTTAGACATGGGTCCATAAATAGTAAGAATTAGAAAGGTCTTGAAGATGTAATGTAAAATGAATGTTCTGAATCAGGAAATCAGTAACAACCAGCCCCCTGTTGGAGGACGTAAGTCTATTTATTTTTAAAACTTTGAAACAAGAGAAACATGCATATAAAAATCATGGTCAATCATCCATTTCTATAGGATTCTGAAATATCAGTGTCAGCTTTTAGAAGAGCTGAACTATGGCAGAGTTTGCTTTGCTATTCACAAAAAAAAAAAAGAGCCTTGCACCTTCTTTGTTCCAAATTTTATTGACAGATCTCATCACAGGGCTACCTCAATCTAATTGAGAACATTTTAATAGCATAAATATCTAAGATATTATATTCCATATAAAGTCAGACAAATCCTCTGTTATTGCCTAGATCCATATGGGAAATATCTTGTTACGATACAGATGGTTTAGCCCTGAAAAATCATGTAACCATCTCTTTTCTTTTCAGTTGACTTGTACGGTCTCAGTTTTCCAACCTCAGCTCTCTGTTTCCCACCAGGGGTTGAACCTGGGCCATGGCAGTGAAAAGCCGAAGTCCTAACCACGAGGCCACCAGGGAAATCTCCATTTTTCCCCTTATTTTCTCCTTTTTTGGACAAGAGAGAATCCAATAGCAAAAATAGCAAATCATTTAGGTATAAAATATGCTTCATTTACAATAATCCAGTAGATTCAATCATGAAAACATTAGACCTCTAATTAAAGGACAAAGGTCATTTTATCATAAAATATTGCAAAGGTTTAAACACTACTCAGAATAGACCATGCACACTAACTCTGAATACTGAGCTATTGCTCCATGGGGGAAGTATAGGATTACAAATTCCTGCAAACCTCTCATATATTTTCTTAACTGAAACATCTTTTGTGTTCGATAGGTTCAGTTGCCAAATCCTTGTTTCAAAAAACAATGTTTTTCTCCTTCATGTAACTCTCTTCCTGGGTAACACAGCATGCATACCTGCTCAACCATGTCCTACTCCTTGTAACACCATGGACTATAGCCCACCAGGCTCTTCTGTCCATGGGATTTCCCAGGTAAGAATATTGGAGGGGTTGCCACAGGGATCAAACCTGAGTCTCCTGCAATTGGCAGGGGGATTCTTTACCACTAAGCCACCAGGGAAACTCACATTTGCCACTAAGAGTTTTTAATGTCATGTTTTGAGGTTTTTATTATTCCGTACATTTTGTGTAACCCTTGGTAACTGTGGCAATTTATTTACACTTGCACCTTGAGAAATTATTAATTCATTCATGCATTTTGCAAAGACATTCATGCATAGGGACATTTTTTAAGATAAGGATGGCAACCAAAATGGAGAAGTAAGGAATTTTAGGGCTGTTAACGAGCTGGGGAAATTGTCAAAATCAACTTTTATAGAACCCTGGAATCTAGTCAAACACGTGCAACTACCAAAGGAAAGATATTGAAGAAATAGACTTCTGTTTTACAGAAAGAAACATTGTGGCATTTTAAATTGCCCATAACTGTGGTGGCCATTAGGAATGCAGCCCACATTTCATTGCTGAGGAACTTTGTAGAATGTTACATGATTTCTGATAAGAAGTCCATCATAATTGTTATTCTTATTGGTGCTATCTAGGTAATTTAATCTCTGGCTCTTTTAACCATTTTTCTTTGTCTTTGGTTTTCTGCTGGTTGATTATGATATACCTAGATGCAGGTTTTGGATGTGGTATGTCATTAAATTTGGAAAATTTTTTATAATTATTCAAATATTACATATATAGAAAATGTGTATATAGTTGTTTTTCTTTCTTTTTTTCCCTATTATTCTAATAGTGTGAATATTGTATCTTTTGAAAATTTCCTATAGTTGCTGTATCTTAGATCTTTTTTATTCTTTTTCTCTTTGCATTTTACTTGGGATATTTTTATTAACAAATCTTTAATCTCACTAATTATTTCTTTAGCCATGGTGAATCTGATGAACTACATAAAGGTATTTTTCATTATTTTTATAGTGTTTCGGATTTGTAGCAGTTAACTTTTACCCTTTCTTAGAATTTCCACCTTTCCTTAGAGTTCTCATACGTTTTTCATGTTATCTTTTTTCCCACTAGGCCCCTTAACATATTAATCATAATTATTTAAAGTTTCCTCTCTAATTTCAACATCTGTGTCATATCTGATAAAGGTGTGACTATGATTTTTGTTGAATTTTTGTGTGCCTTATATATATATATATATTTTTTTTTTGTCAAAAACCAGACATATTACAAAATGTGAATTGAGGTAAATAATGTTCAAATGTGAAGATTTATGCCAATCTGGCTAGGAGTTGGACTTTGTTTAATGCTCACTATAGATGTAGATTTCAGAGACTCAAATTCTTGTAGGGTCCTTTTTTTTTTTTTAGGTCTCCATATTTCACTGGGTTTGTGTTTCTAACATATGCCTTTCATGAATGTTTTTTCTTGGATAGCATTTCCACACTGTAGGTGAGACAGGAAGGCTCAATGGCACTGGTCAGGCACCAGGATAAGGCTCTAGGCGAGCCGCTCCTCCTGCAGAGGAGCCCTGGGTGAGATTTAAAGGTTTACTTGCCCCTTTACTCTTCCACACCACATGGGATAGTTAATTCAGTCTCCACTTTGACAGCCTAGTAGATCTCATGGATGTATAACCTATAAAAGTGTGCCTAGCCCCTCCCATAGCTTTCCCTGCTGGTGGGTCACCAGGAGTATCCCACTCTCAAGCTAGTCTTACAGTTTGCAGTCCCAGTGGTTACTGTTCCAGGTAAGAGCTTAGTTGTGACACTTTGTATTTTCCTTTCTCACTCAGTTTTGGGATGGTGGTTTGTCTTGCACATGCGATTTTTCTGATAGGCACAAGAAAACTCATTGAGTTTCTTTTTGCTTCAATTTTTCTTTTTGTAAGGATGAGAGTGATGACTTTTAAGCTCTTTATGTTTTGGACTTGACACAAAACTTCTAATTTAAATTAAAAGTGTGTTTTTTAATTTCCAAATATTTTGAGGTATCTCAAATATTTGGAAAAGAAAGTATCTTCCAGATACTTCTTTATACTGATTACTAGTACTTTTAGATCATAATTTGTATTATTTCTTTGGTTTTAAATGTATTAATATGTGTTTTTTGACTGAGGATGTTGTCTATTTGGGGTATTATTCTATTCAAGCTTAAAAATGTTTATTTTGCTTTTATTGGATTCTGTATTCCATAGGTGTCAATTGGATTAAATTAGGTATAAATGTTTGTACTTTTGATACCAAGATTCTAAACTATTTCCTTTTTCAATGAAAGTATCACATAGTGGTTTTCTTTCATCTTTTCCTTCCACATTTGTTACTTGAATAAAGAATTCAGAAGTGTCTGGAAGGGTGACTGCAGGGCCTAGAATTGAAAGATTTGCCCTCTACCCTCTTCAAATTGCCCAAAACTTTCTTGCTGAATTAAGCAAATCACAACTGAATTTCCTTCTTGTAATTTTTTTTTTTTAAGTTTCTGGTCTTCAATTTTTACTTAAAATTTTTTAAACTTATTCTCAAACTACATATTAACCCTATCAAAGTTTATCAATTTTAAACTCATATTACTATTACAAAGAAGAGCTTTCATGTACTCATTTTACTTCCTTATTCAGTATATGAAAATCCCTGGTTCACTCAATGTAGTATAATATCCCAGGATAGGAGGCAAAGTCTTTGTCAATTCATGCACATTTGGGAAACAATGAATTAAATCTTAAGTCACATCGAATTTGTAATGTGTTGCCTGCCATATATCATAGATACTCAATAATTCTACACATCTCCTGGGTTATTCAGCTAATTAAACTTTTGATAATTAGGGAAGCATTTCCTATTTTGAGGCTGTCAAACATAGTGTGTGTTAGATGACTCCAGAAAGTAACATTTAGCTGGTGACTCTAGTCAAACCTTATGTGGTGTCCCAAAGAGGTTCATGTAAAAGCTCTGTTTTTATGACATCAACAAACACAAGGTATAAAAAAAGAACACAAGCTGGCTGCACTGAGATGACAAGTCTTTTTCCAATTGCATGCTCAAGAGAAAGAGCATCACTTTTCATATCAAATAGAACATATTTAAAACGTTATTTTGTAAAGGCACTGTTTTAAGTTTCTTCTCTTTCCTTCAAATCACAAACCAAAAGTAGTAATTCAGGAGGACTTGACTTCATAAATATGTTTTCCATTGGTGATAGTTGTTAGTTTTCTTCTTTTTGATTGGCAAATTGGTAGGCAAGATGAATATGTCTCAAGATACTATTTTGAATTTGGACAAATATACATTCTAATGATTTTGTTACAAACTGTGCCACACTCTCATGATAAAGTTCTCCAGTGCCTGAGGTATTTTATGTATTAAAGGGCTTCCTTGGTGACTAGTGGTAAAGAATCCATCTGCCAGTGCAGGAGACTCCAGTTGATCCCTGGGTCAGGAAGATCTCCTAGAGTAGGAAATGGCAACCCACTCTTGCCTGAAGAATCCCATGGACAAAGGAGCCTGGCAGGCTACAGTCAATGGAGTCACAGAGAGTTGGACAGGACTTAGGGACTTAACAACAGCAACAACAGCTATTAAAAGTTGAGACTAACAGTATTTTTTTAAAAAGTTGATCTATCCTGGAGGCACCTGGGCAAAGTGGTTGGAGGAAGGTGGAGAGAGTGAGGAGGAAGAGAAGAAGGTGAGGTCCCACAATGCCCAGCTGGAGGGCGGGGAGGTGGTTTATATCCAGTTTGCGACTGATAGTAGCCTCCATGGACCTTGCTGCTGCCTCTGTCTCCGTTTAACAGGAGACAAAACATTGCAGAGGGGTGGATATGGCAGAACGGCAGATGTTACTAGAGGAGGAAATCCCCTTTGGCTAGAGGGTCCTGATAGAAGGTTATCAGAACCCAAACCAGGTGGCAGACTACTGCAAAAACAACTGCATACAGCTACTAGACAAGAGAAAAACTTTAGAAGAGTCCAAAGCCTACACAGTCCTATCCCTAGCTTATCAAATTAAATGCATTAGTTAACAATACTCCAACTGCTAGATATCCAAGCCTCTCAGTTTAGATAATGGAATTTTCCATCAGACTGGACATTCATAAAAAGAAAGTGGCTCAAAGAGAGATTGGTATCTTGACCACAAATAAGAATACATCAAGAACTTACAAAATAATAGCTCATGCAAATATGGAGCATCATGTAAGGTATGTTCAGAAACCTACTGACCATACAGTTCTGGATAACATGGGCCATGGTGTCAAGCATGGAAATAACCACTGTCAAGAACAAATCCTACGACTCAGAAACCACCGCACCCTCCCATGTCAGGCTGGGGAACGTTGGGATGAAATATTCCTTACAAAACCCTGGAGTCCGTTCAGTCTCCAACAGATCCTAATGACAGGACAAGTCCTGCTAGCCTTTGCAGTCAACATAGTCTGGCAGAAGACTTTCTTTATAAGTCAGAGACTAGGGGCACACAGTGGCAGCAACAGCATTGGCATTCCCATCGCCGTGCCTACACCCTCACCACCCACTGTCGGACCAGTTACTGATGGTACAGCTCCACCACGGATACCTCCACCGGGTGACACCCCCACGTTTGATGACTCTGCTATCACTGAATTATGAAGTTGAGAAGGCTGCTGTAGTTCGTGCAATGACCCATACGCAGCTGCGGATCCTGCTTGGGTGCCCAAGAATTATATTGAGAGATGTAGGGTGCAGGCATCACTGAATTGCTGTAAAGGGAAAGAACTCATTATAGTATTTTAGAGCTGTAAAGAACACCTGGTCCAGTGTTTCTCCACCTTTTAAATAGCCTTGCAAGCCAAGATGATTTAGTTCCCATATATTCCTAACATGAAGCAAGCCTTCTTTATTTTTTATTTATTTTTTAGTTGGAGTATAGTTGATTGACAATGTCAGGTTAGTTTCTGGTATACAGCAAAGTGACTCAGTTATTGTGTGTGCATGCTCAGTCACCTCTGACTTTGGGACCCCATGGACTGTAATCCCCCAGACTCCTCTGTCCATGGGATTTCCTAGGCAAGAATACTGGAGTGCGCGCCATTTCCTTCTCCATGACATCTTCCCTACTCAGGGATCAATCCCCCATCTCCTGCATCGGTAGGCAGATTTGTTATCAATGAGCCAGCAGGGAAGCCTCATGTCATACAGTATGTCCTTGCTACTGATCTACTTTATATATAGTAGTTTGTGCCTGCTAATCCCAAAGTGCTAATTTATTCCCACCCGACTCTCTTCCCCTTTGGTAAGCATGGGTTTGTTTTCTATGTTTGTGGGTCCTGGTCCCTTTCTGTTTTGTAGGTGGGTTCATTTGTATCCATTTTTAGATTCCATACATACATGATATTACATAGTAAAAAAAAAAATTTTGATCTATTCTGATTTCAAAAACGTAAAAAAATTTGTCTCAATTTCAAATGTATCTCAACAAGAATGACAAAAAGATCACATTTTATAGGATATTTTACTATTAAATTAATATCAGCATATATTAAGTTTATCTTATGCATATTAATGCCATCAAATATGTGTATCTAGAAATTTATAGTTATGATCACAAATGCAAATTATAAAAATCATTCTTCACACATTTTAAAGAGATTTATTTATTTTTATTTTTGGCTGCACTAGGTCTTTTTTCTGTGCGTGGGCTTTCACTAGTTCCGGCGAGTGGGGGCTACTCTTTGTTTAGGTGCACAGGCTTCTTACCATGGTGGTTTCTCTTGCTGCAGAGCCTGGGCTCTAGGGCATGTGAGCTTAGTCGTTGCAGTGGCATGGGAGATCTTCTTGGACCAGGGATCGAACCCATGTCTCCCTCACTGGAAAAAGATTCTTAACGATTGGACCCTCAGGGAAGTCTCTAAAAATTATTTTTTAACAAGAAGAGTTTTACTTCATTCCTATGTTATTATAAGTGATGGATTGGGTTTACTTCCATAATTTCTTATAAAACAGAGATTTCCTCTGAGCCTATGCATAAAATAGGAGAAATGAATTCTAAAAGCCTTTATGTAGAAAAACTAACATACATTCTACAATATATTTTAGGTTTGTTTTTTTAGGACTGTTATGGAAATACTTCTAATGTAGGAGGATTAAGTACAAATAAGAAGTTTTAGAAACTGTGCTGTGATGAATGAAACATAACAGTGGAGGTGTTTATCATCATAGCAGGTGAAAAGAAAATCTGTTGCAGACTTTCTAGATGCTCCCTGTGCATCTTGCGAGGCAAGATAACTAGTTCTGAAAACTTCACATCAGACCTATTTCCTTTCATGTGTCTATTGGCACTTTTCACTACACACACCCAAACTATCTTGAAGAAGAGTATCAGCTACAGGTATGGAATTTAAATTGATCTTTGAAAAGATAAAGATGTTGACCTTTCAATATCAGTATCAGTATCAGTATCAGTATCAGTTCAGTTGCTCAGTTGTGTCCGACTCTTTGCAACCCCATGAACTGCAGCACCCCAGGCCTCCCTGTCCATCACCAACTCCTGGAGTCCACCCAAACCCATGACCATTGAGTCAGTGATGCCATCCAGCCATCTCATCCTCTGTCGTCCCCTTCTCCTCCTACCCGCAATCCTTCCCAGCATCAGGGTCTTTTCCAATGAGTCAACTCTTCACATCAGGTGGCCAAAGTATTGGAGTTTCAGCTTCAACATCAGTCCTTCCAATGAACACCCAGGATTGATCTCCTTTAGTATGGACTGGTTGGATCTCCTTGCAGTCCAAGGGATTCTCAAGAGTCTTCTCCAACACCACAGTTCAAAAGCATCAATTCTTCAGTGCTCAGCCTTTTTCACTGTCCAACTGTTTGCCTTTAGAGAAGCATATTTGAAATTTTGCTTTTCTGTGAAAAGCATAGAAACAAATATTTTAACAACTTGTTGAATAATATTAAAGTAATTTAAGAAATCAAAATATTACTTTCTTTTTGGATATCATTTGTCAGCTTAGATGTCAAAGACTCAAATATATACCAATGAATTTAGTTTAAAAATGTATTAGTTAAGAAACATAGAAATACATATTTTTTAATCACTGTATTTTTTCTAGTTTTGATTTGCAGTAGTCTTTGTGATTTTAAAATGTTTATTCATAGCAGAAATGGTTATATACTTAAAGTGACTCTTTGTTTTCAAATAAAGTAGCTTTAGAAAAAAGGAAAATGTCACTTGACTCATAAATGCTGAATGTGACCCTTCCAGCAAGGGAGACAAAGTGATATATGGGTGAGGATGCGATAAGTTTCATCATTCAGACTAATTCTAAGTGATTACAAAGGTAGGCTTGGGGGCACTTTGCTAAGAACAGCTTTGCTTTTGATGATTTGAGGAGCTGCAGTCTGATTCCATAGTTCATTTTTACTGCAACGAGCCTGCTGTCACCAACCGTGTTGTGTACAATGGACAGCTTCCCATATCCCCCTTTTCCTAAACCCTGGCAACCACCATCATCTACTTGTGACTTCTAAGACTTTGAAATTTTAGATACCTTTTTTAAATGAATCATATAATATTTGCCTTCTGCAACTGGCTTATTTCATTTAACATAATATATTAGGTTCATCCGTGTTTTTGTAAATAGAGGTATTTCCTTTTTTAAGACTGAATGTAATCCATTATATGTATATACCATATTTTCTTTAGCCATTCTTCTGTCAGTGGATATTTGGGTTGTTTCTATATTCTTGATTTAGTGAATAATGCCACAGTGAACATAGGAGTGTAACTATCTCTTTAAGATCCTGATTTCATTTCTTTTGGAAATTTGCCGAGAAGTAGAATTGCTAAATCATACGGCATATATAATTCTAATTTTTGGAGAAAGCTCCATGTAGCAAATGCACCCTTTTACAGTTCCATCAGCAATGTACACAATTTACATACTCTGCATATCCTTGGTAATAATAATTATGTTTTGGTGATAGTTATCCTATAGGTGTGAGGTGATGTGTCATTTGGGTGGTTTTGATTTGCGATTCCCTGATGATTAGTGATGTTGAGCACCTTTTCATATATCTGGTGGTAATTTGTATGTTTTGTTTGGAGAAATATCTATTCAGGTCTTATGCCCATTTTTTAATCAGGTTGTTATTATTTTTATTGCTAATGAGTTGTAGTAGTTTCTTATATATTTTGGATGTTAGCCACTTATCAGATAAATTGTTTACAAATATTCTCTCTCTCTCTCTCTCTCTCTCGGTTGCCTTTTCACTCTTGTTTCATCTGTTACACAAAAGGTATTATTTTATATAGTCCCTGATGTCTATTTTTGTTTTTGTTGCCTATGCTTTTGGTTTCATATCCAAGAATTTGCTAAGACTAATGCCAGGAAGTCTTTTCCTTATTTTTTTTCTATGATTTTAAGAGTTTCATGTCTTACACTTGAGTGCTTAATATATTTCAAGTTGATTTTTGTATATGGTATAAGATAGGTATCCAATTTATTCTTTTACATGTATATATCCAGTTTTTCCAGTGCTATTTGTTGAAGAAACCGCCCTTTCCCCTTTGTGTATTCTTGGCACTCTTGTTAACAACTGTAGCTGAGCAGGGAAGCCAGAGGAAAGTGAGGGGGGCCCCTTAGGGGTCCTGATGTGCAAATTGGTCATCTGATTTGGGTGCTGAAACAAAAGACCCATTGAACCATGTAACAGCTGCTTCCCTCTGAAGTTTCCCTCAGGATAGATAGAGCTCTGGCACACTAATCTCTGTAGTTTTATCTAATAATGCAAATGATTAGAAGTCTTGGTGCAAGACTTATCTCAACTTATTATTAACATTTAAATAAGTTACAAGCTTAATCCTCTGATAAAATATCTCTTGTGGGGGGAAATGAAAGGAGGAGATTAAATTGCCAAAGAGGTTCAAATAAAACAAGAAAAAAAATCAATCAAATAATTAATTAAAAGGTGGGGTGAGAAAACACAAATAAATTTTGTATCTATGAAAAAACAAAGTAAACAAATTGAAAACATATGCAGAATACAAATACAAGATGATTGCAAATTATAGGAATGTTACCTGAAAAGATTTGTTAGATTACCTTTGCGTGACTGCATGCTAAGTTGCTTCAGTTGTCTGACACTTAGCAATCCTAAGGACCATAGGTCGTCAGCCTCCTCTGTCCGTAGGATTTCCAGGCAAGAATACTGGGTTGAGTTGCCATGATGTTTTCCAGAGGATCTTTAGTTAACAAATTGAGCCATTTGGGGAACTAAAACTTTTTATTGGTTTAACAGTATTTTCAAACATTTAATTGAATGTCTTAATCCTCCCCACAGTTCTGAACCTGCTGCCTCCTCTCACGGAAATGTGAAAATTACTTATATGATTGCCTAGATCACATATTTTATTATGTTTTTAAGATAACTTCCTGGTACTACATCACACATTCTTAGGAGTAAGTTACCTTTAATAAGTCTTGTACTTTCTAAAAGAAAATTGTCCAAAAATGATAGACTTCAACCTTATCAACAGACTTTTGAACAAGTAAACTTATAACAAAACAGAAATAGAGTCACAGACACAGAAAACAAACTTATGGTTACCAAAGGAGACAGGGGATGGAGGGATAAATTAGGAGCTTGGGATTAACATAAACACACTACTATATATAAAATAGAAAACCAACAAGGACCTACTGGAGAGGACAGGGAGCTATACTTAGTATTTTGTAATATGCTATAGGGAAAAAGAATATGAAAAGAAAATATATGCATAACTGCCTCATTTTGATATACACTTGAAACTAGCAAAACACTGTAAATCAACTATATGTGTGTGTGTGCTCAGTGGTCACCAACTCTTTGTGACCCCATGGAGTGTAGCCTGCCAGGCTCTCTGTCCATGGGATTATTCCAGCAAGAATATACTTCAATTAAAAAAAAAACAACAGACTTTTGATAAATGTGTTTAATTATTATTTTTTTTATTGCATAAGTTGCATTTTGTTTCTTCTTTTGTACTTGACAACACTGCATTATGTATAACCCATAAGCTTGTAAAATTTACAAGCATCGCTTGGTTTTCAAGTGTCCCAGAAATACTACTGAATATATGGTGGGTGCACATATTTTCCCAGGGCAGAACCAATATACAACACCCAAGTTCAGAATGTGGAGCATGGCGAAAAGTCCCTGATGTGATGCCGTTACCTCCCCTTTGCAGAGCAGTTTGATATTGATCATAGGGAAGGAGCAACCAAAAGATACTATTGACAGGGAATTGTTAGCTTTGATGTATTTTATTGTAATTGTCCCTTAACATTTAATGAAAGGAAAAAGTGGTAGACTGTTAGAAAACCAAGCAGAACAAGTGTGAACAAGCAGAGGCACACGGAGGCATGGACTTTCCCTGGGTGTGTGTGCTCAGTCGTGTCTGACTCTTTGAGAACCCCATGGACAGACTGTAACCCACCAGCCTCCTCTGTCCATGGGATTTTCCAGGCAGAAATACTGGAGTGGGATACAATTTACTCCTCCAGGGGATCTTCCTGACCCAGGGATCGAATCTGCATCTCCTGTGTCTCCTGCATTGCTAGCAGATTCTTTGCCACCAGGGAAACTCCCAATCAAACAGATGTATATTCAAAAGTAAGAAAACAACAACAACAACAAAAACACCTTGAAAGTCCAGGAATCTCCATAGCAAGTTTTCCTTTAGCTTTTTTCATTCAGTGAAATTTGAAAAAGAAAACAGAATGAAGTCTCATTATTAAATTATTGACTAGTTCACAGGGGATATAATAAATTAGGACAAAACAAAATGTTTCTCACCAAAAGTGTTCATAGGCATTTCTAGAAATCTATGCATGTTTAATATAGATCATAGTGAAAAATGAGGGTCCTATTTTCTTTGGTAAACACTCTACCTTTTCTTTAAGGGTAGCTTTTTAAGTAAAATATTTAGTAGGTTTCCTAGTTTTACTGTAATCTCAATACTATACACTTTAAAGCACAGCTGAAGATAATCTGAACACCTCATAAAAAAGTTACATTTTCCAAAAGAAGAAAAAAAAAAGTAGTGAGAAGCTGCTGTGGCTGCTAATTCGCTTCAGTTGTGTCCAACTCTGTGTGACCCCATAGACGGCAGCCGACCAGGCTCCCCCGTCCCTGGGATTCTCCAGGCAAGAACACTGGAGTGGGTTGCCATTTCCTCCTCCAAGAGTAGCATTGTTTTATATATTTGCAAATTTATTAATAGAATTGATCTTTTTCAAGAAACTAGCCTGGTGGTTACTAGGAGTACAAAGTTACAAGGAGTACAAAGTTCCAGTTATAAGATGCATAAGTTCTGGAGATATAATATACAGCATAGTGATCATAGTTGAAAATTCTAAATTCCATACTCGAAAGTTGCTAAGGGAGTAAATCTTAAATGTTGTCACCACAAAAAGAAATGGTAATTATGTGACAGGATGCAGATGTTAGCAAATGTTATAGTGATAATCATTTTGCAATATGTAAATGTATCCAATCAACATGTCCTACACCTTAAATTTACCCAATGTTTTATGTCCACTGCATCTCAGTAAAGCTAGAAAGATTGTTTTTTTAAGGAAAAAAAAATGAGGAAACTCAAGAAATGAGGAAAGCTTGATATGAAGGCCAGAAGGAGGATTGAAAACTCTCTGATTTCAGTGGTATTTACACTCTACTAGAGAGGATTTGTTAAAATCTTTAAGTGATATCCCAATTGATGCGTTTGCCCTCTCATCACCTTCTGATCTCCAAATA
Source organism: Antilocapra americana (assembly GCA_007570785.1). Classification (NCBI taxonomy): domain Eukaryota; kingdom Metazoa; phylum Chordata; class Mammalia; order Artiodactyla; family Antilocapridae; genus Antilocapra; species Antilocapra americana. The sequence goes on along the minus strand of ML660787.1, from coordinate 9,457,949 downwards.
ATTAAAGTAGTTTAAGAATATAAGGACAGTGATCACAGATCAAAATACTAGAATATCCCTTTGTTTAATTTATTTTTTGTGTTTTTGGTTTACTTTCTTATGCAATAAAGCCATTTGCCTTCTTTACTCTTTTTGCGTATTTCTACAAAATTCAACATGACTGTGTTTTACCCTTGTATATATATGTCCTGCTATTTTGTTCTCTTTGAAAAACAGTAGACAAAATACAGTGAATACTATCATCATGAAATAATAAGAATCATTTAAAGTGCTTATTTAAATTCATTTCTGAATTCAAATTAAAAGTTAAAATTTTCTTATCAAAAGTGTCTTTATTTGGAAATAATATTTTCAAATAATCATTTGAAAAAAATACTCTGGAAATAAACTTTATTTACTTGAAGCTTATTAGAAGAATAGACTATTACTACAGTCTTCTTTTAAGTGTGTTGTTATAATCCAAGGGAAGGCTATATTCAAAGTTAAATTCCTCTTGTCTGTGTCATCTTTCGTCATGGTCAGAGTGAGCAAGACTTTGTTTCTTTGTGATTCCTGAAGAGAGATAGGCTTCAATATATTTGTATAAAAATGAGAACATTTATAATAGGATGTTGTCCCCAATCCATTATAAAGTCCTTTGTAAGTTATTATTTTTTATGTTATAGTGACTCATCACTTTTCAAGTATGCAACAAATTCAACTTTGCAATTAATTTTAAGGCTATTTTTGTCTGAGAATGATGGCTAAATTTTGCAAACACATATCTAAATAATATGCAGTATGGAAGTAGGTAGGATAAAAGCAATGTAGAAAGATATTTAAAAAATGAGTCAAATTAATATTGATTTAGAGACTGAAGCCAACTAAAGGAAAACAAGTAGATGTGACAAGAAAGAGCTATATGTCAACATCTATTTCTTTTTAGATCTGTTTGAGAACTGGCTAACTGTTTGTGAAATGTCTAATACCAAACCTTTATCAGAGCAAATTTATTTAAAGTAAAAATATTGATTAAATGTATTACCTGTAGCATTTATGGAAGTGAACTTTTACCATAAAGAGTAACTGATTTAACTGCTTTTTGCCTGCTCTCTGTGTAAATGTAACTCTAGTAACTTAGGTGATTACCCTAATGGAAATGACGGTAGTAGAATTGTGCTGAAAATCACAATTTCACCCTTAAAATTAGGTGAAATAAAGTATTTTTACCTTAAGAGTGACAAAAGTAAGTAACTAGAGAGAACTTTTTATGGCTCTTTAAATTTCAATTTTCAGTGGCTATTTTGATCCCCAATGCCTTAGCAATAATTCACATTTCTTTCTCTTTTATTCTTTAACATTGTATCGCCAGTAAATCAATGATTAGAATTAGAACCACTGATCATTTGTAACAGTATTCTCTGAGAAACCATAAAAAGTGGATCACATTTTATTCTGCCATATTGCTACATAAAATTACAGATATAGGATAGACTGTGTTATTTATTAAAAAAGTTAGAGATTCACAAGGTATAAGAATAGATAAGATTCCAACAGCTAAGACTGAAAGTTTTGTTTCTCACAGGTTAACTGCATATCTTGTTTTATTTTTGATCAACATTACTGGTTTGAATACATATATTTTGCATATTTACTACTTGCATATGTACAGAATTTCCACCATGAGTCTCACATGATTTAGCACTGGGTATTATAATTATGAAAAACTAGACAGTTGCTACTTTCATGAAGCTTCATTTCTGGAAGAAGTAGGTGATAGTCATACATATATGTATATATATATATAGTATATATATATATGTATCATACATACGCGGGCTTCCTAGGTGACTCAGTGATAAAGAATCTGCCTGCCAATGCAGGAGATGTGGATTCTATTCCTAGGTTGAGAAGATCTTCTGAAGGAAGAAATGGCAACCCACTCCAGCGTTCTTGCCTGGAAAATCCCATGGAGAGAGAAAGGGGCCTTGCAGGCTATCATCTATGGGGTCACAAAGAGTCGGACACAACTTAGCAACTAAACAACAACAGTACATACACACACATATATGTCTGTGTATATATATATATATATATTTATATATATCAGAAAGTACTGATGAATGCTGTGAATAAAACAAATAGAAAAAAGGGGTATCTTTTTGATAAGGTTGTCAAGACATGATGGTCATTACTTACATGATGGTTATCATTTAAAAAGGTTAATTGGTAAGGCAAATTCCTCCTGGTTGAGAATATGCTCAACACTGAATCTCCCTGAAGTTGAGCATATATAAACTAGATATTAAATATTTACATACATAAATATTTGTTGCAATTGAAGGAAAATTAAAAGAGTATCTCTTTTTTGTTGTTGTTAAGGCAAGAAGTAAGCAGAATGGGTAAAACAGCTCTGTCACAACTAAACTAGCTTGTAGGGCATGGCTCTGAAATATCAGGTTTTTTTATTTTTCAGTATTAGTCCTCGAGATAGAGTTAGCCCATTCAAGCATAGATGATGCTGGAGAACTGGAACCGTTCCCTATAGCCTCCTTTCCTGTACCAATAAAATGTAATTGGTATTTTAATAAGTTTCAGTGTTTATTGTGTTCAAAGGCCAAAATATATTCTAGTTCCACTCTTACATATAATTTTACTGAGTGGAGAAAAATCATGTTTCCTTGGATCACTACTCTAGTTCACTGATTTCTGCTTACTTTGGGATGACTGGTATGCTCGCAATCACTTTAAAGTCACAAACAATGTCAATTCTGTAAACAGAATGCTCAGATTAAAAAAAGTAAGAAATCCAAACTCTGAAAGTGGTTTAATATCAAATATTTTCCCTTTGCTAGATGAGCATACTTTCAGAGCAAGCTTGAATGAATAATATATTTAGCTCTCTCATTACTCTCTCTCTTTTTTGTTTTTTTGATTTCTTTACTGGTTACTCTAAGAAAGAGAGAGAACATTTTGCAAACTTTCTAACATCCATTATAAGTTCAGTTTGCTGCACAGACCCCCAGCAGCATTTTCCATTACAAGGTTCTACTGAAGTAATTTGGCTTAGAGCTGGCATGGAGCATGACCTTGGCCTTCTTAGGGTATTCTCCCAAATCTGGAAGTTTTAGACTGGTTATAACCTTGTAAGAACACATTTGTTCCAAATGAAAAGCTGTTGATTTGCTCCAGTTTCATAGTTCAATCACTGGATAGGAACTTAAACATTTAAGTTCAATGGAGACTCACTCTTCTTTGAATAACAGTAGATAAAGAAATCAGTGCAAGTCACTTTTTTCAAAATCTTTGATCACAAGTCAGTGAACAAAGGCTTATGGACTTCCCTGGTGGTTCAGTGGTAAATAATCCACCTGCCAGTGCAGGAGATGCAGGTTCAACCCCTGAGTTGCAAAGATTCCCTGGAGAAGGAAATGGCAACCCACTCCAATATTCTTGCCCGGGAAATCCCATGGACAGAGGAGTCTGGTGGGCTACAGCCCATGGGGTTGCAAAAGAGTTGGGCATGACTTAGCAACTAAACAACAATTAAAGGCTTCACTTTTGGTACCTTGGGCTTCACCTGGTGGCTCAGATGGTAAAGAATCTGACTAGAGTGAGGGAGACCCAGGTTGGATTCTTGGGTCAGGAAGATCCCCTGGAGAAGGGAATGGCTACTCACTCTAGTATTCTTGCCTGGAACTCTACCAATCATACACTGTTTTTCAAAAACGTAGCACATAGGTAAGAGATCCCTGCATTACAAATAAATAGCTATAAGAAATCAGTTCTTACCTAGGTTCATTTCGCATTGTTTTCTGATTAACATAAGTAGAGGAAAACAGGCAGTAAATTATTGTTCACTGGCTTCCGTATCTATTGTCAATCAGATCAAGCAATTTATAGAATATCTAGACTATGTCTCCAAGTTCAATACTAGCTTGTTTGCTTAGTTACTCAGTTATGTCTGACTGTTTCTTACGTGCCCTCCAGGCTCCTCTGCCCATGGGGACACAAGCTTAGCACACATTATATCCGAAATAAACATAAGTTATTCTAAATCCATTGCATATTGTATACTTAGTCCATGCAAAATCTAATAAGGAATAAAAAGAAAGTCTCAATTGTTTCTGCAGATGGTTTAAATTTTAGTAGCTGGGATGAGAAAAAAAAAGACAAGTATTATGCAAGATGGAAAGAAATAAATATCACAAGACAGAAATAGACACCATGCCATGGACATTCAAAAATAGAAGAAAATATAGAAATGCGTAAGTGGGAAAATAAAAACCAGAAGTTTAAATAAAAGTGTAAGGCAGAAATGTGACCTGCAAAAATGTTGAGCCAAACAAGAAAGAAATTTTAGCTGAAATGAAGAAATATGCTGGTTTACATATAGTGAGACTCAGAAATGAAGGAATGATTAGATGGCTAATTAATTCAATAAACATATGTTCAGCTGCTGGGTTTAAGATAAATAAGATTAACACCGCCACCAGCTTCTAATCATTCATACTTTAGAGGAAGAAATAAATAAGTAAACAACCACTTTTAATAAATTTGATACATTTAAAAAAGAATACTATAAATATCGGTGCTGCTAACTCAGATTTTGTGGATCAAGGAATGTTTTTCTGGCAAAAAACAAGTAGATTCTATATATTCTGTGCTGCATTTAGTTGTCCAGTCATGTCTGACTCTGTGACTCCATGGATGGACTGCAGCCTACCAGGCTTCTCTGTCCATGAGGATTTTCCAGGCAAGAACACTGGAGTGGGTTGCCATGCCCTCCTTCAGAGGATCTTCCCAACCCAGGGATTGAACTCAGGTCTCTTACATTGCTGGTGGATTCTTTACCATCTAAACCACCAAGGAAGCCCAAGAATACTTGAACAGGTAACCTATCCCTTCTCTGGAGGAACTACCCAACCCAGGAATTGAACCAGTGTCTCCTGCATTACGATTCCTGGGTTAGATTGGTCCTCTGGAGAAGGGATAGGCTACCCACTCCAGTGTTGTTGGGCTTCCCTGGTGGCTCAGCTGGTAAAGAATCCGCCTGCAACATCAGAGACCTTGGTTCAATCCCTGGTTTGGGAAGATCCCCTGGAGAAGAGAACAGCTACCCACTCCAGTATTCTGGCCTAGAGGATTCCACGGGTCCTTGGGTGCGCAAAGAGCTGGGTGACTTTCGCTTTCACTGAGTGACTGAGTGACTTTCACTTTCACTCCTACACTGCAGGCAGATTCTTTACCAGCTAAACTACCAGGGAAGATTCCATATTGGCCTATGAAAATGAATAGGAATCATCCAGTTGAAGTAAGGGTTGCGTGTGTATGTGTACTTCTATATAAGCATATCTATTTATCTATATATTCACTGTGGTACTGTGTCCTAAATATTTCTATATTTTCTGATTTCTTCAGTTGACATTTGTAACAATATTGTGACTTTCATCTCTCTGCTACATATGTGTCTAGCATTATCATGTCTATTGTCTCTTGTTTGGGATCCTTTTTTATTTTTGCCTTAAGACTTAAAAAGTAGTTCAGATTTCCTTATGGTGAAAGATAATGATAACAATGCAGTTTTATACTACTCAGTCCTCCAAATTATCTAGGAAAAACAAGGATAGCAAAATGAATAAATTTTACATCTGTAACATCATCAGTACAAAACATTGATAAGGAATCTCCTTGAATCACAAAAAGAATGGATAGGGTAAAACTATGTAGAACTCGATCTTACCAAGGAACAGCCCAAGGTTACCATCAGGCCAGAGGTGGCAGAGTGAAGACAAAGAAGAGCTTTACCAAGCACAGGAGCAGAGAATTGCCAGTGGTTATGCACTTGTGAGTTGAGAGGACCCCTTATCAGAACCATAGAAATTATCTGAAAAGGAAACAAACTCATCTGAATGTTTCTTAAAACATTGGAAAGACATCTATGCCTAATGTATTTTAGGGTGAATTTAAATGATATTGGGAGGGACATATTTTATGATTAATTCAAGTTTATAAATTTTTTTCCTAGAAATGATCATTTCAGTGAGCAATAAAGAATATGAAGATAATGAAAATGTACAATGTGCTACTAGGTGTTATTTCAAGAGTGAGAAGTTTTTTAGCATGAGAGTGAAAAAGTTGTGTTTGATCTGAGTTTTGTGTGCTGCCAAAGTCATTGCTGAGGGAGAAGATCCCAAGGCTGAGAAAATTTCCACTTCCCTTCTGGAATGGGACACGGTTGATACTCATTCCAAAGTGAGAAACTACTGTCCCATTTGCTATTTTTATAGGTTGTTTCCCAGGCTTTTGTGTGTATTTAGGACTAATAATATTCACCTGCAACTCAGAGAACTTCTCTCCATCTGCCAAAGCCACCTGCTCTTTCTGGAAAATGCCTGTGAGCCTGTTGTCAGACTTAACCAGTGACTGATAGAAGAAGAAGCATAAAAGCCCAACTCCCTTGTATCCAGTTGGGGAAACACTGAGGCATGGTACACATTCCAGGGCTCCCCTTCAAGATCAGACTGACATTACTCTCTAAGAGGCTGGCTAAATATATATCCTTGCTTGATTTGGTCTTTTCCTCTCTGCTACTTCCCTTACTCTTTTACAGGTTTCTCCTCAGAGTACATTTAACAAATCTCTGATACACAGAGATTTACTCCTCCTTGTCTGCTTCTGAGGAATCTACTCCAAGAAACATCCTCCACAAACACAGACCGTATTTGTGTATGTAAATGTAAGCATATATGGGAGCAGTGATGGGCATGGGGATTACTTAATATAGCCTGATTTTTACTGTCATCTTTGGCCAGTTACTAATGGTGAAGCCTGGATGAGAAGAGAAGTTAGTTCAATCTTGGGAAAGCAAGGGAGAATAGAAATAAGAAAAATGGGTGAGACTAAAATGAATAAGCTTGAAGTCTAATAATAAAAAAATAATATACAATAAGTCCATTAAAATTACAGTCTTCACCCAAGGCAGTAGTAACAGGAAAGCAATAGGAAGATAGAGAATTGACATAAGAATAGTCCAAGTTTTAATTAATAGGAATTGAAGAACTATTGGCAGGAATGCTGAGAATTTCACCAGTTTTCAAAGAGGTGTAACAACTGGACAGACAGAAAGGAATGGTGAGAGTATTCCCTTTTGTAGCATTATGTGGATCAAGATGTGAAAGCTAAAACAAACACCAGTCTCTGTTAATACATGAATACAAATGATGACAGTAGCTAATAATTATTGAGATTTCTTGAGGTAAACGCTCTTTCATTTCCCCTGTTTTGTCTTCATTTACTAGCCACCCTGTGACACAGGTTTTCTTATTATAAATGACTATAAGGCACATAGATGATACATAATTTTTCAATAATTGCAGAAGATTAATGTTCATAGATAATATGTTTCTGGAAGGAATATTCTATATTATTTTGGAAGAGTTGGTTAGAAAAAGTGAACTTTAATTTTTAACAGAAATTGAGGAAACAATGTTTAGATAACAAGGGTGGAAGGTAGAGTGCTCAGAGTATATGCTCTAGGTACATTAATTTCATGACACTCAGAAATGTTTCAGATTCATAAAATAGTTACAAAAGACTAGACTTGTCAAGAGAAGACCAGATGAGAGGCTTTTGCACCCACTTATTCATAAGATAAGGACCTGAACAGATATAGAAAATAAGTGGGATGATAACCACTAAATCTCTAATTATATCCCTGTTGCTGCAAATGTCATTATTTTGTTATTTTTTATAGCTGAGTAATATTCCATTATATATATACAGACCACATAATCTTTGTCTGTTCCTCTTTTGGTGGACATTTAGGTTGCTTCCATGTCTTGGCTATTATAAATAGTGCTGCAGTGAACATTGGGTTATATATATCTTTTGAATTATAGTTTTCTCTGGATATATGTCCAAGAGTGGGATTGTTGAGTCATATGGTAGTTTTATATTTAGATTTTTAAGGAATTTCCATACTGTTTTCAGTTTGCTATACACCTGAAACTAACACAACATTGTAAATCAAACATACTTCAATAAACATTTTTTTAAAAAATAATAAAACATCTAAGTCGTACCAAGAAAAAAAATAGTGGTACATGAGACAGTACAAAAAAAACTGAGGGAAAGAGGTATCGAATTAGAGCATTAAAAGCTATATTTGCACATTTTCACCTCCTCATCTGGATGTAAGCAATGGTAATACAAGCCTCTGCAAATCACAAGACTATAAACTTTACTTAAGATCTGAAAATTTACAGGATATTAATTTATGTCTGTATTTATTGCTACTTCTCTACACATCACAATGAAGTAATATTCTTAGAACAATGATTAAATGTGAGTTAAATGCACAAAAATGAGTGTTCAGTAAATGTATTGGCTCATCCAACCATTTATGTTGTAGTTTTTCCTGGAATTAAATAAGAAGTTATGAAGATGATTTATTGCTGGTGTAATTCAAATTGTTGTCATTCAAGCTTTAGGTTATGAATATTGTTTCATTAATTTTAGTGCTAATGTTGTCTGCCTAGCTGCCATGTATGTTTTTGATCATGTTTTGATCTTTGTGTGATTCTATAAAGAAATGCAGAATTTGAGAGCATTCAGGAAGACTATTTTCAAATCTAAATTCATCAGCCCTTCCCTAGCTTTATATATGATCATCTGTCAGATTTTTACTTTTCAGCAATTTTTCTGAAACTATAAAATAAATGACCACCTCTATCTCCATGATACCTAAAATTATCTTAAATGAATAGCTGTCCCTCTTTTATTGATTGTACTTTGTCTAGATAATGTCCTAGAAACTTTGTCTTATTTCTTATAGTAAAAGTAATTTAGTTTGTTTCTTTAGATTCTTTGTCAGTAATTGCCAGGTATGCCGAGCCCTCTACAAAAGTAATACCTACTGGATGCCATATTTCTTCTGAGTTTAGCTCCTATATTGAATAATCTATTTTCAACCTCCCTATGATCTTGTGTTTAAATTCTACTTCCTTTGGCACTAGTGGTAAAGAACCCACCTGCCAATGCAGGAGATGCAAGAGAGTAGGGTTAGATCCCTGGGTTTGGAAGATCCCCTGGAGGAGGGCACAGAAACCCACTCCAGTATTCTTGCCTGGAGAATCCCATGGACAGGGAAGCCTGGTGGGCTACAGTCCATGGGAACACAAAAAGTTGGATGTGACCAAGGCTGCTTAGCACACACGCATGTACTACCTTCTTTATTGTCTGTCTTGAACGGATTCTTTTCATGAATCCTTTTTTGGTTTTTATTCCTCTGGCCTTGAATCCTCTCTTGACAATGGTTTTCACATTTCTTGCTTAGAGGATATTTTCTGGCAGACATCTTACCTATCACATACTTTGCTACCTGGTGGTGTATGCACTTGTTCTTGGTTAGTTGCTAAATTGTGTCGGACTCTTTGCAACCCTATGGACTGTGGCCCGCCAGGCTCCTCTGTCCTTGGGATTTCCCAGGCATGAATACTGGAGTAGGCTGCCATTTCCTTCTCCAAGGAATCTTCCTGACCCAGGGATTGAACTTGTATCTCCTATATTGGCAGATGAATGCTTTACCCCTGAGCCACCAGGGAAGACCAGGGAAGATGTGCACTGGCATGTAGTAAATATACTGTTAGTGTCAACATTAGAGCAAAGAGTAATTTTATTTCAAGAAAAATAAATTTATTTTTTGGATTGGCAAAGGAATTACAATCTGGTATGAGGAAACTATGGCAAACCATAAGCAAGTCCAGAGAACAACAGAGCAGCATTCTTTCATAAAAGAAAGGAGGAGGTGGGAAAGGGTTGTTCTGAACAAAACTTCATTGGAGAAAAATGAAAGTTCATAATGATGGTGGCTTTCTGACTACAGATGAGGGCAACTTACTGTGAAAGGAAGTCTTCTTCCTGAAGCAGTATGCAAGCTGTGAAGAGTGGCACATGTTAAAACTCTTCCCTTTGCGATTTCTGGACCCCAATTTTGAGCTAGGTTTCCCTAACACATTTTTACAATAATATCACTAAGGGTGAGTTGTAGTCCTGGGCACTATTTTTTCAGAAATTATTTAACAGCCCTGTATTGTATATATAGGGAAAATATGACTTGGGATTTGAAAATTAAGTCATATTTATATCAATGGAAAAGTTCTATAGATTCCTGTGGTTATAATAACAGGGCAATATATTCTAATTTGGGCTTCCAGGCAGTAAAGAATCTGCCTACAGTGCAGGATACCTGGGTTCAATCCCCAGGTCTGGAAGATCCCCTGGAGGAGGGAATAGCAACCCACTCCAGTATTCTTACCTGGAGAATTACATGGAAAAGAGGAGCCTGGTGGACTACAGTCCAAGGGATCTCAAGGAGTCAGGCTGGTTTGAACAACTAACACTTTTTCACTTTTCATATTCTAATTTAAACTAATTAAATATTGGCTGATGTTGTTAAGATTTTACTCCAGGCCACCATTGTTTTAAGTTTGGAGGTACACTACCAAAGTTTATTAAGAAGATCGAGAAACTATCGGTTGTGAGTGGTAGCTATTGACAGATACAAGTCTGGTGATGTGGTGCACTGTTTATTGGATTCTGTAGCTACACAATTTGTAAAATAAGCTTGATTTTTTTTTAAAACAGTTTGGACTTACACAGCAGTTGTAAAGATAGTATAGAAAATTCCCATATACCCCATACTCAGTATCTCCTGTTATTAGTATCTTCAATTAGTATGGTACATTCTTACCATTAATTAACCAGTATTGATGTGTTATTAATTAAAATGCGCAGTTTATTTTTACTTCCTTAGTTTTTATCTAGTGTCCTTTTGTTCTGCTCCAGCGTCCTATCTATAATATCTCCTTATAGTTAATTATATGACTCTGTAGGCTCCTCTTTGATACCCTTGACAATTTTAAGGAATCCTGCTCAGACATATTATAGGATGTTTCCTCTATTGATAACTTGATGTTTTCCTCATGTTTAGACGGGGTTTGTGGGTTTGAGTGAGGAAGCTCATAAAGTATTTGCATCCCGTACTATTAATATGATTTATAACTGTTGATGTTAACCTGATCATTTGACCGAGGTAGTGTTTGCCAGATTTCTCCACTCAGAGAATACCTTCCTTTCCAGGCTGAACTCTTCAGAAGGAAGTCACTATGTCTAGCACAGAGTGTCTGTATCAATTATTTTGAATTCTTCTGCAGCTAAGATTTTTCTCTTCAGCCAGTATAGACACATAGGTCTCATAGGTTATACTTAGGGTTATTCACTTTGTTGCTCATTTGTCCCCGTTGGACTATTAAGGGTTCTTTTAGTTTGACCTTGTGCCTGCTGGATCTATCCCTATCTATTATCGTCTATCTATCATCGATCTACCTATCTACATTGTTTAAACATTTCATTACTTGTTGACACTATCAGATGGGCCAGGGTCATTTTGTATATTTACTGCCCCACTCCTAGGATCACATTTCTTTATGGTGTCCTAGCTCCTTTCATTGGAGAAGGGTATTAGAAACCACGATCTGGGTACTAGGTGCGCTCATTGCTAGTCTTCTAGATCTTCTCTACTTTCTTTGTCTTTAATGTTGTTAATCATTGATTCAAACGTTTAAAGGGGTATAGGCCTCTTCAGATTACCTGTTTCACTTCTGTGTGAACTTTGGTAGTTTGTGTCAAATTATGAAGTTTGCATATAAAGTTCTTGATGTTCCTTTTTTTAAATAAATGCTTTTTAAAAGATCAGTTTTAGATTCAAACCAAAATTGAGAGTAAGGCACAGAGATTTCCCATATACTTCCTGTCCCAACACACGCAGAGCCTACACCATTATCTGATTCTTGAGTTATTTGTGCATTTTGGATAATAGTCCCTTACCAAATGTGTCTTTGCAGTTTTTTTCTCCGTCTGTGGCTTGTCTTCTCATTGTCTCAACACTGTATTTCATATAGCCGAGATTTTTAATTTTAATGGAGCTCATTTTATCTTTCATGTGCTATGCCTTTGGTATTATATTTAAATAATCATCACCATATCCCAGGTCATCTGAAATTTCACCTCTGTTATCTTTAAGAGTTTTACAGCTTTGTGAAGTCTATAAGGTCTGTGTCTAGATTTATTTTTGTGTGTGGATGTCCAGTTGTTCTGGCACCATTCATTGAAAAGGCTTTCTTTGCTCCATTTGTCTATGATCAGTTGACTATATTTATGTTAGTGTACTTGTGTCCCATTGATTTATCTGTCTGTTCTTTCACTGATAACACTGTTTTGATGACTAATACCCCTTATTTATCTATTCAATACTCACTAGTTTAGCAGTGATAACCCTTCTTTTATATCTGAGATTAGTAATTTGTACCTTCCCTCTACCCTTTTTCTTGGTTAGCCTGGGTGGATGTTGATCATTTTTAATAATCTGTTCATTTAATAATTTGTTCAAATTGTTTCCCTGTTTGCAATTTCATTGTTTTTTATAAAATAATTTTTATTTCCTTTCTTCTACTTCTTTCAGGCTTAAGTTAGTCTTCATTTTTAGTTGCATAACATGTAATCTTAGATTACTGCTTTTAGATCACATTCTTTTCTAATGTAGTTATTAAATGCTATAAACTCCCATCTCTGCACAGCTTCTGCAACATCCACAAAATTTTTACAAGTTGTATTTTCATATTAATTTGTTTTAAAATAATAGATTTATGTTGAAAGTTATTTATTGACCCAAATGTTATTTATTAGTACTTTGTTTAGTCTCAGAATATTTAGGGATTTTCTATTTACATTCCTGTTATTGATTTCTAATTTAATTTCACTAAAAAACTTTATTAGAATACACTTAGTTTGATTTCTTTGCATTTAATTTTGTTAAGGCGTACTTATGGCCTAGAGATGTGGTCTGTATTGGTGAATGTTCTTTTGTGATCTGAAAACATATAGTATATGTTTTACTGTTGTTGGATTAAGTATTCTCTAAATGTTTATCAGATCAACTTGATTGCTAGTGATGCTCAGGTAAAATCTAATAGAACTGAAATAAGAAATAGATAACTCCACTTTTATAGTTGAATGCTTTAACATGCCTTTTTGACAAATTGAGTTAATCAAGCAGGCAGGAACTCAGTAAGGTATTTGTGAAAATTGAGGAGGCTGGTGTGGTTGGAGGAGAGTGGAGGAACATATGCAGGAAATGTGCTCAATATCAGCAGGGTGGGAAGACTGTGTGGGCCTTACATATGATGCGAAGAAAGGGACCAATTTGGAGGAAAGATGAGTTCATTTTTATAGAAGTTCAAACTGAATATTAGAGATTCAAGAGAGCATGTCAAATAGACATCTGGGATATTATCAACTATATTATACAACCTCTAAGAAATACTGTGCCTATATTAAATACTGTTATATAGTCATCCATGGCTGAAATGATCATATCCTCCCACTAGTGGGAAATGCATTATAAATGTCTTGCAGAATTAAAGCCCATTGGGTTTTTTGGTCATCTGTTGAAAATAGAACCAATCAACATGATTTTGCCTTATTTCTACTTATCTTCAGCTGTTAAGGTATATGAAGAAGATATGGGGAGCTGTTCTTAACAAGATTAAATGTGAAATAGTGATAGCAGAGCATGAAAGGTGGAGCGTTAATACAAGAAAATAATTTTAGTTTTGAACATGGGATTTTTTAAAAGTTTGAGGAGGGAAGTAAAGGCAAAGAATGAATATAGATGATGTAGACTAAGTCTAAATGTAGATAAGCTATTTATGCTGGAGTAATAGAGAAAGTAAGATAGGAATATAGATATTAGCAAGAGAATATAATGCTTGAGTGAGTATATTGACAAACTGTTGGTTTTGCTAGTGATGAAAAGGTGGGCTGTGACCATAGGGAAGAATGGTGAATAAAGCAAGGGTGGAAGACAAAGTCTTTGGAAGAAGAGATTTCAAAAAGTTAGATACTGGCAGAATCATTAAATGTTGTTGTTAGTTGCCCAGTCATGTCTCCCTCCTAGTGACCCTTTGGACTGTAGCCTGCCAGGCTCCTCTGTCCATGGAATTCTCCAGGCAAGAATCCTGGAGTGGGTTGCTATTTCCTTCTTCAGGGGATCTTCCTGTCCTAGGGATCGAACACAATTTTCCTGAATTGCGGGCAGATTCTTTACCATCTGAGCCACTAGGGGCCATGGATATTAAAATCATGAAGGTTGAAGATGACAGTAATGATGGAGAGACTGGCTGTGACTAAGGTGCTAATCTTCAAGGAATAAAATCAAGTGCTCTTGGGGTATATGGAAGGTCAGAGCAAAGTAGCATCTGGTATAATCTGATGAAGGGCAAATCAAAGCTCATGTATTTTAGGAAAGAAAAACGGAAATGTCCTGGAAGTGTGAACAAGGGATAAGAAAGTAATCTGTCCCATCTTTAGGTGAAACAATGTGAGATGTATTTAAAAAAAAAACATAAAAAATGAACAGTCAACCAAATTCACAAGTGTCAGAACTGAATTCCCACTCAGATCTTCTCTCTTGAAATCGTTTCTTCTTTACACTTTTCCTTGGTGATTCAAAAGAAAATGCTTGATTCATGGTCCAAACCTACTGTGTGCAAGGCTAAGAGATACGGTGTTCAAGTGATACCAGGAAAAGGAAATGAAGCTGTGAATGTCCCACCATCCTGCCACAGATAGATATAGCCTATTTATATTCTTATGAGACAAAAAAACGTAGTTCTGGGATAGGAAGGTATAAAAAAGGAATTATGAAAATACATACAAATGTGTTGAGAAAGAAATAGGGAGAAATGTCTAAATATACCAATGAACCAGACAGCAAGCTGTCAGATGAGTTCAAAAATAAAAACAGAATTCATGTCAAGAAAACTTCAGTGGCTTTAGTTGCTTGAAAGAGCATTAGAGTCACATTATTAATGCAAAATAAGAAAACACCATAGAAAACTTTAAAAGCAATAGAAGATGCCATCTTAGAATTATGCCAACATAGAAAACTTTCAAAGGGATATAGTTCTAGATATAGTATCTAGAACTAAGATCGAAGAGTCCCCTATATGTAATGTCATCCTAGGATGATATTATGTGCAAATTTTAAAACACTTAGAAGGTTGTCATAGTTCATGAGATATTGAGAAATCTTGAAATGTATTGAAATAAAGAAACTGAAAGGGAAAAAATCTTGTAGCAAATTACCTGCTTTGTCAAGACTTGTAGTGGAGTGGAGGCTGAATAGCCTTTTGATGTGAAAGGGGAAAAACGACCAGGAAAAGTGGTAAATTTAGTTGCAATGTTAGCTTTAGTTCTAATGTTTTGGGGATTTCTTGGAAATAAGGGAGTAAGGTCTAAGTGGTTCCAGAAAACAGGATTTGTTTTCAGTAAGATTTATGCAGGGAGATTTAACTTTGAAACTTTAGCCTAAATAAGACATATTACAATTACTTATTGCCTGCACTCAACTAATACTGGTCATATTTGGTATATTTCTTGGGTAGACTTTAAATGCATAAGACTCAAGATAATTTAGTTTAAGTTTCCCTGGTGGCTTAGATGGTAAAGAATCTGCCTACTATGTGGGATACTAGAGTCTGATCCCTGGGTTGGGAAGATCTCCTGGAGGAGGAAATGATACTCCATTCCAGTATTCTTTCCTGGAAAGTCCCATGGACGGAGGAGACTGGCGGGCTACAGTCCATGGGGTCTAAAAGAGCTGGGCATGACTGAGTGACTTCACTGTAACTTTCAATGATAGAAAGGTCCATTGCATTTCTATGCAATGCAACGACTGAATGTAATTTTTTTTTCTTTTTTAATCTGGAAAGATATTAATGATACATTCCTAAGTGAAGTCTGCAAAAAACCATACTATTCATTAGAAGTACTGAGTCCTGGGCACTTGGAACTAAAACAGTCTCTCTATTATTATACTGTTTTTTAAATAGCAGTGAATTTTCATAGGAACATTTCTAAAAAGACTAGAAACAATCTCTACAGAGCAATAAGTTTAAAGATATTTTGAAGCTTCCATTTCATTTTATCTCTTTGGATATTTAACTGTAACAACATTTTTGGAAAATGAAAATAATATATAGCAAGGGCTTATGAAACAAATGAAGTCAGAAGGGAGGCTAGTCCATAAATGATAAATATGCTTATTTAGAACTTGTTTTTGGAAACTGTTTTTACCACACACAAAGAAAGCAGGGAAGACAACACCATCTTCTTCCGGTGCCAAATTCCCACTACCCAGGTCCCCAGAGTAGATCCCAGTTGCTCCAATGCTTGTTTAGAGAAGTCTTTCAAATAAACAAGGAATATTAAATTAAATTATTCAGTGTTGCATCTTTAACTAGGACGCTGTGGATAATAGACACCTTGCCTGCCTCAGAAAGGGGGACCATAGAGACTTAAGTGTAGGTATAATTATATAACTATGCTACTTAAATAATGTACGTATGGAGTCTTGACCTTTATTTAGACATGAACACATAATATCATTTAGCCGAAAACAATGCTGAAGGATTCTAAACTTTTCGATGCCCTAAATACTGCAATGTGCATCTTCTAATAAGAGTATTCCTCTTTATAATCACATAAGTATATCTTCTACATAGTCCTTATCTCACCTTGGGAAAAATAGTAATACTTTAAAAATGTCATTTGCTATAGGAATCATATTTAAATTTCCCCTTAAAAAAAAAAAAACACCAAAAACCCTGGGTTTTAGAGCTGCTTTTCAATTCATGATCCAATCATGTTTCATTCATTGTATTTGGATGCTTCATCTGCTCAGACTCTTTCATTTAGACCAGACCCTGTGGCTTCTTTTTAAATAAAATTTTTATTTTAGAATGGTTTTAGATTTGCAAAAACAACTGTAAACATAGCATATAGAGTTTTCATATGCTCTGCACCATATTTTCTCTGTTATAGACATCTACATTAGTGTGGTACATTTGTTACAGCTGGTGAACCAATATTGATATATTTATTAATTAAATCCATGTTTATTTATATTCCCATAGACTGTTTTTTAATCCGAGGTCCTCTTTTATGTTCCAGAACCACATCCAGAATAAATTTAGTTATGTTTTGTTAGGCTTGTCTTGGCTGTGAAAGTTCACAGGCTTTTCTTTTTTGATGACCTTCATAATTTTTAGGATCACTGGCCAGATGGTTTATAGAATTTATGTTGATTGCAAATTGCCTGATATTTTTTCTCATAATTGTACTATGATTATCAGTGTTTGGAAGAGGACTGCAAAACTAAAGTATTATTTTCATCATACCATAATTCTTGGGTTTTGTGTTGGTTTGATATGGCTGCCATAACAGAATACCTCAGACTGGGTAGTTTCAAGAAGGAAATTTATTTTTCTTACAGTTTTGGAGGCTGGATCTAAGATCAGGTTATCAGCAGATAGTTTGCAGATGGTTGTCTTTGCCTTTTGCCTTCATGTAATCTTTCCTCTGTGAGTCTTTATCCCTGGTGTCTCCTCTGTGTTCAGATTTCTTCTTAGAAGGTCAGATTGGATTAGGGCCCACCCTAACAGCATCATTTTAACTTACATCACTTTTTTTCAGGGACCTCATTTATTTAAACCAGTTTTAGGTTCCTAGAGAATGGATGGTGCAGAGATTTCCCATATGTGCTCAACCACCATGCATGTATATAGCCTCTTTCATTATCAACATCTCTCACTAAGATGGTACATTTGTTACAACTAATGAACTTGTATTGGCTTATTAGGATCACCCAAAGCCCAAATTTTACATTATAGTTCATGCTTGATGATCTAAGTCTAAAGTTTATATAGAGAGGTAGAAGACCCAGAATAGCCATCACAGAAATGAAAGTACAGAACAGAGTTGGAGGGCTGAAATTAGCCAACTTTGAAGTTTACTATAAAGCTACTGTAATCAAGATACAGTGATATATGATATATATGGTACAGAATTAAATACGCTGTTGATTTTATTCCTTTGAATAAGCTGTCCAATTATGAATAAGGCACTCAAATGTTTTATTTTACCTTCACTTATTCGTTCTTTGATGCTTTTCTATACTTCATGTAGATCGGAGTCTGAGCTATTTCCCTCTCTCCAAAGATTGTATTTTAACATATTTTGCAAGGCATCCTTATTAGCAGCAAACTCCTTCAATTTGGAAGTTTCTATTGATATATCCTGGAGCTCAGAGATTCTTTCCTCAGCTGTGTCTAGTCTACTAATAAGTCCATCAAAGTGTTTCTTCCAAATTCCTCATTGCTGTAATAGTGCCTTTGAGCTCTACCATTTCCCTTTATTTCTTTGAATTTCGCTCTCTCTGGGTTACATCGCTCATCTGTTCTTGCATGCTATCTTCTTTACCTATTAGAGCCCTTAGCATATTCATCACAGATTTTAAAATTCTGGTCCAAGAATTCCAATATCTCTGTTGTATCTGACTCTGGCACTGATGCTTGGTTTGTGTCTTCAAATTGTACTTTTAGCCTTTTATTGTGCTTTGTAACTTCATCTTTATAGCCAGACATGATCTATGGGTAAAATGAACTGCTGTAAATACGGCTTTAGTAATGTGATACTGAGGTTAGGGGCAATGGGACACATTCTATGATTTGGTTTCAGTCTTTTAATACTCCTATGCCTCCGGATGCTGAATTTAATAAGTAGTCTTGGTTTATTATTTCTCCTATAGTTCAAATAGGATGGCTAGAATTGAATATTTCCCTTCTCCCAAGTAGAAAGCTAGGGCTTCCCAGGTGGTTCAGTGGTAAAGAATCTGCCTGCCAGAGCAGGAGATGCAGGGTGTGCAGGTTCGAACCCTGGGTCAGGAAGACCCCCTGGAGGAGGTCATGGCAACTCGCTCCAGTATTCCTGCTTGGGAAATCCCATGGATGGAGGGGCCTGGCTGGCTGCAGTCCACAGGGTCGCAAAGAGTCTGACAGGAGTGAGCTACTGAGCATCCACGCAAGTAAAAGGCTACAGCTGACTGGAATTGGTATTTCCCTTCCCCCAGCTCATTTAGGAGCTATTCCAGAAGTTTGGGTTCGCCTTAATTAGTTTCTCCTGAAGGCATTCTCATTAAGAACAGAGTGTTCTGGCCTGTTTCAAGGCTGTTACATTTCCCTCTCCCTGCAAGATGCATTAGGGGATTTTTCTCTGATTTCACTTAAGAACCTGGTTGAGCTCCGGGGAGGCAACTCCGAAAATTGTGGGGATCCTCAAATGACTGGGTTTCTCTGGACTATTTTAACTATCTCGTCTACACTTAGCGTCCAGCAGTTGGGCAACTAAGGCTCAGATTTTTCTGCGTGGACTGGCTTCTGCGGCAGTTTCTACTCACGGTTCTCTGCTCCGGTAAGCTACAAATCCTTGTTTTCTCCTTTCTCTTATTTTGGGGGCAGCGGTTTGCCCTGAATTCTCCTCTCTTTCACCAGCTAAGAAAAGTTATTCACCTTTTTACCTGTTAGGATGGAATGGAGACTTCCAAAGCTTCTTACCTGTGGACCTGGAAACATTAACTTTTAGGAACTTTCTCATGAGCGTATTTTCATATGTGAACAGGCAGATTAGAAAGTGTCATGGTTCATATGTCTACCCATCCCATTTGGCACGCATGCAGCCCAGCCTGAGCCTCCCTCTCAACTTCGACAGGGACTGGCAACTCTCTCAAAAGGTTTTTTTTTTTTTATGTCTCTTCTATCCTTGTAACTTGAGAGTAAGTGATATTACCTGAAGACATGGGATCTTTCCCTCTATTTATAGAAGTAGACTTGAAAAAATAAAAAGAAAGCTTTGTGGTATATATCCAGAGGCTTGGTACTTATTTTTAAAATATTTTAAAATATTATTTTTAAAATATTTGTTTATTTGGCTGTTCTGGGTCTTAGGTACGGTGTGCAAACTCTCAGTTTTGGCGTGTAAGATCTAGTTCCCTGACCAGGGTTTGAAACTGGCCCCTCTACATTGAGAGTGCAGAGTCTTTACTGCTAGATCACTGAGGAACTCCCAGACCAGAGGCTTTGTACTTTAAATACTCAAAATAACCATTTGGGGGGTTTGCGATTTATTTTAATATTCCTGAATAAAGAGACTAGCTAGTGAAGAAAAGACATTCTTTTAAAATTTTAGTTGTGCTAGGCCTTTGAATGGTCAGGGATTTTGTGAGAGATTTGAGCTGTCTAAAATGGACTGAAGAGGTACTGCGTGCGCTTTCTGTGGGGGTATTCGAGCAGATACTGTAGAAGTAACTGGAACAGCAAATGAGAATTAGCGTTCATGTTCTAAGGTCTTTTCCTGCTTTATATGTAAATTTATACGTTAAAAAAATAGTAATAGTCATGAATTTCACTTGAGTCTACCTTCATCGTCACCAAATCTTGAGTGAGTGAAGTTGCTCAGTCCTTTCTGACTCTGCGATCCCATGGGCTGTAGCCTGCTTGGCTTCCCTGTCCATGGGATTTCCCAGGCCAGAACACTGGAGTGGGTTGCCATTTCCTTCTCCAAATCTTATTGTGGCCCTAGTAACTAATTATTTGGTCAGGCAAAATACTGCCACTTGCTGCTCACTGACCAATATTATCAAATAAACCAAATCCTTGAGGTGATATACTACAAATTCATTTTGAATGTTTTAACTCAGATTTATATGCAAAGATAGTTTCTCACTTTAAATTTGTAGGATTCTTTGTTGATAATAGTTAGGGAAGCTGTGAAGTAGGAAAATTGGTGGAAATATTCAGGCACCGAACTTACTATAGAAGAGAGCAGAATTGAAAGGTGAGGGAAAGGGCAAGCTGACTCATAAAGGCTTGAATTTGATTTGTGAGGGTGGAATGAAATATTATTGTGGAGTATCGGACATAACAATGATACAAATACAAACAATGTGTAGAAGATTTGTGACTGATGTGAGGTAATAGATAACTTTTATGATATAAAATTGATGTAAAAGGGGTCAGCTATAAGAAAGCATTGAAACTCTGAGGCATCAGAATTGGAAAGAACTTCAAGGAGGCAGAGAAAGGCTTTGAAAAGAAATCGCTTTGAACTCTGTGCACTTTGCAAAATGATGCAATTCAATTCCAAATTCTCTGGCATTTATGCATGTGATTTTAGGGGCAGCCAGTAAATGGCATCAATATTAATGTAAAATTGTATTTTCAAAAAAGCATTCAAGAAACTTTCATTAGACTAAACAAAACCTTTTTTGTGTGTGAAATAAAACACTTTAAAAGGCATCATATTAGCTTTAATAAAATCAAAATTAGTGGCTATTCAATACTAGTTTGTTCATTATTTATGCCACTGTTTTCTTCTGTGGGGTAATTTTCAGTTTGTTTTGTTTGAAATGAAGTTTATAAAATATGGTGATACTTTTTAAGTGTCTCCCAGTTGTTGATGATGGAACATATATTTGTAAATAAATGTGAAACTTCTTACGTATCACTAGTTCTTTGGAAATAAAAAATACATTACTAATCCTAATGGTTTCCAAGAACATGATTAAGCTGACTGTTGATACCATGAAATTTACTAATTCAATACATTAAATGGTTAGAAAAATGAACTTGACTTTCCTTGATGAAAAGTGGATTAGTAGCCCCAGGATATCATGACATTTATTTTTAAAGTACAAAATAACATTTTGGCTAGAAGAACATTCAGTGCTGTCTGTTTTTCCTTCTGTATTTTAGTCTATAGTAAACAGAAAATCATATGAAAACAGGTGTAGTAGTTAATGTGAGCTAGCAATCATACAGTTCAACTAATTATCGATATCAATACTTTTCACATGGCTGCATAGAACTGTTGTAATCTTCATACAGGACAGGGGGATTTTTAAAGTAGATATGGGTTAATAGTCACATGCTATCCATATAAATGAATAATTCTATTTCAGCTAGACCTGTGATGCAGTATTAAAATTTGCAAAGGCTGAATTTGGGTTGTTAGCAACATAATTGGGTTTCAAGACAACAAAAATTGGATATAGAACAAACCAGGATCTTAAGCAGGATTTCAGAAATAGCAAAAGTTTTTCAAAAGTGTAGGATTGTAAAGATATTCCTTTAAAGTGAATGTTTTCTAGTCAAATTTAATTCTATAACTTTTCCTTTGTAACTCTACAGAAACATACTTCAATTAAAGAGTACCTAGGAATAGTGTTACTTCAAGTGCAGTACTTTAAAGAAAGGAAGATTTTGGGTTAATAAACATTACAATAGGCACTTGGCTTATTTCAAGGGAAATCAGTTGTAAAAACAAATTGGAACTTTGCTTGGTTATTTTCAAAATCGGTTCTTTAGAAATGTGCATCATAAATTTTACATTTTATGTTATGAGGTTAAGAGCAAATTAATAAAAAGTATATAAAATACAATTGGTGATGCCTACTTTACTAGATTGCGGGTATTTTAGATTTCTTTTATTTTATATTTGAAATGGGAAGCTGGTGATTTTCCTTCTTAACATGCCAATCACTTGTTACCATACCTAATTTTAAGTTCTTGAAAAAATATATATATATAATTTTTAGCTTAACTAGTTTTTCCAGGACACTGTAAACAAGGGAAATTACTTAAAATACCAGTTTTTTTGTTTGTTTGGAAGCTGTTCTAAAACTATGCAAGTTAAAACTGAATTTTTAGTAAATCTACATATATTATCAAAGATGGAAGAATTAAATAAGAGACCATGTTTATGTATAAATGTGAGAATATGAGAACAAGAGGTGTGTATATAAAAGAATTCTTTAGAACATATCATAGAACATACTATGTACCTCAGAATAATATATATATAAGTTAGGTGTTTAATTTGAAAATTTTAGTTGAGAGATTAAAAGTAGAAAATCTAAGTATAGTGAGTTTCAATAATGTACTTAATTTAAGCAGTCTACTAAAATATTACTTTAATTGTAAATGATGTAAAAATATTGAGATTGTTTCCATACTAGGCCTTTGGAATTGGGGATGTATTTTGTAGTGATCATACATTTCAGTTTAATTTTTAAAGTATAGTTGACTTACAATATTATACTAGTTTCAGGTGTACAACATAGTGATTCAGATTTTTTATAGATTATCCCCCTTAAAAGTTATTATAAAACAGTGGCTCTGTTGCCTGTGCTGTGCAATATCCTTATATATTTTTTATACATAAGTTTGTACCTCTTAATCCCCTATCTGAATATTGGCCTTCCCCCTCCATACCTCTCCCAACTTTTAACCACTAATTTACTATATCTGTGTCCGTTTGTTATATTCATCTTTCTGTAAATCTAAATCTGCTTTAGATTCCACATATGAGTGAAAATGTACAATATTTGTCTTTCTGTGACTTTTTTCACCACAAATTTCCATGTCGACAATGCACATTTTAAGTATTTAGCAGTCATGTTTGGCTAGTGCTTATCTTGGAAAACATAGATCTGTATAAAGACGGAAAGAGTGTTTCTCATTGTTAATGTTTGAAGTAGGAGGAAGAGACATTTTCTCTCTGCATAAATATTTAACCATCCTACTTGCACTCAGTTGGAAACAGAAACTTGAATTTATAATAAACAAAACTCATGTAAATATATAATCTAGCCCTAAATGTCCATTTACAAAGTTACTTTAAATTGTTATTTAAAAGTATTCAACTTGAAACTATGCTGACTAAAATAATGCACTTAATATACGTTGATAAGTCTGAATTATTTCAGTGATGTGCATGAGAAAAACAATGGAATATTGAACTCAGGATAGAATTTTATGCCAGAAATTTCATGGCTTTAAGCTCTAAACAGGAATATTTTGCCTCAAAGATTAATTTATATGTTACCAACTATCTATGTAGGAGGAATAAACTATAAAAAATACCAGTCAACAGAAACTTGTGCATGGTGGTAAAGTCTTTCTGTAGAAAGAGCTCATACTAGTAAATTATAAAGAAATAAGTTCTGATATTACCTTTGCCACTTGCAAAGAGGAACGCAGATGTATAGAACAGACTCATGGACTCTGTGGAAGAGGGCAAGGGTGGGATGATATGGGAGAATGGCATTGAAACATGTTAATTGTCATATGTGAAATCAATCGCCAGCCCAGGTTAGATGCTCGGGGCTGGTGCACCGGGATGACCCAGGGGGAGGGAATCGGGAGGGAGGAGGGAGGGGGGTTCTGGAGGGGGAGCATATGTATACGCATGGAAAAAGTTATGTAATATCTCTGAACCTTGAGTTTTCTCTTCTCTGAAATGATTTATACCTTCTTTTCAGAGCTATGCCAATTAAATATAACCAAAGACACCATTCAAGTTTCCATGGAAAGTATTTGCTGATCACATATCACATTTATATGTCAAACAATAGATTCTAATACAGACTCGTGTTGCTCTTTCCTGAAAATACCTCACTCTGTTGCTGTGCCTCACTTTGACATTTTGTAGTCTCAGAAAAAATCTGAAACATGTCAAACACTGATTTGAATAAACAACATTATTTGCTTCTAGCAACTTCAGTTCAGTCGCTCAGCCTTGTCCCATCTTTGTGACCCCATGGACTGCAGCACGCCAGGCCTCTCTGTCCATCACCAACTCCCAGAGTTTACTCAAACTCATGTCCATTGAGTCAGTGATGCCATCCAAACATCTCATCCTCTGTCGTCCCTTTCTTCTCCCGCCTTCAATCTTTCCCAGCATCAGGGTCTTTTCTAATGAGTCAGTTCTTTGCATCAGGTGGCCAAAGTATTGGAGTTTCAGCTTCAGCATCAGTGTTTCTTATGAATATTCAGGACTGATCTCCTTTAGGATGGACTGGAGAGTCCCTTGGACAGCAAGGAGATCCAACAAGAGTGTTCTGCAACACCATAGTTCAAAAGCATCGATTCTTGGATGCTCGGCTTTCTTTATAATCCTACTCTCACATCCATACATGACCACTGGAAAAACCATATCTTTGATTAGAAGAAACTTTGTTGGAAAAGTAATGTCTCTGATTTTTAACATTCTGTCTAGGTTTGTCATGACTTTTCTTCCAAGGAATAAGTGTCTTTTAATTTCATAGCTGCAATCACCATCTACAATGATTTTGGAGCCTCCCAAAATAAAGTCTGTCACTGTTTCCATTGTTTCTCCATCTATTTTCCATGAAGTGATGGGACCAGATGCCATGATCTTAGTTTTCTGAATGTTGAGCTTTAAGCCAACTTTTTCACTCTCCCCTTTAGCTCCTCTTCACTTTCTGCCATAAGGGTGGTGTCATCTGCATATCTGAGGTTATTAATATTTCTCCTGGCAGTCAGGATTCCCACTTGTGCTTCATCCAGCCCAACATTTCTCATGATGTATTCTTCATAAGCTGGGTGACAATATACAGCCTTGATGTACTCCTTTTCCTGTTTGGAACCAGTCTGTTGTTCCACATCCAGTTCTAACTTGCTTCCTGACCTGCATACAGATTTCTCAAAAGGCAGATCAGGTGATCTGGTATTCCCATCTCTTGAAGAATTTTCCACATTGTATTGTGATCCACACAGTCAAAGGCTTTGGCATAGTCAATAAAGCAGAAGTATATATTTTTCTGGAACTCTCTTGATTTTTTGATGATCCAGTAGATGTTGGCAATTTGATCTCTGGTTCCTCTGCCTTTTCTGAAACCTGCTTGAATATCAAGAAGTTCATGGTTCACATACTGTTGAAGCCTGCCTTGGATAATTTTGAGCATTACTTTACTAGCGTGTGAGGTGAGCGTGATTGTGTGGTAGTTTGAGCTGTCTTTGGGATTTGAATTTTTTTTTTAAATTTTTTTTACTTTATTGTGTTTGTTTTGCCATACATTGACATGAATCCGCCATGCGTATACATATGCTCTCCCCCCAGAACCCCCTTCCCTCCTTCCTCCCCATTCCCTCCCCGTAGGTCATCCCGGTGCACCAGCCCCGAGCATCTAACCTGGGCTGGAGATTGATTTCACATATGATAATTAACATGTTTCAATGCCATTCTCCCATATCATCCCACCCTTGCCCTCTTCCACAGAGTCTATGAATCTGTTCTGTACATCTGCGTTCCTTTTGCTGTCTCGCATGCAGGGTTCTCATTACCATCTTTCTAAATTCTATATATATGTGTTAGTATACTGTATTTTTGTTTTTCCTTCTGGCTTACTTCACTCTGGATAATGGGCTCCAGTTCCGTCCACCTGAGTAGAACTGATTCAAATGAATTTTTTTTTAATGCTGAGTAATATTCCATTGTGTATATGTACCACAGCTTTCTTATCCATTCATCAGTTGATGGGCATCTAGGTTGCTTCCATGTCCTGGCTATTGTAAACAGTGCAGCGATGAACATTGGGGTACACGTGGCTCTTTCAATTGTGGTTTCCTTGGTGTGTATGCCCAGCAGTGGGATTGCTGGGTCATATGGCAGGTCTATTTGCAGTTTTTTTAAGGAACCTCCACACTGTTTTCCATAGTGGCTGTACTAGTTTGCATTCCCACCAACAGTGTAAGAGGGTTCCCTTTTCTCCACACCCTCTCCAGCATTTATTGCTTGTATACTTTTGGATGGCAGCCATTCTGACTGGTGTAAAGTGGTACCTCATTGTGGTTTTGATTTGCATTTCTCTGATAATAAGTGATGTTGAGCATCTTTTCATGTGTTTGTTAGCCATTTGTATGTCTTCTTTGGAGAAATGTCTGTTAAGTTCTTTGGCCCACTTTTTGTTGGGTCGTTTATTTTTCTAGCATGGAGCTGCAGGAGTTGCTTGTATATTTTTGAGATTAATTGCTTGTCCGTTGCTTCATTGGCTATTATTTTCTCCCATTCTGAAGGCTGTCTTTTCACATTGCTTATAGTTTCCTTTGTTGTGCAGAAGCTTTTAATTTTAATTAGGTCCCATTTGTTTATTCGTGCTTTTATTTCTGATATTCTGGGAGGTGGGTCATAGAGGATCCCGCTTTGGTTTATGTCGGAGAGTGTTTTGCCTATGTTTTCCTCTAGGAGTTTTATAGTTTCTGGTCTTATGCTTAGATCTTTGATCCATTTTGAGTTTATTTTTGTGTATGGTGTTAGAAAGACCTTTTCCAGTCCTGTGGCTACTGCTGAATATTGTGAATTTGGTGGCATATTGAGTTCAGCACTTTCACAGCATCATCTTTAGGATTTGAAATAGCTCAACTGGAATTCCATCACCTCTACCAGCTTTGTTTGTAGTGATGCCTAGTTTACTCATTAATTTCATAAAGTACAAGGTTGTATTATTAGTGTTATGTCTTTTCCTATTAAGGTTTTTAATGCTATGAATTTTCTTCTGTTCACTGCTTTCACTGCACCCCATAAATTTTAAGTTGTATTCTTTTAATTTGTTATTTTATTAATTTTCTTTACATTATCATGTTGGTTTTGCCATACTTTGACATGAATCCACCATGGGTCTACATGTGTTCCCTTTCCAGAATCCCCCTCCCACCTCCCTCCCGATTCCATCCCTCTGGGTCATTTAATTGAGGCCAAATATTTATTAATCTTAACATGGTATATCATTCTCCATCACATTAGATTGGGCCTATCTGTATCTATATTTAAAGTGAATTTCTTATAGTTAATATATGGTTGGAGCTTGAGTTTCATTCAATCTGAAAACTTCTTTGTAATTGCTATATCTAGATCAGTAATATTTAATATGGATATTGACATGGAATAGTTACATATTGACAGTGGTTTCCTATTCATTGTACTTGTTCTGCATTTTTTTTTTTATGTTTTCTCTTTTATGCCTTAGGTTAATTGAGCATTTTATGATTCCATTTTCTTTTATCTCTTAGTTCATTATTACACTTCTTTTTAATAAAAAAATACTTTATTAAATTTTAGAGTAGTTTTGGGTTGGAAATAAAATTGAAAGGCAGATACAGAGGCTTCCCATATGCTTCTTGTTCCCTCATATGCACAACCTCCCCCACATCCACATCTCTCATTAGAATGGTTCATGCTTTAGCAAGGGTGAACCTATACTCACACATCATCATCACTCAAGGTCTGTAGTTAACAGTATGGTTCCTGTTAGTGTACATTCTATGGCTTTGGACAAATGTCTATATATATATATATATATCACTATGTATCACTGTATATATATATATATATATATATATATATATACACACACACACACATCACTATAATGTGTATATATACATATATAGTATATAGTACCATAAAGAATACTTTCTCGGTCCTAAATATCCTCTGTGCTCCACTGATTCATACCTGTCCCCACAACCCCTGGCAACCACTGATCTTTTCATTGTCTTCACAGTTTCGCTTTTACCAGAGTATCTTGTCTTATATTTGGAATCATACAGAATGTAGCCTTTTCAAATTGCCTTTCTTTTTTTTACTTAGTCATCATGCATTTTAAGGTTTCTACATGTCATTTCATGGCTTAATAGATCATGTCTTTTCATACTAATTAATATTATGTTGTCTGGATGTACCACAATTTATTTATTCCTATTCTTTCTCCTACCGAAGGACATCTTGGTTTCTTGAAGGTTTGGTAGTTTTGACTAAAGCTGCAATAAATATCCACATACAGGTTCTTGTGTTGACATATTTTCAACTATTTTAGGTAAATACCAATGGGTGTGATCGCTGGGTCTAACTATAAGTGTATGTTTGTTTTTGTAAGAAACTTGTGGGCTGTCTTTCAAAGAGACTGTACCATTTTGATTCCTTCCAGAAATGAATGAGAGCTATGTCCATGTTCATATCAGTATTGATGTTGTGAGTGTTCTGGATTTTGGCCATTCTTGTAGGTGTGTAGTGGTATCTTACTAGTGCTTTAATTTGCATTTCTCTGACATGGTATGGAACATCTTTTCATATGCCTGTTTTCCATCTGTATGTTTTCTCTGAGGTGTTGATCTTAATTTTTAAAATCAGGTTTGGTTTCTAATGGCTGAGATTTTTACTGAAGTATAGTTGATGTACAGTATATGTTACAGATGTACAGTACAATATTTCACAACTTTTAAAGGTTACACTCCCATTTATAGTTATTGGAAAATATGAGCTATACTCCCTGTGTGGTGCAGAATCTCCTTGTAGCCAGTTTTATACATAATAATTTGTACCTCTTAATTCTCTACTCCTACCATGTCTGTCCTTCCCTCACCCCACTGGTTACCACTAGTTTGTTCTCTATATATGAGTCTGTTTCTTTTTTTTTTGTTATATTCATTAGGTTGTTGTACTTTTCAGCCTCAACATGTAAGTGAAATCATACTGTAGTTTTGTCTTACTCATTTTATTTAGCATAATACCCTCCAAGTCCATCCATGTTACTGCACATGGCAAAATTTTATTTTTTACAATGGCTGACTAGTAGTCCTGTCTGTCTGTCTTCATTTCAAAGTTGATATATTAATATGTATGTTTCTATTTTGAACTTAAAGAATGGAATAATATTTGAATTGAGTATGAAAACATATGCCTTGAGAAGTTATCCTTCAATAGTCAAGGAGAAATACGACTTCCTCAGACAAAACAACTTTTTTTTTTTTTGCCAGAGCACTTGCCTTAGAAAAAGCTCAAATGAATCTTTGGAGAGGAAGTAATTAATGTAGAATATATACATGAGACTCTCAGGTCTACATAGAGGAAAGTGCATAGGATGAGGAATGAAGAGTTTTAGATCCAGCTGAGGCAAAATAGCCCAGCAGAGAACACTTTCCCACGGACAAGGGTGATAGCCTCCCCACCGCACTGGGATGAATTTGTTTCCTATCTTACTATCATATAGATCAGGGTTCCTCAACCTGCATGATCTTACGCCTGATAATCTTAGGTGGAATTGATGTAACAATAGAAATAAAGTGCATGATAAATGTGATGTGCTAGAATTATCCTGGAACCATCCTCACCCTCTTCCAGGTCCATGGAAACTGTCTTCCATGAAACTAGTCCCTAGTGCCAAAGATGTTGGGACCGCTGTCTGTCTAATATCAGTACACATTTCAGCGTGGTTTCCTGACCTTTGTTCATCCTTTTATGGAGAATAATTTAGGTTTGTTTTTGGAGAAGGCTTACCTGATGCAGGGTCCAAGCACATGTGATGTATTGAGGTGAGGTTTTTAGGATAAAAAAAAAAAATGAGCGAGGGAATCAGGATGGATCAGGGAAAGAAACTAAGTAAGGATGTGGTATCACCTGGACTTGTAACTCAGCCTGAACCCCTGGGACTCCCTGGAGCATAAGTGGTTCCACATATCTGCCTTGCCCTGTGACAAAGGGGTAGGCCTTTTGTAACCCCGAGTCAGAGAGTCATTACTTATGGGCTAGCTTCAGAAGATGCATAACCTACCATGCATCATGTCTCCTAACCTCAAGTTCCAAAAATTTTAGGAGCACATATTTTAAAACAGTACTGTGATCAATCTGAAGGTGTACTTTTTTCAGCTAACATAAGTTGTGCTGCTGTCTTTAAGATGAAATATTTCACTGTGTATAAATTCCACCCGATTCTCAAATGTATTCAGTAGCACCTTCATGCTATGATATATTCTGATTGTATGAGAATGATCTCTAATTATGGATGTAATAGTCATTTTTCTGTATCACCTCAATAGCTTGTAGAGCTTTCAGCAATATAAGGAGTACCATTTCACTCTCTTCTTACTATCCGTAGGCCAAATGTTACCTGGCAGCTGCTCACTGACTCAATTATGAGCTTACGGCAACGGGGGCAAAGACACTCATCACAGTAGAGCTCAATCATGTTTTCTGTTCACTGTGCCAATCATTTCCTTTTTTTTCATCAGTTTCCTTTAACTGGAAACACTCCATATCAACTGTTCTTGTTAATGTTACTTCTGCTTTACCCTATAACACACAGTCTTCTAATATAAAACATCTCCAGGATTCATTAAAAGCAAATAATCTCCAAATGATGTGGGACCAACTAGTTAAATATAAACTAAATAGTCACTTCACTTTAAAAAGAAAACCTCTTGTTGCTGAAGATCTTTAAATGATCCTATTTTAATTTTTGTTATTTTCTCCCATTATCACAAATTCTCCAGTGTTGGAGAAGACTCTTGAGAAGTCCCTTGGATTGCAAGGAGATCAAACCAATTAATCCTTAAAGGATGTCAGTCCTGAATATTCACTGGAAGGACTGATGCTGAGGCTGAAACTCTAATACTTTGACCTCCTGTTGAGAAGAACTGACTCATTGGAAAAGACCCTGATGCTGGGAGACATTTAAGGCAGGAGAAGGGGATAGCAGAGGATGAGACAGTTGGATGGCATCACTGACTCGATGGACATGAGTTTGAGCAGGGAGTTGGTGATGGACAGGGAAGCCTGGCTTGCTGTAGTCCATGGGGTCGCAAAGAGTCAGACATGACTGAGCGATTGAACTGAACTGAACCATAAACACTTAAATATGTTAACTTAGTGCAGATCCCTTCATTCTATCTAAAGGTGACTTACTTAGGCCCATTCTTTTCAGTTTAACCCAAATTGAAATTGCATTTCAGCAAACTTATATGTCAATAAAAGAACATAACTTTGAGCTGACTCTGAAATCTCTTAATGCTTTATGTAAGCTGTTAGAAAATAATCTGTTTACTTAGCGTTGAAGACCATCCCATAATTGCTCAACTATGTTTCTGTGGAAAGTAAATGAGAAATCATTTGTAAATTGGAAGTGAACAGTTCAATAGTGGAAGATGGACTTCTGAAATATAGAATGGGAATCACAGTTTTGCTTCACAGTATGATTTTTTTTTTAATTTACTGACTTGTTAAGTTGAAACTTATTTACTGAATAGAAAAATCTGAGTTTTAAAATTTGTTACCCAGTTAGGAAAATTTTGTGTTTAGAGTACTAAAGATTTTATTTGTTTTTGGAGTTGGGAAACTCTGTTTTCTCTTATCATGTGTTACAGAAATAGTATGTGAAAGACTATATTGGATATGTTCACAGGAGTTTTAGAAGTCAATATCTCCTACAAAGCAGCATGCAACAGTTATAGGTAATCTGTTCTGCCACTTCTGAATTGCTATGTAAGTGAACGTGTAAATAAGCTGACTTTTTCCCATGATGGGCCAGTATATTTTAATGCTAAGAGAAACTGCTGTGTAAATTAAGAAATGTTATAGTATTCCATATTCTCAAATGAGTTTGTCAAGAGAGAATATGGATTCAGAAGTTCATGGTGACATGGCTTTTATTTTTTTGGAGTGCACAGGTAGCTTTGGCCACAGAACATCATGCGTCTACCTCTACTCTAAATTTTGGTGGTTCACTTTTTCATAAAAACTGTGACAAATTGTGTGATGGTTAGATTGATATTTAGTATTTATTGATTTAATATTAATATTTAACATTGATATATCAATTAACATTTTATCTAATATTATATAATCAAAACTATATTATATAATAATAATATAATATATATAAGTTAACATGATATTTCTGCTGCTGCTGCTGCTGCTAAGTCACCTCAGTTGTGTCCGACTCTGTGCAACCCCACAGATGGCAGCCTGCCAGGCTCCCCTGTCCCTGGGATTCTCCAGGCAAGAACACTGGAGTGGGTTGCTATTTCCTTCTCCAATGCATGAAAGTGGAAAGTGAAAGTGAAGTCACTCAGTCGTGTCTGATTCTTCATGATCCCATGGACTGCAGCCTGCCAGGCTCTTCCTTTCATGGGATTTTTCAGGCAAGAGTACAGGAGTGGAGTGCCATCGCCTTCTGCAAATATTATATTAACTATACAATATATTGATCAAATATTAATATTAATAATACTGGAGTTTGTAGACTTTCCAATCTCCAGGGGATCCTCCCAACCCAGGAATCTAACCCAGGTCTCCTGCATTGTGAGTGGATTCTTTACCAGCTCAGCCACAAGGGAAGCCCAAGGATACTGGACTGGGTAGCCTGTCCCTTCTCCAGAGGATCTTCCTGACCCAGGAATTGAACTGGTATCTCCTGCATTGCAGGTGGATTCTTTACCAATTGAGCT
>ML660787.1:9180900-9424532 GCA_007570785.1 Antilocapra americana | reverse complement strand
AAAGAGGTTGTCTTTTCTCCATTGTATATTCTTGCCTCCTTTGTCAAAGATAAGGTGTCCATAGATGTGTGGATTTATCTCTGGGCTTTCTATTCTGTTCCACTGATCTATATTTCTGTCTTTGTGCCAGTACCATACTGTCTTAATGACTGTGGATTTGTAGTATAGCCTAAAGTCAGGTAGGTTGATTCCGCCCGTTCCATTCTTCTTTCTCAAGATTGCTTTGGCTATACGATGTTTTTTGTATTTCCATACAAATTGAGAAATTATTTGTTCTAATTCTTTGAAAAAGACCTCTGGTAGCTTGATAGGAATTTCATTGAATCTATCTATAGATTGCTTTGGGTAGTATACTCATTTTCACTATATTGATTCTTCCAGTCCACGAACATGGCACATTTCTCCATCTGTTTGTGTCCTCCTTGATTTCTTTCATCAGTGTTTTATAGTTTTCTATATACAAGTCTTTTGATTCTTTAGGTAGAAATACTCCTAAGTATTTTATCCTTTTTGTTTCAATGGTGAATGGAATTGTTTCCTTAATTTCTCTTTCTGATTTCTCACTGTTAGTGTATAGGAATGCCAGGGATGACCCAGCAATCCCACTGCTGGGCATATACACCGAGGAAACCAGAATTGAAAGAGCCACGTGTACCCCAATGTTCATCGCTGCATTGTTTACAATAGCCAGGACATGGAAGCAACCTAGATGCCCATCAACTGACGAATGGATAAGAAAGCTGTAGTACATATACACAATGGAATATTACTCAGCATTAAAAAAAAATTCATTTGAAGCAATTCTACTCAGATGGACGAAACTGGAGCCCGTTATCCAGAGTGAAGTAAGCCAGAAGCCAAAACAACAATACAGTATATTAACGCATATATATGGAATTTAGAAAGACAGTAACGAGAACCCAACATGCGAGACAGCAAAAGGAACGCAGATGTATAGAATAGACTCGTGGACTTTGTGGATGAGGGTAAGGGTGGGATGATATGGGAGAAGGGCATTGAAGCATGTTAATTGTCATGTGTCTAATCAATCGCCAGCCCAGGATTGATGCTCGGGGCTGGTACAGCGAGATTTCCTGGGGGGGAGGGAGGAGGGAGGGGGGTTCCGGAGGGGAAGCATATGTAAACCCATGGTGATATCATGACAATGTATGGCAAAAACAATAAAAAAAAAAGGCAGAAAAAAAAAGAAATTAACATAACAAGGGAAAGCAATTATATTCCAATAAATAAATAAATGTAATTTATACAAAAAAAATTGATAGATTCTCAAAACAGATTAAAAGGAAAAAGGTAGAAACCAAACGTAAGTCTTTTAATAAAGTGGTAAATAAATTGAGAAAGAGTAAATATAGATTTTCAGTTATAAAATATATAAGCATATTTAATATATAAATGTATTAAAATATATACTCAGTTCATTTGCTCAAACATGTCCAACTCTTTGTGACCCCAAGTCTTGCAGCTCACAAGGCTTCCCTGTCCATCACCAACTCCCAGAGCTTGCTCAAACTCATGTCCATCTAGTTGGTGATGCCATCCAACCATGCTGTCCTCCCCTTTTCCTCCTGTCTTCAGTCTTTTCCAGCATCATGGGTCTTTTCCAATGAGTCAGTTTCTTCACATCAGGTGGTCAAAGCATTGGAGCTTCAGCATCAGTCTTTGCTATGAATATACAGGACTGATTTCCTTTAGGGCTGACTGGTTTTATCTCCTTGCAGTCCAAGGGACTCTCAAGAGTCTGCCCCAACACCACAGTTCAGAAGTGTCAATTCTTCTGTGCTTAGCCTTCTTTATGGTCCAACTCTTACATGCATACATGACTACGGGAAAAACCATAGCTTTGACTATACATACCTTTGTTGGCAAAGTAATGTCTCTGCTTTTCAATATGCTGTCTAGTTTGGTCATAGGTTTTCTTCGAAGGAGCAGGTGTCTTAACTCCATGGCTGCAGTCACCACCTGCAGTGATTTTGGAGTCCAAGAAAATAAAGTCTGCAGCTTTTTCCATCATTTCCTCATCTATTTGCCATGAAGTGATGGGACCAGATGCCATTATCTTGGTTTTTTGAATGTTGAGTTTTAAGCCAGCTTTTTCACTCTCCTCTTTCACTTTCATCAAGAGACTCTTTAGTTCCCCTTCATTTTCTGCCATCAGGGTGTTTTCATCTGCTTATTTAGGTTGTTGATCTTTCCAGCTTGTGCTTTATCCAGTCTGGAATTTCACATGATGACTGCACATATTAAAGTTAAATAAGCAAAGTGACATTGTAGAGCCTTGAAGTACTCTTTTCACAATTTGAAACCTTTCTATTGTTCCATGTCCGGTGCTAACCATTGCTTCTTCACCTGCATACAGATTACTCAGGAGGCAGGTGGTCTGGTATTCCCATCTCTTTCAGAATTTTCCAGTTTGTTGTGATCCACACAAAGGCTTTAGCATAGTCAGTGAAGCAGATGTTTTTCTCGAATTCTCTTGCTTTTTCAATGATCCAGCAGATGTTGGCAATTTGATCTCTGGTTCCTCTGCCTTCTAAATCCATCTTGAATATCTGGAAATTCTTGGCTCACATACTGGTGAAGACTAGCTTGGAGAATTTTGAGTATTACTAAGAAATAAGATGTTCTAAGTATGAAAATAGACTTTGTAATAGAAGGATGATGCCTGAAGGCTTTAGGACTTGTAGCAACAAAGATGGTTAAATAACAAGGACTGTGGATATGATGTTCAAACAGACATGAAAAGAGATGGTAGTTTTAAATCTTGCATTACTTTTGCTAAATAAGTGCATGAAAGAATTGGTCCATTTCACCTCATTACAAAATAAATTACCATTTTTGTTCATAATGGTTTCTTTAGTTAGCCTTTTAAAAATCTGTAGAATCTATAATGATGTCCTTTATCTCATTCTTTAAGTTATAATATTGCTATTTCTCATTTTCCATGATTAGTCTATCTAGATGTTTATCAGTTAAACTTTTCAGAATATGAAATAATAGCTGTGTTCATTTTCTGTCATTTTTTGTTTCCTAATTCATTCATTTCTGTGTTAATTATTTCCTTTTCTGAGTGATTTGCTTTTAATTTGTTATTTTTATTTTTACAATTATTTTATTTTTGGCTGTGTCAGGTCTTCATTGCCACATGCAGGAACTTTATTTCAGCATGAAGAACCTTTCTTTGTGGAGCCCAGGCTTCTCACTAGTCGTGGCCTGGGGCCTCCAGAGTCTGTGGACTCTGTACTGTGCGGTGCCCAGGCTTCTATTTTGTGGCGCCCAGGCTTCTAGTCGTGGCTTGCAGGCTGCGTTTCTCTGGGGCACATGGGCTCTTACTTCTCTAACCAGGGATTGAGCCTACATCCATTGCATTGTAAGGTGAATTCTTAACTACTGGGCCTCCAAGGAAGGCCTTGTTTTTTTTTTTTTTTTTTTAAGGTGATATTTAGTTTATAGTGTTAATACTTTTTTCCCCTAATATGAGTACATGAAACTATACATTTCCCTCTTAGAACCACGGGGCTTCTGTGGTGATTCAGATGGTTAAGAATACACCTGCAATGCAGGAAACCAAATTCCATCCCTGGGTTGGGAAGATCCCCCTGCAAAGAGGAATGAATACCACCTCCAGATTTCCCTTTTGACTATTCACTTATTTCGATGTTTGTTGCTTAATTTCCAAATGTTGAGGTTTCTTGAAAATCTCATTATTTTAAATTTCATTGCATTTTTGTCAGAGAACAAACTTTATATTTCAATGTTGACATAATCTACTGACTGTATTTTATGAATCATTGTATATCTTAGTTCTTGAAAAGAATGTGTACTTTGCAAATACTTGATGTAATATTTTATAGATACCAATTTTATTATTGTATACATTTTATATATTTTTGAAAGCAAATAATGCATTTTTATTAGAAACTCGTGAAAATAAAGATTAATTTTTTATTGAAGGATAATTGCTTTACAGAATTTTGTTGTTTTCTGTCAAACCTCAACATGAATCAGTGATAGGTATACATATATGCCCTCCCTTGTGAACCTCTCTCTCATCTCCTGCCCCATCCCACCCCTCTAGATTGATACAGAGCCCCTGTTTGAACTTTCTGAGCCATACAGCAAATTCCTGTTGGCTGTCTGTTTTATGATACGATAATATGTTTCCATATTACTCTTACCAGAAATCTCATCCTCTCCTACCCTCTCCTCAAGTCTATGAGTGTATTCTCTCTGTCTGTTTCTCCTTTGCTGCCCTGTAAATAAATTCTTCAGTACCACTTTTCTAGAGTCTGGGTATGTGCATTAGAAAATAATATTTATCTTTCTCTTTCTGACTCACTTCACTCTCTTTGATAGGTTCTAGGTTCATTCACCTCTTCAGAACTGACTCAAATGTGTTCCTTTTTATGGCTGAGTAATATTCCATTGTGTATATGTGCCACACTTCTTTATCCATTCATCTGTTGATGGACATCTTAAATCTTAAATTTTGTTGCTTGGTTTCCTGGTGTTTGTGAAGTCATGTATATCAAGGACAGAGGGAAATTAAACATATCCAGATAGGAGGATGGTTTTCTCTATTATGCCATTTACTCCTACCTGTTTTCTTTAATGTATTTTGAAATTCTGTTGTTAAGTGCATGCAGTTCAGGAAACATTATTTAAAACAAAATCTCTTGAAAATCTATCAAACCTCACAAAAGTAGAGCAAAAACAAAACTAATGTTAGTAAATAAACTTTAACTGAACTTGTGATGCACATCATAGGTAATTCACAAAAGAAACTGCAGACATAAAGTGATCTCATTCTTTTATATAGTTGAGTAGATGTAACCCATTTCAAAGATGTATTCAAGGTAAGTGATAACTCAAGGAAGACTTTGTCATATACAGTTTTGTCACGTATAGTTTTTGTCACATATGGTTCATCCTATACATCTGGTAATTGGACAGCCTTTTGCTTGCTAATTGCCTTTATCTAAAGGAAAATGAATTGCTCCCACCTTTATAATGGGCCAAAAGTTTCTAACTTGGAGTCAGTTGCAGTAAGGTTCCTACCCTCCCAGGGAGAATGGGAGGGAGGGGTACTATCTCTCTTGATGATGATATTTCCAGATGGCTTCCAGATCCTTGAGGAAAAGATTTCTGGATTGTAAAACTGGCAAAGGATTTATTTATCTTCTAAAAAATTTTAAATGTATCTTAAAGGAGCAAAGAAGAAAAATTCACAATTATGAACTTTCTAATTAAATGCTCTAAGAATGTAACGGGGAGAATGGACATCACTTGTCTTCTTTCACCAGAGAAAATTTATTTTTATTTATTTAGATTTGTATTTATCCTGATAATACACTTTTAGTTTATGTCTTCTTATCTGATTAAGTGACTATTTGACTTTATGAAATCATTTTATTTAGTTGTAATGCTACTCAATTCAATTTTTTATATTGCATATCATCACTGTTTTTCTAACCATTACTTTGGCATGGTATACTTTTTCCATCATATTTTTACTGCTCTTCTTGGCTTAACTACATATTTATTAGTTTTCTGTAGTGTATCCTCTTATTGATTTTATTTCTTCTATTGTGTCACTTTTGATGTTAATATCATCCAGTGACTTTAAAAAATCTGTTATTTTAATATTCAGTGCTAGGTTTTCCATTTTGTTCCTTTTTACAGATTCCAATTCTCTCCTTAACTATTCTACTGGCCTATTTTATTCATATTCTTTTACAGAATTATGTTTAGCATAAAAACTTTCATGCCCTTCTGGTGCTAATTGTAACTTTGAGTTGTGTATTTTTTCCTTACTAAATGTTATTTCTCTCACCCATGGTTTGTATATCCCTGTTTCTCTTAATGGGTGTTAACACTGTATCATACACTGGATGTTTTGTTATAATCTTGAAACTCCGTTTCCATTTTATTCTTCTGGCAGTAACCTTATAGGTGGTTATCTTGGACTCCTATAGGCTTGTTTTTATTTTCTTTTGTTAAGGTGGTTCTATTTCAGTTTGCCCATAATCCTATGGTGAATCCATAGTCCAGGCATAATTTTTTTTTTTTTTTTGCCCCTAATGCAGTGTTCTTTGAGGTTTCAAATGAAACGGAGAGTTCTTATTATAAACTGTGTCTACTTGAACAGAATCAAACACACAATTTTGCCTTACCTATAGACTGGGCAGCAATTTAAACCTCTGTCAGTTCTTTCACTTTACTGTATATTGTTTTTTTCCTGTACTGCTTCAAATTTTACCGGTGTATGAATAGTTCAGAGTTTATTGAAGTGTTTAGTAGATTTTTTTTTTACACAGATGAGGAGGTTATGCTCCTCCCTCCCCGACCATCACTATGGCTTTGACCTTTTCCTGATATATACAGCCCCAATTTCCAAGCAGTTCAGCAGTCCCAGCTTCCACCAACTTCAGAGGTCAGTCAGGCTGCGATTCTTGACTTGAACCCTAAGGTAGAACACTTTGCAGACACCATGGTTCCCTCAAGAGAGAATCTGTATACATTTGTCTAGTACTACTGTGGTCCCTTTATTCATAGGGTGAGATGCCTTCTGCTTTTGGCCTGCTTTTGTTTGTTCTCCACTGATGCTGAAGAGGCTCCCCCTTCAAGTATTTAACTGCCAAATGAAGGACAATGACTCTGATAAATATACCGTCACTAGCAGAACTAAAATTTAAGTTATTTTTTCTTTGTATATAAATTGATTTTTTTAGAAAACTTGGAAACAGGGGATTCAATTTCAGAAATTATGTGCTTGTAAAAAATGTTTGGCAATTAATTAATTTCTACCATAGGATTTAACAAAAATATATTCGATCTGTGAAGCACTCTGGCCCATTGAATAGTGTTAAACTAGAATTTTTAGGTAAACATACCATTAACAGTCATGTTCACTGTATATATATATATAGTTCTCAGGAGTTTTATGATTATGAATTTTTAGATATGCTTCAAAAAATAAAGCATATTTGTTCTTCCTTGTGATGAATAACCAGAGATGCAAAATTTTGTTTCCATCAGCATTTTGGTATCAACAATAGCTTTAAAGGTTCAGGGTCATTTTGGATTCAAGCAGATAAACTGCCTAAACTGTTACTCAGTTCAGATATAATTAAAATCCTTATTAAAGCATATTAGTTTACTTCAGGAAAGTGTTATTCAAGGTGATGAGAGTACATGGGAAGAGAAACAAAGGTAACAGAAAAATCAAGGAGAAGGATCAATGTATTGCCCAGAAACTAACAAATTATTGATCCAAGTATTCACATTTTCATAGAAGAAAGCAAAAGAATTATAACCAATAAAATAAACTGTAGAGAGAAGTTTCTTAACTAATATGACAATTGAAAAGGAGTAAAAATAAAAATGAGTGTCTTCTATATGGACATGACAGTCCACATAGAGTTTTAGTAAAGCTTTTTTGTTTCATAGAACTCTTAAATTCTTCTATTATATTGCACCTTCAGTTCAGTTCAGTCACTCAGTCGTGTCTGACTCTTTGCGACTCCATGAACCACAGCACGCCAGGCCTCCCTATCCACCACCGACTCCTGGAGTTTACCCAAACTCGTGTCCATTGAGTTGGTGATGCCATCTAACCATCTCATCCTCTGTCGTCCCCTTCTCCTCCTCCCTTCAATCTTTCCTAACATCAGGGTCTTTTCAAATGAGTCAGCTGTTCACATCAGGTGGCTAAAATATTGCAGTTTCAGCTTCAACATCGGTCCTTCCAATGAACACTCAGGACTGATCTCCTTTAGGATGGACTGGTTGGATCTCCTTGCAGTCCAAGGGACTCTCAAGAGTTTTCTCCAACACCACAGTTCAAAAGCATCAATTATTCTGTGCTCAGCTTTCTTTATAGTCCAACTCACATCCATACATTACTACTGGAAAAACCATAGCCTTGACTAGATGGACCTTTATTGACAAAGTAATAGCTCTGCTTTTTAATATGTTGTCTGGGTTGGTCATAACTTTCCTTCCTAGGAGTAAGCGCCTTTTAATTTCATGACTACTGTCACCATCTGTAGTAATTTTGGAGCCCCCAAAATAAAGTCAGCCACTGTTGCCGCTGGTTCCCCATCTTTTTCCAATGAAATGATGGGACCGAATACCAGGATGTTAGTTTTCTGAATGTTGAATTTTAAGCCAACTTTTTCACTCTCCTCTTTAACATTCATCAAGATGCTCTTCAGTTCTTCGCTTTCTGCCATAAGGGTGATGTCATCTGCATATATGAGGTTATTGATATTTCTCCCATCAATCTTGATTCCACCTGTGCTTCATCCAGCCCAGCGTTTCTCATGATGTACTCTGCCTATAATTTAAATAAGCAGGGTGACAATATACAGCCTCAACGTACTCCTCTTCCTATTTGGAACCAGTCTGTTCTTCCATATACAGATCATACCATCCTCTCCTCATCATTCTTACAGGTAGGAGAATGAAAGTAGTATGGCAAGTGTAATATTCTGATTATTTAATAACCTCATCAATCCAGCACTAGGTCATAATCCCTCTATAATTCCTGGTCCACACTGTCTCATGGGCAGAGTATCTAAGATAGATAGAGCAGCAGCACTTCTTACTTTTTCCAATTCTGTAGTAAGCTAAACCTGTAATTATTGTCCTTGATTTTTATTTTTCGCTCATGTTCCAAATTCTGTAATGTTTCATACCACATCCTGGTATGTTGTTTTTACCCTGCTTTGGTCTATGTTAGGTGTGACCTAGCAGAGTCATGCGCTCTAGGTTCTTCTCTCAATGATTTCTCTTAACTAATAGTGAACTGAATGGGGTTTTTCTTGAGACGACTCCTAAAACACTCTGTTGACCTCCCCCCAAGCCTTTGTTACCAATAACAAGAGACTGGATAACAAAGGTCTGACTGTCCTCTGTCCTTTTCCCCTAACTACTAAATTCAGCAAAAACAAAACACAAATCAGTATCTCATTTTTGCTGTCTTGTTTATTGTATTAGTTAACTTTTTCTTCCCAGATGAAGAGAGAGAGACACAAATCCTGATATGGCATCTTCACTACCTCTGGGTTTTCTGCATTTCACAAATAGGGAAAACTGGGAACAGAATTGCTCATTTATAAAGGCGGATCAGGTCTCTTAGCTTTGCCTAATTCAAGACAAGTCATATCCTCATCAGGTGTTACGTTAAAAACAGACTAATACACTGAGATACAATGCTTTTCTAACTGAATGCACATTCTGAAATTTAATGCACTATTGATTCCTTGCCAGAAGGAGAAAGATGTTGAACTGTCCTTATTTCAGAAGAATTTCACTTTGAAACCTGGCTGTCAGTTCACAGCATGACACAAGTATTTGAAAAAACAAACTGCTGTTGAGCACAAGAAGTATGACAAAGGGAAAACTATAAATTTCATCTTTTTCATTTCTTCCATTTTTCAGCATCCATTTATAAAACAAGTCCATGTTTTTTTTAAGTTTTGACATGAAGGTCAAAGAAAACAGGCGGTTATAATCACACCAGCTGACATATCTTGGTCTGCTTCTTCATATTGACAAGAAACAAACATCAGGAACATACAAGATAAACAGGCTGCCAGAAGTTAACTACAAGTTGTTAACTGTCAGGTTCGAAATTGTACAACTCTTAAGCTTCTTCTTACTCTGTCCTTTGGAGAGGATCTATGATATTGCCCTAATATGACTTTTCATAATTTTCAAATTACTCAATTTAAAATACATTTCCACTGATTATCTTTTTTTTAAATCAATTTGTTATTCTCCTACACATAAATGACTTAACATTATTTCACTCTGTTCTCCTTTGTCTCTGTGATGTCTTTTTCTGCTCAGTTCTGATATGTCTAAAATCTACACCTTCTTTGAGGTCTAAGTCGAAGTTTTTTTTTTTTTTTAAATCCTTTCAGCAGGTATCTCCAGAGAAATACGTGATTATTGTCTCTGAGCTAACAATAAATTTATCTGAAGTAAGCGTTTGGCACTTAGTACTATATTACAAGATTTATGACAAAATTTAATCACTTCCTCCTTGACTGTAAATATCAGGGCAAATTAATCCTTATATACCTCACACTGAGCATATCAGTTGCAATAAGATCAATATCTATTTATTTATTGCATATCTCTTTGCAACAAAAATTATGAGTACTCATGAGCAATGAAGTACATTGCTTTAATGACTCCAGGAGTCACTCCTGGCATTTGGACTGGTAGCAAAGGTCAAGAGTACTCAAGGAAGGTAGGTTGTATAAAATCAACATGGTTTTCAACTTGCTTCAGGGTATCCTGGAGGAAATTGTGAAACAATAGGGGCCACCTGGGTACTACTTTTACAGATTGCTACAAATTGTATACTTTAGAGGCAATTGGAGACTGTGGTGCTTTAAAATTCTCTTGGATTCCAAATTATAAATCTTTCCTAATTACCTTGCCAACTGGTGTGCCAGCACTTTCTGAGAGAAGAAAAAAATCAAATACTTGTACTAATTCTGATAATTCCTCACTGAATCCTATGTCTCATAAATGGTAAAATAATGATCCTACCTAGTTATTGGGTATATTTATTATCATCATTAATAATGATCTAATATGGTCACTAAAGATTTACCAATGAATAATAAAGATGTGTGATTTCAAGGATGTTTGTATAAATTGATTTTTTCTTGAATGCCATTTTTACTATACACATAGGACTCATGTTAGCATAAACTACAACCACTTTGGGTTTGATACAGTAAGACTTAGTGATTTTTCTTTAAGAGCTTTTATAATGTTTTTGTTTTGCCATTTTAATGTAACCGACTGAACAAATTTTTACAACTTCTTGACTTTAAATCGTTATGCAAATTTAGGCCTTCTAAAATAAACTGAGGTTGGTTTGGTTTTGAAGTAAAAAGGTTCACGTGTCTTAGTTCAAAGGATTTGTGATCTCTGAGAATCAGTGTTAGGTTGCTGACAGTATAAAAGAGATCATTGATGTATTCTCTAACGTATTGTATTCCCCTGGTAAATGTTCATAATTATGAAGATCCTGAACATAAACTGTTATGTTTGGTTACTTTGCATAAACTTAGTCAAATGCCCTGTACTCATCATTATAAGGAATTAATT
This sequence comes from Antilocapra americana, assembly GCA_007570785.1. Lineage (NCBI taxonomy): Eukaryota > Metazoa > Chordata > Mammalia > Artiodactyla > Antilocapridae > Antilocapra > Antilocapra americana. The sequence continues at coordinate 9,413,381 of ML660787.1, read as the reverse complement.
CTGATTACTGTTTCATCTAAGTACCAGTATTTATTTTATAACTTTGATTAAAAAGTCATGAATTTAATTTCTTGTTTTGCAAGCATATTAAAGATAAAACTTTAGCATGTCAGAAATTTCAGCAAATATTTATTCAAGCTCATTGACTTTACAGTATAAGGAAATAAAGCCTGTCAGTGGTAGAATGAACACCTTAATGAGATTCCTATGTTTTTTGATATTTCATCTTGATTCCCAGCAGTTTAACCTATACTTAACCCAGAACAATCTTTTAGACTATCAATAATATTCTACTTTCTGTTTGAGTTCAATGTAATCTCCAGGGATGATTCAGTATAATAAGATTTGCTGTACTTTAAGTTAGGCATTTCTTTTAGAGTAGAGTTGGTATTTAGAATTACCAATTTTGAGAAGGTGGGTTACTTTTAATTTCAAATTTATGTCCAGTTCTTAAACAGTGGGTGATCATGAAGATAACATGTAGCATAGTATGCAGGCATTGTGTTTTTGTTATACATGTGTCAAATGGAAAATATTTGCTGAGATATGAATTTCTGCATCTTTAACTAGGGGCTGCTTTCACTATAGGTTCTTCAGGAACACAAAAGGCATACTCTAAAAAACTCAGTTTCAAAGCCTTATGTCAGTCTTTCTCAATGTGTTGTTGTTTGGTTGACATCAGAGGCAAGGGTTGACTGCTTGTTAGAAATGCGGATTCCCAGGCACCCCATCCACAACTGATGAAGTAAAATTTCTAGGAATGGGGTCAGAGAATCTGCATTTTAAATAAGCAACAAAGGAATTCTTGTGGGCATTCTCACTAAGAACAGCTATCACTGTGTTTTCCTACTCAGGCATTTATGAAATACAAGTAAATATCTTGTTCATTAAACTTTGGTTCAGATCTTGAAATAGGATAAATAACTTCCAAGATCCCATTTGCTTTGGGTCTAGCTAGAGCTTACGTTTGGAATTTGATTCTTGATTGCATATCTGTCTGAAGGTAGGAAAGAGCAGGAGAGAGCCACATGAAGAGCCTGAACTTTAATAAAGACCCTGATTCAAATGAATTTTTTTTAATGCTGAGTAATATTCCATTGTGTATATGTACCACAGCTTTCTTATCCATTTGTCAGTTGATGGGCATGTAGGTTGCTTCCATGTCCTGGCTATTGTAAACAATGCAGCGATGAACATTGGGGTACACGTATTACTCAGCATTAAAAAAAAAATTCATTTGAATCAGTTCTACCCAGGTGGACGGAACTGGAGCCTATTATCCAGAGTGAAGTAAGCCAGAAGGAAAAACAACAATACAGTATACTAACGCATATATATGGAATTTAGAAAGATGGTAACGAGAACCCTGCATGAGAGACAGCAAAAGGAACACAGATGTATAGAACAGACTCGTGGACTCTTGGAAGAGGGCAAGGGTGGGATGATATGGGAGAATGGCATTGAAACATGTTAATTATCATATGTGAAATCAATCGCCAGCCCAGGGTTGGATGCTCGGGGCTGGTGCACCGAGATGTCCCATGGGGAGGGAATCGGGAGGGAGGAGGCAGCGGGGTTCTGGAGGGAGAGCATATGTAAACCCATGGCAGTTTCATGTCATTGTATGGCAAAACCAACACAATAAAGAAAATAAATAAATAAAGACCCTGGTGTTTCCATTCCTCTAGAATATTCATCCTCTAGGGGAAAAAAATTCTATCTTGAACCAGATGTTTGCTCCAAGTCATTGGGGTTAAGTTTCAAATATGTCATCAACTATTATGAAGGTCAGCTGCTGTTTTATAATATATTATAAAATCATGCAGCTCAGACTCTAGTAAAAGACAGAGACATGTTGAAGTCATCATTTATTCGATGAATATTTATTGAGAACCCACTGGGCACTAGAAATAGAACAGTGGGGGAATTGATAAAATTCATGTTCTTATGGAAATTGCATCTGTAATGGTTGGAAATATAATAAATGAATCTTCTGAGATAGTGAAATGTAAGCAAGGAGATGAGAACATAAAGTATGTGGGTATCTGGAAGAAAGTATTCCTGGTAAAGGAAACAGCATATGCCAGCACTCAAAGGGAGAAGCATTCTGAGTGTTTGAGAAACAACGATTGTGACTGAAGTAACACAATCTGAGGACACAAGTCATGTCTGAGAGATAGTGGGGAGTGGTAGTGAGACAATGGAATGAGCTTGTTGGTGTATCTGAAAATTTCAGTTTTTACTCCAATAAAATTGGTGGTCTACAGAAATTTTGAGCAGACTAGTTACAAAATTCTATATTTCATAAAGCCACTCTAGATTTTATGTTGAATAAAATATAGAGGAAAATGGAAGGAAGCAAGATGATCCATAATCTATAATTCAGGTGAGAAACGATTTCGAGTTAGGTCAGAGGAATACCAGTGGAGGTGGTAGTATGTGGTCAGACTCTGGAAATATTTTGAAGGTAACTTGGTGGATTTTAAGTGAAGTGCACAAGAAAAGTTAAAACTAACTCTAAATTTTGGTTTGAACAACTGGAAGATTTTAGCAAAAGTAGGAGATCTCTGAGAATAGTAGCATTATAGGAACGTCAATAATTTAGATTTTGGAATTTTCAACTTTGTTAAATTTAGATAAGTTTTATTTTAATTTTTTTTTTGGCCACGTCCTGAGGCATGTGGCATCTTAGTTCCCTACCCAGGGCTAGAACCTTCACCTGCTGCATTGGAAGCATGGAGTTTTAACCTGTGGACCTAGATAAGTTCCTAGATAAATTTTAGACTTCCAAGTAGAGAGAACAAGCAGTTGAATATGAGCATCTTGTATTACAGAGAGAATTTCTATGGAGACACAGATGTGAAGTTATCTCTGTTTAAATAGAACTTAACTCCAAGAACCAAGATTCAGTCACCAAGACTTGAGTGAGCATTGTTAGGGAAAGTAAAGGGATTAAAGTTTGTGCCATAGGGCACTCAGCCTTAAGAATTCTGGGAAATGAAGAAGTAGGAAATGATTCTGAAAAATAGTAGGTAAAGCAAGAAGACAACTGGACGTGTGTCATGTTCTAGATGGTAAGAAAGTGTTCCAAGGAGAGTGGCCGCATCTGTCAGGTGCTGCTAGAAAGTAGAGTCATAAAAGCCCTGGTAATTGGCCATTGGATTTACTAATTTGAGGGTCAATGAGAATAACTATCTTTTATACAAAGAAAACTATATGGGATGGGGGTGGGGATTATTGCACTTCAGCCTTTGAGTAAGGGTGGTTATGCAAAATAAACTCAGTTGGTCAGTACAGTAGTGTGGGTGATTCACCAAAAATCTGAGTGATCATGTGTCACAGTTTGCCCATGACTTTCCCAGTTTACTTCAGACATTTATTCCCATGGTATTTAACAATGGTGCAGATTTTTCACTTTCAGATGTTTTCCAGCTGTGACAATAAAATAAGTGGTCATATTATCTATAATACCATCATTAAGAGCTGTCGTCTTGATGCACAAAACCTCATGTCCTGTCTACAAAGCAAGAACAGTCAATATGACATTGCTTTTATCTGGTCATATCTGGCTGCAGTGGTGCAGAAATAGAAGAAGCAGAGACTTGGATTTAAACTGAGATACAGTTTTGTCAGTGAAGTTTTGATGAAGAAATGGAGGAGCAAGAGAGTTAAGGGTCCATGCAGAAAGTTTGTAATGCTTAATTATTGACTTCAGTAGAGAAAGGAAGAGAAAATGAGTAGGTGGCGGGGGGAGAAAAGGTGGTGATAGAGATTTTCTTTTTCTTTTTTAATTTATTTTCTTTCCATCATCGTGTTGGTTTTGCCATACATTGACATGAGATTTTCCATTGCAGTGGGGTTGAGTATGTTCTGGATATGTGGAAATAGAAGGACTGAGATAGAAAGAAAGAAAGTGATAGCATGGAATGTTAGAATTTGAAATTAGTCACTGAAGATGTTGAAAATGATGATTTCCCATGCATAATTATGAAAATAAGGGCTCCAGAGAATAAGATCACTGGAGGAGAAAAGTTCAAGGATCAGAGATAACAGATGGGATAGATTACCTAGATATTTATATTACAAGAAATAGAATTAACGTTGTATAGGAGAGAATGACAGTAATTCAAGAGATAATATATATAATAAATGAGGAGAGTGACTTTTAAGTTTGTTGACCAAAATTAGGAGTTTTGATTGTATTAATCACATGGCATGAATTTCAAACCTAGGTACTTTTTAGAGAGGAAGAAGAGAAACTGGTCTGAAAGTATTGGGTTGGACGAAAAGGCATCCCAATTTTTGGCCAGACCAATAGTACTCAACAGAAAGAAGACACCTGCCTACTTTAAGAACTAGTGATGAAATGTGGTAGGGGGATAAGAGTATTTAATATTGAACATAGGGAAAGTGTTTGAGGACACTTCTTTTCCTGAGTCCCTTTCATTCTGTTAACTGATCATCAAGTTGGGAGTGGGCTTCCCAGGTGGCACTAATGGTAAAGAACCTGCCTGCCAATGGTGGAGATGTAAGAGGTGTGGGTTCAATCCATGGGTCAGAAAGATCCCATGAAGGAAGGCATGGTGACTGACTCTAGTACTCTTGCTTGTAGAATCCCATGGATGGAGGAACGTGGTGGGCTACAATCCATAGAGTCGCAAAGCTTAAGACATGGTTGAAGCAGCTTAGCATGCACACACAAGTTGGGAAATACTCCTTTGTTCAATGCAAATATTCTCCTTATTATGTATTTTATCTTTCTCCTCTTGTGTATTAACCCCTTGTATCTCTCTCCTCCTTTCCCAGAGTCCCTGCTTCATCTTCCATAGAGAATGAGAAACTGGTTTTGCAAAAATTTGAAATCTTTTGTGCATATATAATAAATGCATAATTGACTTTTTTCCTGTTTTTCTGGGGAAATGAGATAGTGTGCCAGTGAAAAAATAAAAATAGATGGTCATTCTTAATAATCAGATTAACCACTTTATATGTAACCAAAACATATAAGGAAGAACCAAACCATGAGATAGTAGAAAACCTTTTTTCTGCATCAGTGATTGTCTGATTCCCAAACTTGTGGTATCTATGTGTAGAATGATGAAATGCTGGAAATATGTCCCAGTGTCACTCAAGATAATCTTGGAGGAAACTATGCATTTATAATTGACCATCCTTGTGTCTTTATTGGCCAAGGTAGAGTACTTGAATGGGTAATACTGGCACAACTCAGCAAGGAATTCCTGTGTTGGGCAGAGTTCAAGACAGTGACCTCAAAGCTGGCAAGGTTCCCTGTGCTCACTTCTTACGTGGGTTTCTATTGCAGTATGTGCTGAATTCCTAAATCAAAATAATTGTTACCAAGAAAAGTATGGTTTTTGTCTCCTGAGGTGAGTATTGCTATTGCGGTGGTAAATTAAGATGAGTAAATGCATGATAATCAGCTGCCTTGAAAGTTGCTCTCTGCATATACTTAGGTGTCACAGGCAATCATATCTGGAGCATATATTTGGAGAAGTAGTACTAGTAAAGAGTATGGAATGACACCCTTGGCAATAAAACTGTTGACAGAGTAGGCAGCTTATCTATTTTTATGGATGAAGATTTTATCAGGATTAATTATCAAAATCTAAGGTGTTTGGAAATGCCCAGATAATTCTTTCCTGCAAACTCTTCTCCTTTCCCATGGAGAGATGTTTTTCTTTAATTTCAAGCACTACAAAAACAAAAACCACCAACATAAACTTATTTTAAAAACTCTCTAGTAAAATGGTCTTGAAAACTCCACAGAACCTGGAAAATGGAAATTTCTGTTTGGAATATGAAAGACCACATGATTCTACATACAATGTTTTATTAAATCTATACTGTCTTTGATTTTAAAGATAGTAACATGTGGGAAAAAGTCATCTTAGAATTGATAAGTAGTATTTCATTAAAAATCCTTTTTAATAAAAACAAGGGGTATATTTCAGATTGTTTCATACTTATTCATTGAAATAAAAATTTTATGATTGGCCACATATGTGAGATTTTATATTAGCTTCTGTGAAGAAGTCCATGTTTGAGGAGGAACATTACCTTTTAAAAACATGAAAAATTTATAAGGAAATAAGTTATTAAAATACTTTATACATAAGATAAATTGTTAAATGTCAGTGATTTACTACTTCCTAGTCTAATTATGAACGCTTTGTGGATAAATTTTCCGTATATCATTTGGAAACTGATGGATACTGGAAATGCAGAGACTGAGAAAAGAGAAATAATGTAAAAGCAAAGAAATGGCAAAAATAGTTACAGGAAAGTATTAATTATTTTATTAATTCATTTAGATTAACATTTTTGCTAAATAACATTCTTTATTTAACTGATGCAAAAGTTTTTCTGTTTCCTTTATTTGTAAACTTTTCATGATATAAAATGTTTCCTATTCATAAGTAGAAGAAGAATATTATGAAAACCCTCAACTCCAGATTCTGTGGTGCTTTCCTTGTATGGGCATAGAGTCTGAAAAAATGACTACTCTGAATTTTGTTTGCCATCTTCTTATTCTCCCTGTATCTTTCATATACTCAAATATAATAACAGCTTCATTGTGCTTTTATCTCTATATAGATGATATATGTACTGTACTTTCATTTTCCATTTTTGCTCAAATGTCCATTAGTATTGAGGCATACAGCTGGAGTGTATTTGTTTTTTTTTAATTCATTTTCAAGTAAACAGCATATTCATTATGTTACAATGTTGTATCAGACTACATAGGAATTTAAATTGGTTGCATTCAATAGCTTTAACTTGCCAAGTATTGTTTAATCTTTATCAAATTTAATACATAGTACTATAATATATCTTAAGTTTCTGCTACATTTTTTTAAAGTGGTGAGGATTTTGACACTGGAAACACTTAATGATAACGTTCATCTGAACAACAGCTTCTTGTTGCTCTACCCAGTATGTTGACTGTTCACATCCTCCTTTTCTTTTTTTGGTGGTAGCTGCTGTATTGTATATTCAATAACTGACTTAATGATGTATTCATGAGCAAGACTTTTGAAATGGATATGGCTTCTTAAAAAATAGGACTTGTGGATATATTGAGATCACAATAAAATTGTGGGTATCACTAAATCATTAAAACAGTTGTAATAATTGGTAAGAGTCATTAAGAATAATGTAGTTATGTGTTACTAGTTCTTGATTAGTTTTGAGTACTTAAGTATTATCACCAATCACTATGCCATTTCAATTGAAATCAGTAGAAACTATCAGAAAAGAGAGAAAATGTGCTTTGATAATTGAAATAAGGAAGGGTACCCTTCATGTGCCAGTGGAATTGTATCTTCTGACTTTTTCCTCTGCAAGACTTGTTCAGATGAGTTTATATTTGGGAGGATAATAATGAACTATAATTTATCATCATAAAAATGGAATATTGCATGAAGAAACAAAGCATTCCATGATCATTGTATGTTGTGTGCTAAGAGCTACAGCTTAAGTGAGTCCATGGGGCATTATGTGATTTGTTTTGGCTGCCTGAGGCTACGTATGTATGTGACTGAGGAAAGTATCCTTTAATCAGGGACAGAGAGAATATAAAATGTTGCCTCTTGGCTAGTTGGGTTCCACATAAAACAAGAACATTTTCAAAGTGTGCCCCTCCTGAGGATAATCATGTCAATTCAAGAAGTAGAGAAGTTCTCCAGCTATATTCAAGGTGCCCTTGAGATAAACAAAGCTCTGTGATTATCAGTGAAGTTAGCTTCCTTATATCAGAGGCTTATATATGAAAAAACTGCCACATTAAAACTATGTGACGGCTCAAGAAATGGATAAAGCTCAGGCTGCTGTTGCTGCTAAGTCGCTTCAGTCGTGTCCGACTCTGTGCGACCCCATAGATGGCAGCCCACCAGGCTCCCCCGTCCCTGGGATTCTCCAGGCAAGAACACTGGAGTGGGTTGCCACTTCCTTCTCCAGTGCATGAAAGTGAAAAGTGAGAGTGAAGTCGCTCAGTTGTGTCCGACTCTTGGCGACCCCATGGACTGCAGCCCGCCAGGCTCCTCCTCCATGGGATTTTCCAGACGAGAGTACTGGAGTGGGGTGCCATTGCCTTCTCCGAAAACTTAGGAGTTACAGCAAATTATTTCAGTGAAGCAATCAAAAGGGTACTAATGAATGGTTGTAAATCAAACGTTGAATATTAACATCTGTTGATTTTTATTAGTTTGCAAATATTTATTGAATGATCACTTGATGCCAGAAACCATTCTAGATACTGAGGCTAAAGCAATGAACACAATAGTGGAGTTACTAAAGAGTGTCAGTAGGACAGTTAAGTTCATAATATGTAAGTGGTTTTAAGTGCTACAGAGTAAGTTAAAACAGAGGAACAAGGAGTGAAAGTATGGGCTCTATATGTAAAGATAAAATTAAGGGAATCTTGATTTATTTTTTATGGAGATTCAGTTGATTTACAATGTTATATCATTTCAGATATATGGCATAATAATTCAAGATTTGTATACATTTTACTCCATCTTTAGTTATCATAAAATATTGGTTGTATTCTCTACGCTGTACAGTATATCCTTGTAGCTTGTTTACTGTATACATAGTAGTTTGATTTTTGTGAAAAACCAAATTGCTAAATTCAGAAGAGACAAGAGGGTGTTAACTGCAGATAAGATAGTAAACAAAAACAAAACTAATGAGTTAATAAAAAGTCTGAGATAATTTAATGTGGGGATTGTAAGAGAGAAGGAAAGATAGATGATCTACATGAACTGAATTCAAGAAGAAAATGGAGAAAATATTGCTCAGTTGAAGATAACCTTGAGTATATAAATGAAGTGAGGGGCTTCCTAGGTGGCGCTAGTGATAAAGAACCCACCTGCCAATGCAGGAGACATAAGGAACACAGGTTTGGTCCCTGCACTGTGAAGATCCCCTGGAGGAAGGCAACCCATTCCAATATTCTTGCCTGGAGAATCCCATGGACAGAGGAGCCTGGTGCGCTACAGTCTATGGGGTCACAAAGAGTTGGACATGATTGAAGAAACCTAGCCTGCACGTGCCCGTGGATGAAGTGGACTCACTAACTATAAATGTAATTAATGGAAAAAAAACCCTCACCTCAGGATATGGTGATATTTCATATTTATTGTTTGTGTGTACTATTTGTTTCCTGTGTCCTATTTGCTGAGCAGAGTGTAAAGTTCTGTGTTCTGTGTATTATTTCTCCCTCTCCCTCCCTCCATCTTTCCCTTCTTCCCCCTTTTTCTTCCCTGCTCCCCCTGTCTCCACTCCATTGCATTCTTTCTTTTCTTGTTTCCATCCTTTCAGCAGTCTTATGGTAGAGCTCAACTCTCATCTTACTTTACTGAGAGGAAATGGAAACTTAAAGAATTTGAGTCTGCATCCCATAGTGGCATAACTAGCAACAGGCAAAGGCAATAGTCAAACTCATGCATATCTTATTCTAGAGTCTAGACTATAAATATATTCTTGTTTATAGCCTTTGTGTTGACTCAAAAAACATGAAAGTAAAACAAAAATATTAGTCAGAAAGGAAAAGCAGTACATTAGACCTCACTTCATGAAATGTCAAAATAGAATGGGATATGTTCACAATGATTTCTAAAAGGGTGATATTGGGGAAGATTTCAGATGGAAAAATAACTATGTTTATTAGTTATATGTAAAGATAGTAGGAATATAGGTAAGGAACACTGAGAACATGTCCCCCATTGCCTTTTATGAACACTGATGAGAAAATCATTGACTCAATGATGCATCACTGACTCGATGGACATGAGTTTGAGTCAGCTCTGGGAGTTGATGATGGACAGAGAGGCCAGGCGTGCTGCGTTCCATGGAGTTGCAAAAGATTCGGACACAGCTGAATGACTGAACTGATGAGACAATACACCAGGCAACTCAGAAAGAAATACAATGTAAGAAGCAAGAAAGGGAAAGAGATGACATAAAATAAATGCCAATACTATGAAAACAGTTTTTTTTTTCTTTTGGGTATAATACGAACATGGGATTCAAAGTGAATATCAAAAATTATTGAAAGACTACTTGAACTAAAATTAACAAAACCATGAAAATAAAAGACCACCTAGTGCAGGGAAACAGTGGGAGGTAAGATTTGATAGAGGGAAGTATGTAAGCATAAAATGCTAAAACTCTCACGTTAAAAGATTTGATTCATTTTTTCTCCACTTTTATTGAGATAAAGACATATTTGGCCCATGGGGTCACAAAGAGTTGGACATGACTTAGTGATTGGGCACACTCACACTGTGTAAGTTTAGTCACGGAAGCTAGGTCGCTTCAGTTGTTTCCGACCTCTTGTGACCCCATGGACTGTAGCCCGCTAGGCTTCCCTGTCCATAGGATTCTCTAGGCAAGAAAACTGGAGTGGGTTGTCATTTCCTTCTCTAGAAGATCTTCCTGATCCAGGGATCGAACCCACAGCTCTTGGATCTTCTGAGTTGGCAGGTGGCTTCTTTACCACTAGCATCAACTGGGAAGCCCCAGTTTAAGGTATACGACATGATATGACATAGTGACTTGACTTGAATGCATCATGAAATGATTATCACACTTTAAATTTAGCAAATATTGTCATTTTCTATAGATATAAAAATTAAATAATAGAAAAAGAATACCTTTCCTTGTGATTAGCACTCAGGATTTATTCTTAACAATTTTCACAAATAATATACAGAAGTATTATCGTGTTATAAACTGCATACCTAGTACTTAATCTTGTAACTAAGAGTTAGGACCTTCTGACTACCTTTTTCTAATTTCACCTCTTTCCACACCCAATTTCTGGAACCAACAAATCTGGGATTATTTTCCATGAGTTTGTTATATTTTGAAGTATAATTCACTTACATTTTAGTATTGGGTGATGCTGGCATCATAGAATGAGTTTGGGAGTGTTCCTTCCTCTGAAATCTTTTAAAATAGTTTGAGAAGCAGAGGTGTAAACTCTTCTTTAAAGGTTTAGTGGAATTCACCTTTGAAGCTTTCCAGTCTTGGACTTTTTTTAATTGGAAGCTGTTTCCTTACTCCTAATTCAGTTTCATTCATGGTCATTGGTCTGTTAATAATTTTCTGTGTCTTCCTCATCAGTCTGCAGAGATTGCAAATTTCTGAGAATTTGTCCATTGCTGATAGGTTGTTCACTTCATTGATGTATGAATGTTCATAGTGATCTCTTACTATCTTTTGTATTTCTGTGGTGTCAATTGTAACTTCTTTTTTCATTTCTGAGTTTATTGATTTGGACCATCTCTCTCTTTTCTCGTTACATTTGGCTAAAGTTTTGTCAATTTTGTTTCTCTTTTCAAAGAACCAGCTTTTAGTTTCATTGATCTTTTCTATTTTTTTAAGTGTCTATTTCTTTTATGTCTGCTTTGATGTTTACAGTAACTATCCTTAAACCATCTTTGGGTTTTGTTTGTCCTTTTCTAGTTCCTCTAGGTGTAAGGTTAGATTGTTTATTGGAGAGTTTTCTTGTTTCCTGACATAAGTATCACTATAAACTTCCCTCTTAGAACTGCTTTTCCTGTGTCCCATGGGTATTGGATTGTGGTGTTTTCATTTTCTTTTGTCTCCAAAGCATAGTTTAATTTCTTTTATTTCTTCAGTGATATGTTGATTGTTTGCTAGCATATTGTTTAGCTTCTATGTGTTTTGAGATTTTTCCAGTTTTCATTATTATAACAAACAAACTTCAGCAAGAAGCAAAGAATTTCAGTATAATTTATAAAACTTAAGGACAAATATAAATTGCTAAGTAAACTGCAAAAATTTTTTATCTTGCCAGTAATTAATAATATTCAAATGACAGAAAACATAATTAATATTACTATGGTTAGTCTTGGTAATAAAATGCCTGATTACTTACTATTGCTCTCAATAAAAGCCTAACAATATAAACACTTTGGGAAGAAAATCTGGTGGTTTTATACTGAGACCTTTTAAAAAATATAGCCACCCTTATTTAAATAAATTTGCTTCTGAGAATTTTTCTTATAGAAATGTTAGACACACATAGAATGTTTTATGTTTTCACATTTTCTATTAAAGTAGTTACATATTGAAAAATGGGCAACACTTCAAGTGTCTAATCATTAGCAATATCAGGTTAATTTTGAGATAGGAGCATGTTAAGGTACAGTATAACCATTAAAATCATGCTGATGTAGACTGTCTTCTAATGGTGAGAGATTATCATGTAATGTTAAGTAAAAAGATGCAATCTAAAATTATGTATAGATCATGATGCTAATTGTAGATAAAATATTTTAATAGCTAAAATGTGTATATAATTGATGACGGTTGCTTTTCATCATTAGGAAACTGAATTTTTCTTTCATCTTAAATTTTTTTTGAAATAGTTAAAGTCAGAAATGATATTGTCCTTCAAATTTTGCAATCTAAAAATTTTTGTGAATATAAAATGTGTATTGATCCCAAAAGATATCAGAATTGTAAAGTGATTCTAACCAAACTTTGTTTCCAAATATGCATATTTGTTTTGATGTCTTAATTGTTATTAATTGGGTCTTCTGCAACTCATGATGGTACTCTTTTGACTGATGCAGGGGATATTAGTAGATTTTATAATGTGTTATATATAACACATATGCCCCGAAACTGGGACAGATCCATGGTTTTGTAAAAATTTGACCAAAGTCCAGGTCAGTGTATTTGATAACATCAAGGGTTTCTAAATGAAGCCACTTGGAACTCTCCTGGGAACCCCTTGAAATTGGTTACTTGCCATAATTTTGTACTATGTCAGCAGAATAGCTCTAGTCTAAGGACTGTAGACTAAACTTGTAATGGCTTTTAAGTTCTTAGTACATTTATTAGATATGGTTATACAGCTGTTATAGGTATTTAAGGATCTGGGGAATATCCAAATCATAGTACTCTTTGAGGAAATGAGTTATTCAGAGGCTATAACAATAATAGCAGGTCATTACAACAATGCCTTTTTCCTATAGGCCTCACAAAGAGCCTAGTTAATGTTATTGAGCCTCTGAGATGAAGAAGTTACAAAGATAATTTCCCCATTTGTGAACAATAAAATTATGGCTCAAGAAGTAACAATCATAATCAGGAAGCGATGTGAAGGACAAACTAAAAATAAGCATCAGTTATTGATATATATCAGAAAAAGTGTATTTGATTGTGTTTGTATACAAAGGAAAGAGCAATCCCCAGCACACAGTATGAATTCACAAAGAGCTAGGACAGTTGCAACATCATGCACCATCCTGATTTAATGTCCTGTTATGGCATAATACTAAAAAATAGAAGAGTGGGATTTTGGAAAGTTATGTGACAAAAAAAACTACTTATATCACTTGTATAAGTGATAAAAGTGAATTTGAGATTCATAGGATGACTTGTAGAGAATGTTAAAACTGCTTAAGTAATCTTATCTGATGTACTATAGTAAGGGGGTAAGGCAACCTTAATGGGCAGGGGAAAAATCTAGGTTTAAATGGCAGGGTTTTAATATATATATACACACACACACATATGTACATATATATTTAAATTAATTTTATTTTTGGCTCTACTCAGTCTTTGTTGCTATGCGAGGTCTGTCTCTAGTTGCACCTGGTGGGGGCTACTCCCCATTGCAGGCTATGGGGGCTTCACATTGCCTTGACTTCTCGTTGCAGAACACATACTCTAGGGGATGCAGGCTTCAATAGTTGTGGCTCAGGGGTTTAGTTGCATTGTGGCATGTGGAATCTTCCCAGACCAGGAATCAAACCCATGTCCACTGTATCGGCAGGCAGATCCTAAACCTTTGGACCAACAGGGAAGCCCTTAAATGGCAGGATTTTGTTGTTAGTTGTACTGTGTTAAAACACTTTTGTTGTTACTATGGGTGAGGTCAAAGATGGCACTGGAAATTATCTGATGGCAGGCAACTAGAGTGGTGGTTTTGATTATGACTTTCTCACATGGATTGAGATATTCAGGATCTAAAATAGCATCAGAGGGATTAAAGAGTGGAGCCAAGTTAATTAGATCAGACTTATTAAGATGACTATAAAGAGTTGCATTTGTATTTTAAAGTCTCCAGAGGTAAACAGAGAAGGCGATGGCACCCCACTCCAGTACTCTTGCCTGGAAAATCCCATGGACGGAGGAGCCTGGTAGGCTGCAGTCCATGGGGTCACGAAGAGTTGGACATGACTGAAGTGACTTAGCAGCAGCAGCAGTCAGAGGTAAAGAATTGGCAAACTGGGAATGCAGTTGACTACAAGTTTATAATCAGGTCAAGTGAAATCTAGCAGAAAGCACTATCTACCACTTTATCTACCACTTTCGTAGACTGCCTTAACATAATAAAGCATAATATTTATGATGATTTTAATAATAAAGTAGCCAATAATGACTAAGTATGTTTTAATACATTTCTTCACTTCCTGTTTGGAGCATCATTGTATTAGGAAATAAAATATTGCAAGAAGAGAAGATTCCTCCTTGTCATCCATTGCTCCTTCCACCTTTTAGAAGTAGTGGGTTATGTTAGGCCTATTTTCCTTATGTCAAGAATGTTAGATGATTTTTAAACAATTCAGATGATGAAAGGGCATTATGACAATAAACTCAAGACTTCCATTCAGTATACATGATTCAGTGGGATCATAACAGTGGATCTTCCTAAGGAAATGAATCCTTATGGAAAGAAGTCAGTGTTGGCTTTTACATGGTACTTGCCCATCCAGTCAGTATGTTGATCCTTTTGACCAGGATCTAGAACTCTATTCAGAAAACATAAATTAAGATGTTTATGTTGTTGTTAGTTGGAATTACTGAAAAACTGCTATCTTAGGAAATTTGAGGAAGATATTTTTTGGAAAAGAAAATGCTAGCTGATGTAACTGAAAAGAAAAACAAAACAAAACCCTTTTAATACATAAAGGTATTAATACCTCCTCTGACATCCTCTTCACTCTGGAAATGAGGACATTTATCTTAGAAAAAAAAAATACCAGCTGATATTAAGACAGGCTGGGACCTACTGCAGTGCTTGCACCTAGATATGCCTCTCCTTGAGTATGTACAAAGAAACTATATGGGACTAAGAATGATTGCATGCACAGGCCAAATTCTGGACCAAAAGATACAAAAAAAAACCAACCTAAAAACTTCCATTTGTGAAGAGCAGGAGCAAAAACTGGGTGACTGACTGGAGCAAAAGCAAGCCACTGAGCATGTCCATCTGCCGTCAGCAACATGAAGGGGTGGGCAAAACATCTAAGCCATCATGCTAGCCTGACTGACCCCTGATCACACCCCTACTCCATATGAGGAACAAGCCCATCCCTCCTCCCTGAGGAAACTGTCTCCTGTTTTTGCAACCCCAATAAAGCCCTGTCTGAATTTCTTGTCTAGCCTCTAGTCAATTTCTATTGATTAGGGAAGGCCAAGAACACTGGTGGGCTTCCCTGATGGCTCAGATGGTAAAGCGTCTGCCTGAGATGCAGGAGACCTGGATTCGATCCCTGGGTCGGGAAGATCCCCCGGAGAAGGAAATGGCAACCCACTCCAGTACTCTTGCCTGGAAAATTCCATGGATGGAGGAGCCTGGTAGGCTACAGTCCATGGGGTTGCAAAGAGTCAGACACGACTGAGCAACTTCCCTTTCCCTAAGAACACTGGTCAGTATCAATATGACAAACTATTTCTAACAAAGAGTATCTTAAATGACCTATAAAAGCCTGTACATTCTGGCCCCTCTGCTTCTGTACATTCTCTTCCGCTACTTTCGCTCACTGTTACTCTGCTTTGGCCTACTTGCTATTTACATGAGCTTATAGCTTTTCTGAGGAGCTCTTCTTTTAAAATGCCATCATGATTTTCTTCACTTTCTTTAGGTCTGAACTCAAATATCTCCTCCTTAGGGGAGACCTCTCAAATCACTTTTCTCTCTAACTCCAGATTCTTTTCCTGAATACTTGAGTTTTCTAATTATTTCTCATGAGCATCTAGCATATTCTACATGGATCTAATTTCTTATTCTTTTGGTGAGCACCCCCATTACAACTAGGAGGTAAGTTTTATGAATACAGATATTTTTATCTTTGTTCACTGCTGTGTTTCCAGTGCCTATGATAGTTTTCTCCTATTTAATGTGCCTAGTACATTTGCTGCTGTTGTTCTGTTGCTGAGTCGTGTCTGACTCTTAAAGAATCTGTGGACTGTAGCACACCAGGCTCCTCTGTCCACCACTATCTCCCAGAGTTTGCTCAAATTAATGTTGATTGAATCAGTGATGCTATCAAAACATGTCATCCTCTGCTGCCCGCTTTTCCTTTGCCTACAGTTTTTCCCAGCGTGAGCCTTTTCTAGTGAGTTGGCTCTTTGTGTCAGGTGGCCAAAGTATTGGAGCATCAGCTTCAGCATCAGTCCTTCTGATGAATATTCAGGGTTTATTTCCTTTAGGGTTGACTTGTCTGATCTCCTTGCTGTCCAAGGGACTCTCCAGCACCACAGTCCAATAGAATCATTTCTTTGGTGCTCAGCTTTCTTATGGTCCAACTCTCAGACACGACTCCTGGAAAAACCATAGCTTTGATTACAGGGATCTTTGTCGGCAAAATATCATCTCTGCTTTTGAACATGCTGTCTAGGTTTGTCATAGCTTTCCTTCCAAGGAACAAGCATTTTCAATTTCATGGCTGCAGTTACCGTTTGCAGGGATTGGAGCCCAGGAAAGTAAAATCTGTCACTCTTTCTGCTTTGTCCCCTTCTATTTGCTATGAAATAAAGGGACTGGATGCCCTAATCTTATTAATAGTTTTATGAATGTTGAGTTTCAAGCCAACTTTTTCATTCTCCTCTTTTTACCCTCATCAATAGGGGCTTTAGTTCCTCTTCACTTTCTACCAATAGAGTGTGATCATCTGCATATCTGAGGTTGTTCATTCAGCCTGGCAGGCATTTCACATGATATATTTTGCAAATAAGTTAAGTAAGCAGGGTGACAATATTGTATTCCTTTCTGACTTTGAACCAGTCCACGTTATACTTATCTATTATTAAATATAATACTTACATTATTTTATAATTATATAATCAGTACAGCCATAGTTCCATTTCAGAAAAGAGGTTTTTTTTGTTTGTTTTCTTACATCTTTGAATGTTAATATTAAAAGATTGAGTTAAGCAGATGGTATAGTATATAAGTATTTTATGAACAGCTGCTAAATTGAAATATATTGGCCTTTACAGTCCTTTCAGAACAATAAAGCCTCATGCAAAGATGGCACATATTAATAACTATAAATTAGCAATCATATTGAATACTTTTTGCATTGTTATTAAACAATGAAATTGTAACTAAAAAAACAGCAGGAGGGAATATATGGAGATAATTGATTTGTATCAAACACTAAATTCTCAGCGATAAGTGAGAATTGGAACCACAGAAACAGGGAGAGATTGCTGGAATAAAAAAAGCCCAGAAAGTAGCTGCATTTTCCCTGAATATCCAAGCTCTTGTTTTTTCCTCCTTTATCTATGATACTGCATTTCAGAGAAGCTGTGAATGTACTTGGACCAACAGAGAATAAAATGAGAGGGTGGGCCAGATACCTTGGGTTTTTTTTATTGTGGTTAGAGCTCTTCTTTTACTGTGCTTTTTTCCCCCAATCTCTTCCACCTTCTGCTTTCTGCCTCCAGCTCAGGATATTTCACTTTCTGTCACATGCATTTACCAGATTCTTGATGTACTCATCTCTCTCTGCTCTCAGCAGGGCCTTCGAAACACAAAAGGAAAATTGTTTAGGAGGATGAATGCATTAAGAGCAAGAATTGGCAAGCAGCCCGAGAACTGTCTTGGAGCGATAGGTAGTTGACAGAAGGCCGTGGACATTTTACAGAAAAACACAGGAAGCTAGATTTTTGTTATCAAGTACACAAGTGGCCGGAAGATGGTCCAGAATTTCAATGTAAATTACTGTATTCTGTGTGGAAGGTCATGAGTCTCAACCCTGAGGATTTACCAGTCATCAAACTCAAGGGACCTGCCTTTCTGGTCGTCAGCTTTGCTTCCATTACCTGACTCAGAGCCCCAGGCCTCTCATCAGATGCAACTCTGCCTGCCCCACTTCTGTGTGGCCTTTGGTTTGCTGTCACTGGTAGAGCACCTGCTGGTACAGTCATGCACTGGAAATATTTTTCTATTTTTGTAGATCAGTCTTCTGAGCCCTTTTTGCTCTGTAGGTCCCATGAAGTACTTTGATAGTGTATCTCCCTCTCCTGGGAATGTACGATCTGTCAGTGGTGGCAGGTTCTGTATTTTTTTCCTCAACTCCTTACAAAGTCAGAATGAGGCAGGAGCTCTAGACTCAGGGTGAGCCATCTCTTCATCTTCTAACTGAATAGTTCACAGGCAATATCTGTAAAAACCTTCTTTCTGAGAAATCCAACCTTTAGACAAGCAAATACACTTGAAAACATTATCCATCTTTCATCAGAAAATGATAATTATCATGAAGAAAATTAAAGGAATATAAGATACTGGAGAATGATGATAATTTATATAAGTTGATTGACCTTTTCCTGAACGGTGACTTTTGAGGAGAGCGCTCAGTTTTCATACTAGATCATGCCCCACTCGAATGTAAGTCCCATAGGGCAAGGGCTGTTACTTATCTCCACTTTTTAAACGCAGTGCCCCAAATGGTGCTGACACATATTGATAAGAAAAAATACTTGTTGGAAAATATTTGGTAAATCAAGTAATATTCTGTTCTGCTTTCTCTATTTAAAAAGGCATGCAATTTAAAGTGGAAATGTTCCTATTAAAATGGTTAATTATAAAATCTGTTTCTAAGAGTTTTGGGCTTAGTTATCCAGATATGTTGGCTGATAGGAGGAATTTATCACAAAAAAGATTATTTTTGTTTAAAAACAAGGTATCCACAAACATGGCAGAGTGATGCAGTGAACAGAGTGGAAGTGGAGAGAGAGCTCTTTACCCTTCAGTTTAATTCTTTGGATGTGGACCAATTTCTTCTGCCCTTTGGGAGAATAACTGCTTCTCCACTCAGAAGTAACACAAAAATTTTCTCCAGTGAATTTCCTTTGCTCTTGAAAGGAGAGAGGTCCGCAGATATCAGATTCAAGCCTTTTCAGGATCTGGCTGACAGAAGTGTGACTTACATACAAAATGATAAAGAATCATGCCAAGGAAGCACTGGGAAACTATGGAGATTAATAGGTTTTTGAATCTTTTACCTCTAATCAGTACTGCAAATTGACCTAATTCCAAATAATCAAGGTAAAGCATTTTTATAGTATAGATTTAAAATCCTGTTTTGATTTCAAGAAATCATGTTTAAAGGCATGCAGAACAAAAAGGCGAAGAAGACTGGAATAAGGTGTGGCAGAGGACATAATAGAAATGGAATACATTTTGAGGCATAAGTAATGCTCAATTGTTTTCTGTTCCTAAGCATATAAAATCAAATTAATCTAAATGTCTTTACAGCTAAATTATATCCATATTTTAAGCATAATTTATGAAGTGAATTTAGGATAATTTCTAACCATATTACTTTATTTCTTTTTTTTTCAAATCCTAAAGTCTGTTTCAATTTGTTACACTCTTTTGTTATACATTTTTTGACATGCCATCAAGATTTTTTGCACCTCAAAATAGGTGGAGAACTATGCTTTTAGTGCCTGGTATCATCCAGTCACTTTGCAGACATCTATTTTCCTCTTTATTCACCATCTGGCAAGGTATGACTATATGTAAATCATTTTAAAACAAATTGGTTGAAATAATAAATAGGCCAACATGATTAATCAGGTAAAAATGAATATTTCTAGACAGAGTTTTTTTATGATAAATATTGGTCATTAAAATAAGTGCCCTGCTAGAGATAACAGGTTGAACAAGAAGATATGTTTTTCTTTTTTGAATGTATAACAGTAAAAAAATTTAAATAGAAGCAATAATTAGATGATATTTATTCTCCTTACAGCAAAAATGCATGCAGTTCTCCTGTGTAGCTTTTTATCATTCACCTGTGGGGTACCTAGACTAACTGAAGCAGTACCTGTGTTCCCAAGATGGGGAAGGGAGGTAATCACCATTTGATTATATAAGTAACTTCAGGACAGCCATTGGCTCCTTCTTTTATTGTTTTATTGGATGGAAGTGTAAAATGCAGCCCAGAAAAGTTGTTTAAAGTTTGCAGAGAAAAATAGCACATAGTTGTAAGTTCATGCATACACCTGGTCACTCAGGTATTTCAGCTTTAAATATGGAACTAACTTCTGTCACCTTCTGAGGAGAAAACACATGATATCATGTATGTGGAAGAAATGACAAATGATAGGAGATTTTTACTTTCTTATAAGAGTTTTAAGTCATATCTTTGTTGTTCCGTTTTCCATTATTCATGGTGAATTTGTAAATTCATCAAACTTAGCTACTTATTGCATGTTCCTGTTTTATTTTTGACTTTTTGAAAACATGGAAATTTATAAATAAGTATATATATATACATAATATATGTAACTGCATATATATTATTTACATTTTACAGTGTTTAGATGATTCTCTAGAGCAATAGTTTTCAAATGTGTTATAAATATAAATAACTAATCTTAAAATAAAAGCATACTTGGAATTTTAATTTGTGAAGTAGAAAAAGTGGCACAGGACCCTCAGGATTTTAGTATATTGCTCCGTTTTACTAGGGAAATGTTAATATGCATTAAATTAGAGAAATACAAACTTGAGGTCTTATTTTAAAAAGTTAGCTTTCTAATGTGCAGATTATGTCCCCTAAGTCATTCAACTAATTTATAAATTAACTTAATATGTATGGAGCTCAGTATTTATTTTGAGTACAACCCTCATAGGAAAGTGAATTTCTAAGGACAGAAGTAGATTTCAGAAACAAATATATAAAATTTCCTAAGTGAAAAATGATAAAATAAAAACACAGTGAAAGACTTTATAGCAGAAACCATCTCTATGTTCCATACAAAAGAGCATACATAAAATAGAGACATTCAGAAAGGTTAAAAATAAAAGGCACACCTAAAATAAATAGCGACCATAATCTAACCAGACATGATATACATCAAGCTTAAATTGTATTATATAATATAAAGAAGACCTTATAATGCTCAAGGCAAAAATTAACAATGAAGAAATTTGTTAATATCTGTGTATTGTCATGCAAAATAATTGTATAAAGATGAAGGCAATAAGGTACAGGAAGAATCAGAAGATATCTCATCAATTAGAGAAAAATTTAGCACATATTTTTCACTCTAAGACAGAATTAATAGAAAGAATGTCAGAAATGAAAGACAATGACGGCATAATCAACAAGGTCCGTCTTAGAGATACATAGTGAACTACAAGCCCCAACGATAAAGGCTTCAGGTGCCCACTGAACATTTACAAACACACTGGCAATATAGTAAGTTAGAGAGAAAATCTCCATAAACTTAGAAATAAAAAAATATATATAAATAGTCTCTGAATACATGTTAATAAAAACATAATCTTTCATGGTAGCTCAGCTGGTAAAGAATCCACCTGCAATGAAGGAGACCCCACTTCGATTCCTGGGTTGGGAAGATGCGCTGGAGAAAGGATAGGCTACCCACTTCAGCATTCTTGGGCTTCCTTTGTGGCTCACCTGGTAAAGAATCTACCTGAGATGCAGGAGACCTGAGTTGGGAAGATCCCCTGGAGAAGGGAAAGGCTACCCTACTCCAGTTCTCTGACCTGGAGAATTCCATGGACTGTATATTCCATGGGGTCTCAAAGAGTCAGACAGGACTGAGCGACTTTAACTTTTCACTCTCAACATCAAAGGACATACTTACACAGTAAGAATTTAAAATCACAAAGCGCTCAAGACACTCAGAAGTTTGAATCAATCAAACAAACAAACAAAAAACACACCTTCTGCGATGGCTCACAGTCTGTCTATGGAGTGTGTTTCTCTCTGAATAAATCCACTTCTTACCTATCACTTTGTCTCTCACTAAATTCTTCCTGCAATGAGACACAAAGAACCTGAGCCTCAGTAAGTCCAGACACAAGGGGACACAGGTTTGATCCCTGGTTGGGGAACTAAGGTCTTACATGTCACAGAGCAACTGAACCCTGAGCACCTCAACTACTGAGCCCACGCACCTCAAGTAGAGAGTTCATGTGTCATAATAAAGGGTCCTGCATGATGCAGTGAAGATCCCATGTAAATAAATAAATATTCTAAAAATGAAAAGTTTGAATCAAAATAGTAGAGGAAACTTAATAATTCCAAAAGCAGGATTTAATGTGTTATTATTGACAAAAAATAGAACAACCAGATAAACAATTTTTAAACACAGTAAAATAACAGTGATGCTATTAAATAAAAATAAACATACAAAAAAACCCAACAAGGAGCCAATTATATAGAACAAAGGAGAGAAACACATGTATACAGAGTTAAGTCATGAAAAAGAAGAAACAGCCATCAAGAGAGAGCATTACAAAACTCACAAGATACTTCCATGTACCATTGTAATGAAATCAATTTGAATGCTTAACTTTTAAGGAAGATATACCCTCTATGACATCTGCTCATAGAGACAGAATATTCAAACAGAAAAAAATTTGCAGTGTAGAAAAATCGGGAAAATAGCTCTACTGTACGAAAGTACTGGGCCCCAAATTTTTTACCTAGGGATACTCAAATACTTCTTGCCTAGAGAATCCTGTGAACAGAGGAGACTGGTGGGCTGTGTCCATGGGGTCACACAGAGTCGGACATGACTGAAGAGACTTAGCATGCATGCATGCCTTAGAGAAGGAAATGTCAGCCCACTCCAGTGTTCTTGCCTGGAGAATCCCAGGGACAGAGGAGCCTGGTGGGCTGCCGTCTATGGGGTCACAAAGAGTCAGGAACAACTGAAGTGACTTAACAGCAGCAGCACTCAACTACTTATTTTTTTTTTTTATTCAAATGGTACTAAACTATTTGAAGAACAAAGAAAAAATCTGAGCTGTCATTTGGTCAAAAAGATCCAAGAGTATATTAAAAGTATAATACATTATGGCCAAGTGGGATTTATTCTAGAAATGGTAGAGTAATCCAGTACTATTAAATCTATTTATCTTTTGTTAAGTGATCTGATAGAAAAAAAAGTCATATGATCATCTTACTAGAAGCTGAAATTTATTTCTTTAAAAAATACTCAAGAAATAGGAACAGATGGATTTTTACATGACAAAATACAAATGTTTGGTCCAAAGCTCATATCTTTATCAAAACTATTGGATCCTTGTTCAAAATTTCAAGGAATGGCTGACTTATGTTTTGCTACTATTTAATGTGCTTTTGGAGGTATTAACCAGTTAAATAAACAAGAGGATAAAACTATTAAAGGCATAAAAGTTGTAAAGAAAGAGAGCAAACATACTTAATTTTGGAGAAATAGATGACATAGAATACTATAGTCATTTTTCTCTTTGATAAAGTGGATATTAACCTTGATAACATTTGGATAAGGTGACTTGAGAGAGCTGAAGAGGAGAGAAAATAAGAGAACATCACCCTTAAGGCACATATTAATATTTTATTGTTCTAGCTGTCATGTCTCTCTGACCATTATTGGATTAACTATGCAACTGCATGGTTTTCTTGGCCCTTTTAAGTGGATTTTACTTACTTTCTATCATTAAGTTGAAAAGCATGTAATTTGCATCTTGTAGAATTACCAAATTAATCCTGGCTATTAGGTGTGTTGGAAGACTGGATAATAGTCTTGGACTTCTGTACATGTTTGTTTTCATTATCCATGCACCCTGTATTCCTAATTTTATCTGCCCTGAGATACAGTTGAGTCTTCTCCAATTCTATGTAAAGATCTAATAAACAGAAACACTGTGGGCATATATAAGCATCCTAGAAACGTTTTAGGGGATGGTTTTTGAAAGAAGTAGAGACATAGTTCGCCTTTCACCCTTTGCTTTCTCTTTTTTAAAAATTTTATTTATTTTTTAATTGGAGGATAATTGCTTCACAGAGTTTTGTTCTTTTCTGTCAAACTGCTTTCTCTTTTTTAAGCATGTATGTCATTATCTGTGAAATTATTATCAGTCTCATACTGACTCTGTTTATGTGGGTTGAATGGAAATAACGTTGACATCATGAGATGAACTGCTCTATATAAATAAGATGTATTATTTTTACAAAAATGAATTATTTTGGAAAATTGGGAACATAACCACTTAAGGGGTGGAACATAGCAGCTGTTGAACAGTACACTTATAGAACTACAG
The DNA here is from genome assembly GCA_007570785.1 of Antilocapra americana. Taxonomy (NCBI): domain Eukaryota; kingdom Metazoa; phylum Chordata; class Mammalia; order Artiodactyla; family Antilocapridae; genus Antilocapra; species Antilocapra americana. The sequence goes on along the minus strand of ML660787.1, from coordinate 9,389,020 downwards.
TACAATTTGCAAAAGGGTGCCGGGATCTGCTGTCTAATTTTATTTTTTGAAACAAAATTACTGGAAGAATTTAGCTCTGCAGCACAGTGCAATTAACTAAATAGGAGTTGGCCAGGGAACAAGGGGTAATAACTTCATTGCTCTCATGGTCTTAATTTGATGCTGCAAAATGAGCTGATATACATGTTACCAAAATGGAAGACAGATTAATAATACTGAAGTTTTTTAGTCTTGGATCCCACAGTTTTGTTTTGGTTTGTATTTTACTATAGACAGAGCCTAAAACAGAGCTTCCCTGGTGGCTCAGTGGTAAAGACACCACCTGCAATGCAGGAGACTGCCTGTAATGCAGGCAGCATGGGTTCAATCCTGGGTTTGGAAGATCCCTGGAGAAAGAAATGGCAGCCCACTCCAGTATTCTTGCCTAGGAAATCCCATGGCCAGAGGAGCCTGGTGGCCTACAGTCCAAATGGTTGCAATAGTCAGATGCAGCTTAGCAATAAAACCACCATCACCACTGAAACATTGTATGCTGTTTGAACCCAGACTGATCAAATTATTGAAACCTACATCTTTAAAAAAAAAAAGAGTTGGCAAAATATGATGAACTTATTTAGCTCATCAAGAGAGAAAATGTTATATGAGAGAATGGTTGCCGTTATCTTTAAAAAAAAATCTGGGATGACCCAGAGGGATGGGATGGGGAGGGGGATTCAGGATGGGGAACGTATGTACACCTGTGGCGGATCCATGTCAATGTATAGCAAACCCACTACAGTATTGTAAAGTAATTAGCCTCCAATTAAAATAAATGCATTTATATTAAAAATAAATAAACATTTATGTTACTTGGTGCAGAAATTTGTGTCTTCATTCAGCTACCTTATCATCAGTTTCATAAAGCTTAAAACAGCAGACAGAATGTGATTCAGTTATGAGAAGGCAACTAGATAAGATTCCACTAGAAAAGACTATATTAAACAGATTTGATTAGCTTTTATACATAAGTCATCTTTAACTGTAATGCATATAGAATAATTTTTAATGTTCAGTTGTGAAGTCTTCAACTTGATACCACATTTCCCCATTTTATTATCAATAGATCATTTTCCCACAGTCTTAATTATGCAAACAATTTTTTGAGATATGTTTTATACAGCAACACAGTTATGCATGGGATTTATTGAACCAAAGAGCCAAGATTAATGTGCTTTGGTAGAATATGTTACCCATAAGCTGTTTGCCTCAGTGGTCCTGGCAGGTCTTCAGTAGTATCATAGCACAACTTGACACCACAGTGGAGGTCATCCTTAAATAAGTGAAATTTATAAAAGTATCAGAAGTCTAGAAGAAGATGAAAGGCAGGACTAATGGGAGAGCAAAACAACCTTCTTCACTGACTTGGTTTTCTGTAACCCTTCTGAAACATGAACAACATAGCTTCCATCATGAATCTGACAATTCTACAAATGCCCAGGAATTTTGCTCCTTTCCCCAAAATTGACCAATGGAGAACATCAGGATAGCAATTGGTACAATCACTACCTATTTTAATAGTATTTTCTTTAACCTTCTCATTAGATTATAAAATGAAGAGGGAGTCCAGATTTACTATGAAACCAATGAATTTAAGCTTAGGTTATGTACATTGGCCTCAGTGTGAGGTGGAATTTAAAGTATTAAAGTATTCTAGGTGGAGAGGAAAAATCAGATTGCAGTTAAGAAGCGTTTCTATGCAACCATTTCTGGTAGGATTGCTGAGCAACCCTTAGAAGCAACTTATTTATGCTTCTTAGACTTTTGCTAATTATTTTCTTATTCTAAAATTATATTCACTTTCATACAAAGTTTCATGATTATGATTTATTATAGAATAATAATTTGTTATTTTTTTCTTAAATGAGTCTCTTCCACTTTCATATTTTGGTCTCTCCAAACCTGGATTTTCTCCCCAGAGAAAATGAGTTTGGGCATATCTCCTACCCACGTCACTGATTTATAAGCTAGATCACTTACCTGCTCCCATCATAATGCCACCCATTCTCAAATGTTAGAGATTTAAAACAAACACTTATTAGCTCATGAGTCTGTAGGAAAGTGATTTCAGCTAGTCTTAACTGGGCTGCAAGTCTGGGGTCAGCTGGCTAGAAGCTGAGCAGGGATGGTTTTAGCTTAGATAGCTGGGGTGACTTGCCTCTGTTATACATCTATTTTATCCTGAGTGAGTTACTCTGTGCATCTTCTATGCAGGAAAGCATAGTGAGAGAAAACACAGAAATGCTTGTGCGTCTCATAAATTAACACCTTATTGACTAAGTCAAATCATAGGGATAACCTAACCAGAATCAAGGGTGTAGAAACAAGTTCTCACCTTGGAAAATGCTCATCAGATTATTCAGTCCTTTCTTTTAAAGATTCAGACTGAGATATTTGCAGTTGAAACTATTTGAGTTTTTAGATTTGCTTCAAAATAATATGAAAAGAGAAATATTAGGAATGAGATGGAGCAAGATAAATCATGAGTTGATCATTGTTGAGGCTGGGAGACGAGTATATAGTATTTATTGCATTATTCTCTGCTTTTGCAGAACTTTGAAGGAGAAAGAGCCTTTACTCAAATTTCATTGCACTAAAAAGGGGCTACTTTTAGCATAAATTTATTTTCAATATAGTAATTATATTTCCATATAATATTAATATATTATGGCTAGAGAAAATGGACCATAGATGTAACCTACTAAAATATTATCTAACTATTAAACAAAGGTTTTATCAGTTTTACATATTGAAGGATGGGGTTTAATTCTGGCTAATCTATTCATTGAGCCCACCTGTGTACCAAGTGCACTTCCAAGCTCTGGCCATTGGGTAAAACACACGTGTGAGATTTCTGGTCTTGAGGATTTTATAGTTGTGTTGGTTTTCTATTATAGCTGTAATAGAGTACCACAATTTTGGTGACTTAAACAACATAAATATAAAATCTTAAAATTCTGTAGGTCAGACCTCAAACATCGCTCTCATTGGACTTAAATCAAGGTATTCTCAGGAATGCATGTCTTTCGGACAGCCAGAGGGGATAATCTGTTTGCTTGTGTTTTTCATCCTCTAGAGACTCCTCTATGTTTCTTGGCTTATGACTCCTTTTCTCTGTCTTCAGAGCCGTCAATGGTACATACTCCTGTGCTTATCTTCTGTAGTTACTTCTTCCTGTGACCAACTACAGTCAGGAAATGGTTCCCCATTTTTAAGGATTCCCATTTCAAGGTCTTTTAACAATAGAAAGTTTCTTTTTCCGTGTTAGGTAACCTGTTCTCAGATTGAAAGGTTTAACATGTGGACATCTTTGGAGGGCCATTTTTCTGCCTAACATAATAGCTAAAGGGTGGGAGAAAAGAAAATAAAAATGAATAAATAAGCAGAATAGGTACTTTCAGACACTGATATACTTATAAGAATCCATAAAATGGTACAATAGACAGTTACTGGCAACTTTTGTTTCAGAGAAGACTTCACTAAGGAAGGGACACATCACTTTTGTGATAAGTGGAGGTTATTTTGCAGAGTTCTGTAGGCATATCATCTTGGTAAAGACAAAGCTGGTGTAAATGCCCAAAATGGAGGAATAGAATGATGGTGAAGCTGCCATCATGAGAAACGCTGGGCTGGAAGAAGCACAAGCTGGAATCAACATTGCTGGGCGAAATATCATGCAGATGACACCACCCTTATGGCAGAAAGTGAAGAACTAAAAAGCCTCTTGATGAAAGTGAAAGAGGAGAGTGAAAAAATTGGCTTCAAGCTCAACATTCAGAAAACTAAGATCATGACATCTGGTTCTATCACTTCATGGGAGATAGATGAGGAAACAGTGGAAACAGTGTCAAACTTTATATTTCTGGGCTCCAAAATCCCTGCAGATGGTGACTGCAGCCATGGAATTAAAAGACGCTTACTCCTTGGAAGGAAAATTATGACCAACCTAGATAGCACATTGAAAAGCAGAGACATTACTTTGCCAACAAAGGTTCGTCTAGTCAAGGCTATGGTTTTTCCAGTAGTCACGTATGGATGTGAGAGTTTGGACGTGAAGAAAGCTGAGCAGTGAAGAAATGATGCTTTTGAACTGTGGTGTTGGAGAAGACTCTTGTGAGTTTCTTGGACTGCAAGAAGATCCAACTAGTCCATCCTAAAGGAGATCATTCCTGGGTGTTCACTGAAAGGACTGATGTTGAAGCTGAAACTCCAATACTTTGGCCACCTCATGCGAAGATTTGAGTCATTGGAAAAGACCCTGATGCTGGGAAAGATCGGGGGTAGGAGGAGAAGGGGACAACAGAGGATGAGATGGCTGGATGGCATCACCGACTCGATGAATATGGGTTTGGGTGGACTCCAGGAGCTGGTGATAGATAAGGATGCCTGGCATGCTGCAGTTCATGGGGTCACCAAGAGTGGAACAAGACTGAGCCACTGAACTGAAGTGATCCCTCTGGTGAAGAGTTCTGAAAGCTTAATGGCATTGATACAAGTTGAAACATAATTTAGAATTAACTGTCTGAGAAAAGAAATTACTATAGAAAATATAAATTGTTTGCTTTTTCAATAAAGATAATGGTGACTTATTGTATCATTACCTAAAGATTAATTCTGAATTTTTGATGATATTGAATTCATGATGATATTGAAATGATATGCTTTAATATACTATAAAACTGATTTTTCCCTTTCCCTCTGTTAACATTATCAAGATGTTTGTGTGTGAGTGTGTGTGTGTGTGAGAGAGAGAGTATGACTTTATAATCACCCATTTTAGTATAGCAAATTTCAATGTAACTTATCAGTAACTGAAAACAAAATTAACACACATTTTGACTACAAAATCTCAGTTTATTTGATATTGTGATTGTTTTCTGATGCAGTTCAAGGTCACGGTATTAACAGTTTTGATATAACTTTTTCTCAGTAACCCATTCAAAATGATTGCTATTGTTGGAAAATGACATTCTTTCTGAATAGCCTTGTGACCATGTAATGAATCTGTGATTATGCCACAAGCTTTCCTCTATAAAACATCAACAGAATCAGTTCTTGCATGTGCCTTTGGTAAGTAAAGATAGAAGCCAAGGCATTTGCCCTCACTCTCTACTCCAGTAAATAAATGAGAGGAAGGCTGCTTTATTTTCTACTCTCTTTGTAATCTCCTCCTGCCTTTCTGTAGACCACGGAGAAGTAATAGAGCAATTAATCATGTGACACTCGGATCCTGACAGCACCGGCCTCTTACGCCTACATTTACTGCTGCACTGCCAAGCCTCCTTTATGCTGCATCCTCTGGTTTGTCAAAGCTTTCCCAGTGCATCTCTACACTATCCATTATTTAGCACAAGCAGCGTTTTACATCAATTCAAGAATGATTACTTAGGTAGAGAAATCAATAAACAGAAGGTCTTCTAAAACCCAGGTAATAATAGAAGATACCAGAAAGATTCTTATCTGCCCAGTGACTTGGCAAGAGGCAATGTCATAAGTCAGTAAGAGTTCACTTGCTCTTGTGGCATCACTAGACACTTTTTAACTGTAGAACATGATCACCTCCATGCTCTGACTTGTGAATAGATTTTTTAGAGGGGTTCCAAGTTGATCTTCTAAGAAAAACATTTGACGTATCCGATTTTGATAGACCAGGGGAGTAACTGAACCACCCTTCATTTGTCACTTTGCTGGTTATGAGTTGCAGTGATTGAAATACCCCAAGGGGTATTTTGGCGATGGCCTGGTCACTTATAATTAGGGAGATTCCATAAGGCCTGACAAACTGGATAAAATTTAAATTTGCTAAACAATCACATCATTTGAGATAGTCTTAGTTTCTAGTTATTTCTGAATGTATGAGGAAGTCATGATAAGACAGAGAAGCAAGGATTTTTCTTCTCGATGCTAAGGGAATGCTCCAAGTCCTTTATAAGTGCCAGTATTGAGAAATTTATTTCAAGGAGCAGCCTCTACAGTGTTATTTTTTGCTCCTTTCTACAACTGGATGTCAGGTGTCAATCCTGATAAGTGCATTGATTGTGAAATTTATTAGCATGACACAGTCAGTATCTTAGAGTGCCCTGACTGCCCTCAGTTGTCTGACCAAGCAACGGAGTGGAAGGGAAATACTAAACCATATCCAGACACTGCAGAGAGCATGTTTCATAACAGAGATTCAGTACTCCAGAGATCATATGACCACTAATGTTCTTCATCTTTCATTTTATGTAAACCTGGAGAGAAGTTGAAATGTCTGACTTCATTCAGTGAAATCTACTTTAAAGAAGACTAGGCTTTAGAGTAACGAGAATATTTTGGCGTCCATTATAAAATAATTAATTAAAAAGTTATGTTGAGAAGGTTCTGGCTGACTTTGAAATCACTCTTAATGATATATTATTAATGCCAGTATACAATATGCGTGAGTACAGAGAGTGATTTTAGATTTTACTGTATGAATGAAGTAATCAATAGTATTTCTACTTGTTTATTTTTATGTTTCTTCCAGTGGTATCTGATAATAAATGCAGTTCCATGTACTGCCTAAATAAACATGGGAGTTTAGATTCTGGTAACACAAGAAAGAAAAACAGAATGAGTAGTTTATATTCTCAGAGTTCCACATGTAAGGATATCATGCCTTTAAAAAATTAACCATTTGCTTATCTCCATGTTGATAGACTTAGTAAAATTACAGAACTATGAGTTCAGTTTTCGTCTGTAATTACATCAGAAGGCATCGTATTTCAGTGCAATGCTTTTTGTACCTTTTACTTTTCCTGTAATTTGACTTAGTTTATTTTTCTGTATATTAAACAATAAATCATATTTAAATGTAGTAATCATAAGGAAAAAGATGAAGTCACTTACCTACAGTGAAACTATTGTTTTTTCTTCTTTAGAAATCTCAGGCCTGGAAGACCATGGCTCTGAGAAATTAGGTCAGATACCAAAAGAAAAAACAAAACCAAACATACACAGAAACACAAAACAAACAGAAAACTGCAGGATCAACCACAAGTAAGCACATTAACCATCTCAAAGTCATTTCTGACTTTGTGGTGTCAGGTAATATACTTTCTGCCTTGGTGATGTCCTTACATATATATTTTTGAATGATTTGCAAAGGATTTTCTTACAACCTAATGAATCAACCTGACGGTAGGAAGAAAAGTAAAATCTGTATGTTTTGTTGAGGCAGAAGACGATTTGAGGGGAGACAGGTGAGTGAATTTCTGAGGCACTACAACCCCACCACATAATTTTCTAAATACTAGTTTTCTGTTCCCTTCAGCAGAGAAAAATTATTTTTTCTCAAAAGATGTCAGTGCTGGACATGTCTGGATTCTCATAAGGAAAGCTGTCAGTAGAAAACATGACATTTGTAAAGAATGACCACTGATCAAAGTAGTTGTGACAATAAAAATTCACATAATCTTTGCATCCAAATAAATAGTACCATCTAATTTACCACTGGATTTTTCAAATTAATCAAGAGGGTTATTTTTGCTCACAGAGCGGGTATAGTCATCCATGGTTTAGTCAGTTTAGTCTAGGGGGAAAATAAGAAAGCTTTTTGTTGCATGGTGCTTGAAAAATAAAGCCTGAAAAGAATTCTATTAGATTTATTCCACCCTGGTAGAAACCAGAAAAGCATTCACTTCTGAATTACTAATTAAAGAAAAACAGAAATATTGATGAGTGGCCCTCCTATGAAATGTGACATTGTGGGACTTTTCTACAACTTATTAAATGAAATGACCATGTCAATTTCATATGTTTCTGAAAAGAGAAAAAAAGCATGGTTGACTTTTATGGTGGATATTAAGGAGCTTAGATTTAAAGGGGGAACTTAATTAAGACTTCTAAATGAAGTCTCGTCTCTCTACACTGTGTTCTCATCTGTTATTTTGACTGATAAAACCACTTCTGTGCAAAGGCCTCCCCAATTCCCTGACTCATCCCTGAGCCCCACATTCATATGTGCAGAACCTAATAAAGTTCTATTTTATATTAAGAGTGAACGAGGCAGGACTCATAATTTCTCCCCTCTGCAGACCTATAGTGTTTTTTCCTCTAAGTCTTCCCCAGTGCAACATCTAGTAACCATCTAGTAACTCGACCCAAAATCCAGAGAATCCTTTCTATTAAACCCCACGTGTAAGACTTCAGCGATCACATACATATCATGTTACTTCAATTTTCTTCATTTTTATAGCTACTCTTCTGGTCCAAACCACTTTTTCTGTCCTTCTTTTACTGGCCACACTCTTCTGTCTTTAGTTTCCTCTACAATCCACTTTCTACACAGCTTCCAGAATATTCTCCAAAATGGCAACAAGTCTAGATTACTTCCCTCAGTGAAAACCCTCTGCTTTTTAATCACAGCACCTGAAATAAAGTCTATTCTCCTTACCAGGGCCTGCAAGTACCTCATAATTTGGCCATCTAATTCTGAATTTGTTCCCCAGCACTCTTCATGTGGCCTGCTAGGCTCTGACCCTTGCTTTCTTTCTGAGCTCGTTGCCGCTGGGAGCATCTGCATTCTGTTTGTCTAGATGGCTTTCCTTCAGCTTTGTCAGGCTCTTTCCTGTCTTTTAAATCTCATGTTAAATGGCACTTGTCAGTAGGAGCTTACTGCACTGTCCATCTGAATATCCCCCTGGGGTCTCAACCTCACCTCACGATTCCCTATCATATCTTCTGATTTCCATTTTCATTAATTTTGTTCCTGTTTGAATTTATTCTATACCTTTGAACAGAGATGTGTTTCCTCCCAGGTGACTACAACATCTCTGACACAATTATAAGATAAATAGTAAAGGATGGATGAATGTTTGTAAAAATGAATAAATTTGCTTGTTTTCAAATGTATGTCTATTTCATCTATAAGTTAAGTTCCTTGTATTCCATATGAATTCTTATTTTTTCTTGAATCTCCTAATTTGGGCTTTATAGCTGCTTCCATTTATTTCCATTATAATTAGATTTTTCTGGAAAATATTTACACTATTTTGACATAAATTGAGGGAAGATTTATACCACTCTTCATTCCAAAAAGCTACTTTTAAATAGTGAATTTCTTCACACCATACCAACTCTATCTTCTAGAATTATTTTCAGTGTTTGTCAATAAAATAGTCAAATACACTGTTTTATTTTGTGTGTGGTTCACAGGTTTGCAGTTACTCACATCTCTTCTGTCAAATGTTTTTGTCTCTGTGACTGTTTTTCTAGAAAATGTATTCAAGATTTATTCAAAGTACTGGAAATTAAGACTACATCTTTTAAAACAAAGTATATCCCTATTATGAAAATTCAGGTGGTCAGACGTACATGGTCTTTACATCATTCTACATTAGAAAACTTTCCAAGAAGTCACATGGAACTATCTTTCTTACTCTTTAGCACTGTGAACATCTCATCAACTCTGCTATATCTTTTGTCTAGAAGTTAGTTCAATGTAACCGCAAGAATTTTAGCAAAATGACACCTCTGCTTTCATATAACTTTATGTCTCTTTTGGATTCAGAAGTTTATTGGTATAGATGTTCTTATAGTAAAAGTTTATTTTCTAGGTTTTGGCAGGACAGAGAAGTAAAAGTAGGAATGTTATTTTGGATCTGCAAATTTAAATAATTAAAAAGAGAATAAAGGAAATAATTAGATAAGACATACTATAAGTAAGATTGATACATATGCCAGACATCAACACAAATTATTGAAAATGTATATAGCATGTGATGTGTAGAAAGTAGTAATATTATTAAAGTACATATGTGTTAGGCTAGGGTATGTGTTGATAGCAGACAATCCCACAATCTCAGTGGCTTAACAAAATAAAAGTTTTATCTCAATATTCCAACAGATTTTTGCTCCACACTATCACGTCTGTTAGAAGCTCCAGCATCTAATAACTTCATCATCTAACATATGCACTCTGCTAGTTTTAACAACAAAGGAAGACACTCTGTTATAATTTCTAGTAGGATTAATATATAAAAGATTCATTTATTTTTAACAAAATATTAAGTTTATTTTATTTGGGTGAGGGGCTGAAAACAATGAAGTATATAATACAGATATATATAATTCTAAGAAGTTTTGCCTGGACTGTATTATCCATAAAAAAATGGCTAGATGATCAGTTGTCAAATGAAGGAGGAGTTTTTCCTTGGATTCATCCTCTCCAATTTTAATCAATGATTTAGAAAAGATATGAGCTGCTATATATTATCTACTGATAAAACAATTCTGTTTAAAAATTGAGACTTTATGGATATTTCAGTGAGTTGTAGAAAAAGTATTTCATGCATCATTATAGTTGATGACAAGTATATTTTACCTCCCACATAGAAAGTAACAGTTTTACATGTAAAATCATTACTTTCTTGTTCTGGCTTTATGCAAGATCAAGTGAATTTTAAGTTATTTTAAACCTTTCCGATTGCTTATTATAATACAGTTTTTATATTTATACTTAGAGTTTTATTGGCCCTACAGAATTCATTGACTAATGTGAAATATTATATATTTCCATAGATGTGATAATTTTCTATTTTTAATGATTTTGTAAGAATATGTATAACCAATAGAGCATTTTAACATGAATAAAGAATAAATGGAAATCTTAACAGATACAAGTATATATTCTGGGTCACAATGTTGCATTCATATGTTCCACTCATTTTTAAAAGTTTTGAGTTCTCTTTTGAGTACATTTCATTTATAGACTATCTGTTGCCTTCTTACTTCTTCTTGTCATCTGATTTTTATTTTGTAATTTTCAGCTTATACATCATAATTTGAACCTCCATCTGGCTTCCCTGGTAACTCAGCTGGTGAAGAATCTGCCTGCAATGCAGGAGACCTCAGTTTGGTTACTGGGTCAGGAAGATCCCCTGGAGAAGGGATAGGCTACCCACTCCAGAATTCCTGGGCTTCCCTTGGTGGCTAAGACAGTAAAGAATCTGCCCACAATGCAGGAGACCTGGTTCAATCCCTGGCTTGGGAAGATTGCCTGGAGGAGGGCATGGCGACCCACTCTAGTATTCTTGCCTGGAGAATCCCCATAGACAGTAAAGCCTGGAGGGCTGCAGTCCATAGGGCCCCAAAGGACACAGCTGAGTTGCCTAAGCACCCACACACCTTCCATAGGTGTACTTATACTCTGTGCTGTCAAAGAAGGCACTGCAATTGTTCTTAAATCGATCTTTGTCTAGAAAAGGAGAAAATTGAAGCAGATTAGTAATAAAAGTTGTAAGATAAACCATGAACATTACAACAAAGTCAGAAAAAGGAGAGACCTGCTACAAGAAATATTTACAAGAGATAGCATCATGAAATGTCAAGGGCTGTTTTCCATGTATTTAGTGGAAACAAAGGACAGGACCTCAAGAAGTCAGAATAAGAGCACTTGATTTCCCCAGGAGTGGAGGCAGATAATTTTATATCTTGGGTGTTTAGAGGAGCAAGGATGAATTAAAAGTTGATGAAGAAGAAAATAAAGGGTAAAAGCCTGAGAATACTGGTAATTTGAGTTTAATAAGTTATGTTGTGTAAATTACTTACCCATGTCAACCCAATATGTTACTCACAGTGTAATATACTTACTTTCAACCAAATTCCTGGCAATATTGTATATGTGTGAGATAGAGGGGAGAAGGAAAAAAGGGAATGAGGAAAAGCAAAGGAGGGGAGGGAAGAATGTGGGGGGAATGTAGGGGAAGGAAAGATGAAAATACATGAGAAAGACAGAGAGATTTACATCTTTTGCAAATCCGAATTTGATCTTTGGTTCCATTTTGGAATGAAAGCCCCAATGACAATATAATTGTCATTTCATTTAATTTTTTTTTTCTCTAGGAAGATTGCTAATCCCAAGAAATAAACAAGTTAAATATTGGGAAATAAATTCCTTGAAGCCCATGTTTCTTTTTGATGATGTGCAGGGGGAAGATTTTCTGGAAAATAATTTTTCTTTAAAGGATTATGTTTTTATAAATAGTGCAAAACCAAACTATTTTGATTCCACAGATGTCTCTTAAGAATTAAATTGATATTGTTACTTCCTTAAGATAACTAACCTGTAGATTATTTTCTGACAAATATGTCATGTCTTTTTGCAATTGATCTTTGAATATGCTTAGTTGCATCAAAGTCTTATAGTTTGGAAGTCTAGCATTGATGACTTTTTCTTTACAGTTCTGATATTCACTACAATTTCTTACAGCTTTAATTGAAAATTCTTGAGACTCACACTTTCCTCTCATTTCCAAACAGTATATTCAAATTTTATGTTTACACATTCCTTTGGAAGTGCTTTTTAGTTTTTCTAACTCATTTTTACTTCCATTGAATCCTGGTAATTATTTCCTCTATACAATGTAAAGGTTACTGTTGCCCAAATAACCATAACAAGGTCTCATTGTTTATGTTCATGAAAATATAATTTGAGTTATATGTTTACACCATCATTATGATCAAGCCATTTAAACTTTGAATAGCACCAGCTTTCTCATTAAAAACTCCAAAATATTGGAGTGAATAACAGAAAACCTGTTCCTCAGTAATACACTGTGATACTATATTATTGTCTGCCGAATTAGGCTTGAGGTAATATTTTTAGGTTTCTCCTCATATTAACCCATCTTAAATTTCCATTCTCATTTCTACTATTGCTCAGTGCGTATTCTCAAACAAATTTTCTGTTTATCTATATTGATTTGACTTTGGCAATTGTTTGACCTCTGTCAGAACATATCTTTATCTCTGAATTTTCCTCTCCATAAGACACCAAAAAAGAACCTGTGTTGGCTATGGTCTACTGTATTAAAATATGTCTCATTCTCCTTTCACAGAACATTTCTTGCTTTCCATTCCGTATAGGTATCTGTAATCTTTTTCAGAATTCCAAGCTAAATCAACTATATGAGAAATTACATGTATGTAGTGTGATTCTTCTCAAATTAATTTCTTTTGTGTAAATTGAAGTAGCATTCTGATTTCTTGTACTTATATCATCTCTTCCTCATGTGTTTTTTAGTTGTTAATTGTTGATATTTTCCTTTTGAGGCTCTCTTTTTGCATTTCTGCTCTAAATGTAGTTCATTCTGACCTGTATGGATCCCTTCAGTTTAGTTCCTGTGTTTTAAGACAGTATCAGTTTGTCTATCTTTTTTTTGTTGTTGGTTTTTTTGCATTTTTTCTGGTTACATGCTATCTAATTGCTCATTAATAGCAGAATTTTCGATTCTGTCTCTAAATAAGCGGAACTATACTGCTTATTGTGAGCATCAAAATGGAGTAGGCTCATTTGGGAAACAGTAACCCAACTGAATGGGGAAAACAGTTGAGAATCACTTGAAATTGCATCTGTAAAGTTAACAACTCATGTTGTTATGTGAGGAGTTTTCCAAACATATTTATTTTGATATATGCTCAATACAGAGTGTGTGTGTGTGTGTGTGTGTGTGTGTGTGTGTGTGTGTGTGTGTGTGTGAAAAAGAGGAGAAGGAGAGAGGAGGAAGAAAGAAGCAATCACATGTGGATACTTGGTTGTGTACTTGGTTATTTTGAATCAGTAACATGATTTTTTTTTCTGAAGCATTTTTTAATGCCTACATCATTAAATGGATCATTGTACCATAACTTATTTAACAAACTCTTATGGAATGGATTGGTTTGTGTGTGTGTGTTTGTAATATTATAAACAATTCTACAGTAAATGATTTGTGCACATACCTTTTACTTCTGCCTTATAAAAATACTCAAGGTTGATTTAATGGGTCAAAAATACTTGTAGTTAAGATTTTAAGACTAAATAATTAGAACTGCTTTATTTTGCTTTCTCACATAATTATGGCATTTTGGTCTTATGCAATTATCTATCTATATGGAGTCACATTATAATAAAAAGATGTATAAGATTCCTTAGTGAATTCATAATACCCCTTTAAAGACGACACAGTATATTAAGATTTCAGTCAGAAGTACTTGATACAATATTTATGAATGTTCACGCTTACATACATGTGTATATTTATGTGTGAATGGAATCTGTCTTACATAGTGATGACCATAATCACTTACCTTTTTAGGCAAAACTATTGTTACATACCAGGCAATGCTGTAAAATTATTTTACTGAATTATTGTACAAAGATGAAAATGTAGAAACCTAGTAATAACCCAAGGTTGTAGTTATTAAATGATATCACTGTATTTTTACCAGTTTCTAACATGTCACAACTAAAACTTGTGTAGGGAGAAAATCAGCCATCAAAAAAAATAAAAGACTTTTAATCAGTCTTCCACAAGTGAAGCAAATTTTACTGCAGTCCTTTTCCATAGATAGTCATAATCTATGGCTTTTCAGAAGATGGAAATTGTTATTTTTTTTAAAAATAGTAAAGAATGGCAGATACATTACATACAAAAACAAGCATGATTAATTTTTTTGCTCTGGAAAAAGCAAACTTGATTTGGAAAGTAAAATTGTGATGTTAACAAAGTAGATAATAGTTTAATTCTAACTTCAGACCCAGGCTTTACTTTAAGGAATATTAACTGTGAGTCATCATTTCTCCTGTGTAGAATTTTAAAAATGCATATTCTAAATTAGAAAGAAAACTGAACTCTATTATAGAGTTTACTTTAATATTGACTACTTTGTTTAACTTAATTTCAATACAAGGATGGCAGTGTGTACTATACAAAGCATTGTGGTGATTAGAAAACAAAGTCTATAATAGTGCATCCAGTGTTGGACTGACATTGACCCAGTTCAGTATATGCACAGGTCAGAAATAATACTGAGATATTCCCTGAAAAATTAGAAGTGGATGAATAAATTTTGTCTTCTATAAAGGAAACTGATCACAAAAATTATTAATTTTCTAGGAATACCTTGATGTTATAATAGGTGGCAATTTACTGAAAAGTAAGTGCATATATAATTAGGGTAGCAAAGTATAAAGAAAACAGTCTTTGACAAGTCCTTTATAATGAACTCCAGATGTCATGTCAACTTCCTTGTGTTTTAAATGAAGTATAACTCATGTGGTTTTTATTTTTCAATTTGTTAATGTGGTGTATTACATTGATTGATTTGCAAATATTGAAGAATCCTTGCATCCCTGGGGTAAAGCCTACTTGATCATGATGTATGATCTTTTTAATGTGTTGTTGGATTCTATTTGCTAGAATTTTGTTAAGGATTTTTGCATCTATGTTTATCAGTGATATTGGCCTGTAGTTTTCTTTTTTTGTGGTATCTTTGTCGGGTTTTGGAATTAGGGTGATGGTGGCTTCATAGAATGAGTTTGGAAGTTTAGAAAGTTTGGTAACAAGAACCCTGCATGCGAGACAGCAAAAGAAACGCAGATGTATAGAACAGACTCGTGGACTCTGTGGATGAGGGCAAGGGTGGGATGATATGGGAGAATGGCATTGAAACATGTTAATTATCATATGTCTAATCAATCGCCAGCCCAGGGTTGATGCTCGGGGCTGGTGCACCGGGATGACCCAGGGGGAGGGAATCGGGAGGGAGGAGGGAGGGGGTTCTGGAGGGGGAGCATATGTAAACTCATGGTGGATTCATGTCAATGTATGGGAAAACCAACACAATAAAGTAAAGAAAATTAAAAAAAAATAAATGAAGTATAACTCAGTAATTATCTATTGTTAATACACCAAGCAATGCCTTCATCCTTAATGATTTTCCCAGACCAAGAAAACAGGTAGCTTCATGGGGTTATAAGCATTCCCATGGGCTTTCCCGGTGGTTCAACAATAAAGAAATACCTGCAGTGTAGGAGAAGTGGGTTTGATCCCTGGGTCAAGAACATCCCCTTGAAGGAAATGGCAACCCACTCCATTATTCTTGCCTGGAGATTCCATGGAGACTGGTGGGCTACAGTTCATGGGGTAGCAAAGAGTTGGAAATGACTGAGTGACTAATATTTTCACTTTTTTTTTTCATAGTAAAAAGCATTATCTATGTATCTATCTATCTATTGTTGCTAAATTCAAAACCATACCTTAATTACTGTACCTCTCAAAGCCTTTGTTCACTCTTAATTGTCTGAGAAGTCATGTTGTTAAATAAAATTAAAACAGAGGATAAGATCCAGAAAATCTTAAGCTTTATTAAGTTACATATTCACATTTGATATACAAAATTAAATGTGGGCTCGTTTCACTTATGTAATTTTTACAGGTACTGAGGGTGGAAGAAATTCATCAGTAAATGAGAGAAGAAATAAATTTAAATTTCTATGCAAGAGAAAGTAGATGTGCATAGTGAATGTATCACCAGATGATCAATACCAAAATCAGATTGATTATATTCTTTGCAGCCAAAGATAGAGAACCTCTATACAGTCAGCAAAAACAAGATTGGGAGCTGACTGTGGCTCGGATCATGAACACCTTATTAGAAAATTCAAACTTAAATTGAAGAAAGTAGGAAAAACCTCCTAGCTCATTCAGGTATGATCTAAAATGAAATCTCTTATGATTATATAGTGAAAGTAATAAATAGATTCAAGAGATTAAATCTGATAGAGTGCCTGAAGAACTGTGGATGGAGGTTCATGACATTGTACAGGAGGCAGTGATCAAGACCATCCCCAAGAAAAGGAAATGCAAAAAGGCAAAATGGTTGTCTGAGGAGGCCTTACAAATAGATTAGAAAAAAAAGAGAAGTGAAAGGCACAGGAGAAAAGGAAAGACATACCCATTTGAGTGCAGAGTTCCAAAGAATAGCCAAGAGAGATAAGAAAGCCTTCCTCAGTGATCAATGCAAAGAAATAGAGGAAAACCATAAAATGAGAAAGACTAGAGATCTCTTCAAGAAAATTAGGTATCAAGGGAACATTTCATGCAAAGATGGCACAATAAAGTGCAGAAATGATATGGACCTAACAGAAGCCAAAGATACTAAGAAGAGATGGCAAGAATACACAGAAGAACTATACAAAAAAGATCTTCATGACCCAGATAACCACAATGGTGTGATCACTCACCTACATCCATATTCTGGAATGCGAAATCAAGTGGACCTTAAGAAGCATTACTACAAACAAAGCTACTGGAGGTGATAGAATTCCAGTTGAGCTATTTCAAACCCTAAAAGATAATGCTGTGAAAGTTCTGCCCTCAATGTGCCAGAAAATTTGGAAAACCCAGCAGTGGCCACAGGACTACAAAAGGTCAGTTTTCATTCCAATCCCAAAGAAAGCACAATTGCACTCCTCTCACACACTAGCAAAGTAATGCTCAAAATTCCCCAAGTCAGCCTTCAACACTACGTTAACAGTGAACTCCAGATGATTAAGCTGAATTTACAAAGACAAAGGAACCAAAGATCAAATTGCCAGCATCTGTTGGATTATCAAAAAAGCAAGAGAGTTTCAGAAAAACTCTACTTTTTCTTTATTGACTATGCCAAAACCTTTGACTGTGTGGTGCACAGCAAACTCTGGAAAATTCTTAAAGAGATGGGAATACCAGACCATCTGACCTGCCTCCTGAGAAATCTGTATGCAGGTCAAGAAGCAACAGTTAGAACTGGACATGAAACAACAAACTGGTTCCATATCGGGAAAGGAGTATGTCAAGGCTGTATTTTGTCACCCTGCTTATTTAACTTATATGCAGAGTACATCATGTGAAATACTGGGCCAGATGAAGCATAAGCTGGAATCAAGATTGCAGGGAGAAATATCAATAATCTCAGATATGCAGATGATACCACCTTTAGGGAGAAAGAGAAGAAGAACTACTACAGAGCCTTTTGATGAAAGTGAAAGAGAAGAGTGAAAAAGTTGGCTTAAAACTCAACATTCAGAAACTTACATCATGGCATCTGGTCCCATCACTTCATGGCAAATAGATGGGAAAACAATAGATAGAGTGACAGACTTTATTTTCTTGGGCTCCAGAATCACCACAGATGGTGACTGCTGCCATGAGATTAATAGAAGCTTGCTCCTTGGAAGGAAATTTATGACCATCCTAGACAGCATATTAAAAAGCAGAGGAATTACTTTGCTGACTAAGGTCCATCTAGTCAAAGCTGTGGTTTTGCCAGTAGTCATGTATGGGTGTGAGAGTCGGACTATAAAGAAATCTGACTGCTGGAGAATTAATGCTTTTGGTCTGTGGTGTTGGAGAAGACTCTTGAGAGTCCCTTGGACTGCAAGGAGGTCAAACCAGTTAATCCTAAAGGAAATCAGGCCTGAATATTCATTGGAAGGACTGATGTTGAAGCTGAAACTCCAATATTTTGGCCTCCTGATGCGAAGAACTGACTCATTTGAAAAGACTCTGATGCTCGGAAAGATTGAAGGCGGGGGAACAAAGGGATGACTAAAGAAGAGTTGGCTGGATGGCATCACCCACTCAATGGACATGAGTTTGAGTAGGCTCCAGGTGTTGATGTTGGACAGGAAAGCCTGGTGTGCTACAGTCCATGGGGTCACAAAGAGTCAGACATGTCTGAACGACTGAACTGAACTGAGTGAATGTATATGTGAATGCAATGATCTCTTTCACGTTCAGCCTTCTGATTGGTATGTAGTATTATCTCTTTGTGTTGCCTCATTTAATCAGTTCTCTACCTTTTTCTGTTCTCTCTAGGCTGCTAGGACTTTGACTTCTCCAGACTGCAACTCTTTATTCTTGTTTTAAATTTCTGGCTGGATTCTGCCCATGATAGACTTAAGTAGAAACCAGGAGTGATTGTGGAAAAAGAAATTAGGATAGTTGTTTTCCCCCATTGACATAGTCAGTATTTCATGGTTACATTACTTATCAAATGGCTTCTATTCTAGACTTCAAGGTATTTTTATGCTCTGAAAACACTGTCCTTTGCCCTTGCCGTGTGAGGTCAGTTTGGTTATGATAGTTTGCTTTTAGTCTTGGCCATTTTACTGTCCCTGTGCTGAACAAGCACACCTGTAAACAGTCTCTTTCTCAAAGTCTCCTTAGTTAAACATTTTAGTGTACAATTTGCTTTCTGTTGGATCCTAAATTATATCATCATTGTGTCAGGACTAGCCTAAAAGGTGGATCTTCACAGTGGGCTACTTAAAAAATAGTTGAAAAGTATACCAGTAACCTCTTTGGCTACAAAGGGAACCCTTGTAATTTGCATATGCAGTGACAATACTTGTTTTCCTACCAAATTATTAATTGTGTCACGAGATGGACTGACTGTGAAAGTGAAGGCACTGTAGGATATTGTGGCTGTGATAATCTGTAGCTCTCTCACCAGCAGTGATTAGAATAATTATAGTGTGAGATGACAGTTTGTAACTTTCTAGAAATACATAAAGAGAAAAAGTTCAGACATTGAGCTTTCAGTCCTATCAATCCAAGGAGTGAGTAGAGAATCAAATACTGGGGAAGATTTAAGAGAATTTCCTTTTTTATTTTTTTTTTCTGATGAGACCATTTAAATTCTACTTTCAGAGCAAATTTCAACTACACAATAAAATGTTAATCAACTGGACTCACTATGTTGTACATTAAATCCTCAGGCCTTATGTATCTTATGACTGAAGTTTGTACCCTTTTTACCAACCTTTCTCTATTTTGCCTACCCTGGCAACCACTTTTCTACACTCTGTTTTTATGACTGTTTTATTTCTTTTTATATTATTAGATTCTACATAGAAGTGATACCATGCAGTATTTGTCATTTTTTTCTGCAAGCATACTTCACTTAGTATAAAGCCTTCCAGTTGTATCCATGTTGCTGCAAATGATATGACTTCCTTCTTTTTTAATGTTGAGTAATATTCTGTTACTTCTATATAAAACACATTTTCTTAATCCACTCATTCACTGATGGACACTTACATAGTTTCCATACTTCGGCCATTATGAACACTGCTGACATGGGAATACAGTTTTATCTTTGAGATAATGGTTTATTTTCCTTTGGATATACTGTTGACTGTTAAATAACATAGGTTTGAACTGTGTATGTCCACTTATATGTGGGTTTTATTTTCAATAAATACATGATAGACTACTGCATGATCTGTGGCCTACTGAATCGTGGAGAGTGAACTGCAGCTATGGAGGGCTGACTGTAAAGTGTATGTAGACTTTCAACTACATGGAGGTCTCCACCCCCAACCTCCACATTGTTCAAGGGTCACCTGTATATCCAAACGTGAGAATGCCAGATCGTGTCATGGTTCTAGTTTTAATTTCTTGAGGGACCTTCGTTATGCTTTCCACAGCAAATATTTCACTTTATATTCCAACTAACAAAATATGAAACTTGTCTTCACATCCTTGACAGCATTTACTCTTGGTTGTCTTTTTAATAATAGTCATCCTACATGTGAGGTCTTTATTTTTTTTTAAATTTAATTAATTAATTTTCTTTACATTATCACGTTGGTTTTGCCATACATTGACATGAATCCATCATGGGTATACATGTGTTCCCCTTCCAGAACCCCCCTCCCACCTCCCTCCCGATTCCATCACTCTGGGTCATCCCGGTGCACCAGCCCTGAGCACCCTGTATCAAGCATCAAACCTGGGCTGCATTTCCCTAATTAGTGATGATGAACAACTTTTTATGTCTCTGTTGGTCATGTGTATGTTTTTCTTTGGAAAAGTATCTATTTAGGTCCCTTGATCATTTTTCATCAGTTTATTATTATTGTTACTTTGATGTTAAGTTATGTTTCCCTGTATATTTTAAATATTAAGCACTATTGGATATAAGGTTTGTAAATATTTTCTCCCATTCCATAGGTTGCATTTTCATTTTCTTCATTGTTTCCTTTGCTAAGCAGAAGCTTGTGCTCTAGTTGTGTTTGTTAAATTTTTTTTAACTTTTGGTGTCAAATCTAAAATTCATTGCCAAGACGGAAGTTTAGGAAATTACTCCTTACATTTTTTTTCCAGGAATTTTATGGTTTTAGGCTTTATGCTCAAGTCTTTAATTCATTGTAAATTGATTTTCTGTTTGTCATCTAAGGTGGCAGTCCCATTTCTTTCTTTTGAATGTGGCTTTCCAGTTATTTCTATTTCATGCTGTGGAGATGTTTTAACATATATGCACCTATGAATTTTTACCCATTTACGGTGCTTTTAGAGGGCAGTATATGAAAATGTAAAGCAAAAAAAGCTAATTTTTGCTTATCTAAACCAGTTTCCAAGACCATTTATTAAAACACCAACTATTTGAGAATCTGCTATGTTTAGTAGCAAAAATTATTCATACGTCATGTCATTCAAGGCCATGATATAGTCAAGGTTAGACTAATTTTTTCCAAAATGGATTCTAATTTGTTTTAAAGTATAAGTATATTATCATTTCATACACTATTTAAAAGTGATCAGCATGTTCTTAATATGAACATACATAAATAAATAATCTACTTAGACTTTGAAAATAGTCATATTTTTTATATTTGAGGCTGTTACTTCAGATTTTTATTAATTGATTAAAATGAAGGTAATCAAACAAATTAGATGATGCTGTTAAATGTTAAAGTGCTGCATTCAGAATGCCAGCAAATTCGGAAAACTCAGCAGTGACCACAAGACTGGAAAAGGTCAGTTTTCATTCCAGTCCTAAAGAAGATAAATGCCAAAGAATGTTCAAATTACCACACAACTAAACTCATCTCACATGCTAGCAAAATAGTACTTAAAATTCTCCAAGCTAGGCTTCAACAGTTTATGAACTGAGAACTTCCAGATATTCAAGCTGGATTTAGAAAAGGCAGAGAAACCAGAGATAAATTGCCAACATCCATTGGATCATAGAAAAAGCAAGAGAGTTCCAAAAAAAAAAAACCACATCTACTCTGCTTCCTTGACTATGCTAAAGCCTTTGACTGTGTAGATTACAACAAACTGTGGAAAATCTTCAAGAGATGGGGATACCAGACTACCTCACCTGCATCCTGTGATGTCTATACAGGTCAAGCAGCAACAGTTAGAAATGGGCATGGAACAATGGACTGCTTTCATATGGGGAAAGGAGTACGTCAAGGTCGTATATTGTCACCCTGCTTATTTAACTTATATGCAGAGTACATCATACAAAATGCCAGGCTGGATGAAGCACAAGCTGGAGTCAAGATTTCAGGGAGAAATAGCAATAACTTCAGATATGGAGATGACACCACACTTATGGCAGAAAGTGAAGAGGAACTAAAAAGCCTCTTGATGAAGGTGAAAGAGGAGAGTGAAAAAACTGGCTTATTCAGAAAAGTAAGATCGTGGCATCTGGTCCCATCACGTCATGGCAAATACATGGGGAAACAATGAAAACAGTGACAGACTTTTATTTTCTTGGGCTCCAATATCATGGCATATGGTGACTGCAGCCATGAAAATAAAAGACACTTGATCCTTGGAAGAAAAGCTGTGACAAAACTAGACAGTGTACTAAAAAACAGAGACGTTACTTTGCTGCCCAAGGTCCATCTAGTCAAAGCTATGGTTTTTCCAGTGGTCATGTATGGATGTGAGAGTTGGACCATAAAGAAGGCTGAGTGCCAAAGAATTGATGCTTTTGAACTGTGGTGTTGGAGAAGACTGTGTAGAGTCCTTTGGGCTGCAAGGATATAAAACCAACCAAAATTCTAAAATAAATCAACCCAGAATATTCATTTGTGGAACTAATGCTGAAGGGACACTCCAGTACTTTAGCCACCTGATACGAAGAGCCAACTCATTGGAAAAGACCCTGATGCTGGGAAAGATTGAAAGCAGGAGGAGAAGAGGCTGTTGGAGGACAGGATAGTTGACTTAATGACTCAATGGACATGAGTTTGAGCAAGCTCCAGGGGATGGTGAAGGACAGGGAGGCCTGGTATGCTGCAGTCCATGGGTCACAAAGAGTTGGATATGACTGAGCGAGTGAACAATGACAATGCTGGATAGAACTCAAAACAGTGGACAATTTAAATGTCAGAATAAGGATCCAAAAACTGTGGGAGGGGCATTCATTCTTGTGCTGAGACAGAAAATAAGTCAGAGCCCTATTCCTAGACTAAATATGTATTTTAGTTAATAAGATCTAGGGCACATAATGAAAAGGCAAAAATAAGGATAGTAACTGTAAGGGAAATACCATATAGTTAAGAACCAGGAAAGATATGTTTTAGTTTTTACTTTGTAACAGAGTTGTCTTTAATATTCCTGTGCTTCATTTTCTACACTTTTTCACTAGAAAGTAAACTCCTATCCTAAGTAACCAACTGTCTTAGTTATTTTGAAAATTAAATTTAATAATGCATATGAACATGCCTTGTAAATAGCAGTGTGCTATACATGCATTTAAACATTATTAAGAAACTTCCTACTATTTTATTCACAGGGTTCATATCAAGGTTCCCAGTTTAAATGTCACTCACCAACTATGGATAAAGGTACTAATATGCTAAAACATGATAGCTAATTACATAAGTTTATTCAAGCATGAAATTACTTTGTTAATACATAAAGGAACAGGTTATGTGTGTTGTTGCAAATGAATACATCTGTGTAAAGAGTGACCTTCACAGGACACTTCATTTTCTTTCTTTATTCTTTTCCTAGTAAAATAATATTTGCAGACATAACTCTCTATCACTTGTAAAAACACCATGAAAGTCATCTAATTTTGCATCCATGATCAAGGGCAATAATGATGAAACATGACCTATTAATGCAGAGCATAAATAAAGAATGTAAATGTTTTTTCTGTGGGTTGAATAGTCATTTTTTTTCTTTTGGTTTCAATTATTAGTAGAAAGCCAATAATGTGAAAAAAGAGATATTAATGTAGCACTCTTTTTATAGCATATATTCTTTTGGGTTTTTCTTTGAATTATTTCGTTATTTTCCTCACTGCCCCAGTGGACTACCTTTCTGTGCCAGAAATCTTTTTTAAATAACAGATAATATTTAGGTGTTTTGTCTACAGTGTGGAAGAATCAATTCAAATCAGTCTTGAGAGTTATTTAAATTTAAGTAAATCAGCTATAATTAAATCCTTTACTTTTACTATTTCCTTCTTATATCTTTGCTACCCCATGGAAATTCCAGTTGATGACTTAATGCTTATTTTTTAAATCAAAACATTTAGTGGCTTATAATAATCTTCAGCAATTATGAGATAGCGAGGAGGCATGATGAAAAGAGGATGAACTCTCTCATCTTAAATTGTACCAGTCATCCCTCAGAGCTCACACAGTTCCTTCATCTTTCATGGATTGAAATTTGTTTGTATTAACTTATTATTATCTACTCTTATTAATATTTACTGAGTAATGTGTGTATTTTATGGTAAGCCATCATGAGATTTTCTTCTCAAAGATATTATAAGTTTAGAGAAATTAGAGACATAATTCAGTGACTAATAGGAAGCAATATGTACATAAGCATTAAATCTGTCTTTAAAAACTATAAAAAATGCAGAAATAAAGGGCTCATATATACATGGGAGTTCTGGTTGTGGGAATCAGAATCTGGGTTTGATGAATGCTGAAGACAGATCTTCTGTCTTTACCTACTAGAAAGGAAAGCAAGTAGACACAGTCTTGTTTCAGGGACAGAACTGGTTAGCTGGGAGAAGATAATGAGCAAGTTTAAGTTTAATTTATTGAGTGGTTCCAGTTTTAAGACTTTGAGAAGCAAAAAAAACCTAAAGTAGTTTGTTGCACATTTTTTGGCAGGGGAGTTGATAGGAAAACTGCATGAAAGGTAATGGGCTTTGCTAGCATGTGCATATTGGGATCTCTTCATCATCAACAATTATAAAAGAGGTAATAGTTACTTACCTCCGAATTTATCCGAAGTATGATTGAAATACATGTTTTCAGTCATTCAGTTCAGTTCAGTCACTGAGTTGTGTCCGACTCTTTGCCACCCCAGGAACCACAGCATGCCAGGCCTCCCTGTCCATCACCAACTCCCTGAGTCCACCCAAACCCATGTCCATCAAATCGGTGATGCCATCCAGCCATCCCATCCTCTGTCGTCCGCTTCTCCTCCTGCTCTCAATCTTTGCCAGCATCAGGGTCTTTTCCAATGAGTCAGTTCTTCGCATCAGGTGGCCAACATATTGCAGTTTTAGCTTCAACATCAGTCCTCCTAATGAGCATCCAGGACTAATTTCCTTTAGGAAGGACTGGTTGGATCTCCTTGCAATCCAAGGGACCCTCAAGAGTCTTCTCTAACACCACAGTTCAAAAGCATCAATTCTTCTGCACTCACCTTTCTTTATGGTCCAACTCTCACACCCATACATGACCACTGGAAAAACCATAGGCTTGACTATATGGACCTCTATTGGCATAGTAATATCTCATTTAATATTATCAACTCCATGGAAGAAAAAGAATCAGAAAGGTTTAATAAATTGCCCATGGTTAAAGGGTTAATTAGTGATCTGTCCTCAGAGGGTCTCAGATCTCATTAAATTGGAGGATAAAGACTATTAAATTGGTGATGGCTACCTTGATGAGTGGTTTTCATGTAACTTTAAATACTGATATCTAGGAACATTTTGAAAAAATTATAAAGAGCAATAAATGTGGAAAAGGTAGTCATATACTTTAATTAAAATAAATATTAACATATTAGTTGTATCACAAAGTATACAAAATAATAGAAATCTCAGAGGTAGATACCAATTCATATATATAAATATGGTCTTTTTCATATAGTAAAGGAAGAATATCCTTTTGATTTCAGAATAATTATAAAACAATGTTATATTCCATTCTCACAAGTGACAAGTTAAAATAAATCCAAAGGCTCCAAGAATTTTTTTTAAATAATAAAGACTGATGATAAATAGAAGAAAATATAAGTGAACATAAATCTAAAATAAAAGGAAAGGGTTCATAGTGCATAAAAATTATGTAAAAAATGATAAAGGAAAATGGATATAAAAGTAATTTCATAAAAAAGAAAATGGTAAATTTTCAAATGATGAATTATGATAAATGTCTTCAAGGTACTAGAAACATAAAGGTTAATTTCATAAATATATTAACAGTTTTACAAGTCAAGGATAAGATTTGAAAATTAGAAAATAATGATGTACCAATAACACTGAACAAAATATGAAAACATTTTTCAAAGGAATAAGCTACTAAAGGATACTAAAACAAATTAAAAGTAAGTAATATTTGAAGAAATGTTTAACAGAGTGAAATTAATAACATGAAAACAAGTGATAGTGTAGGAAAGAATATAAAGAAAATCATTACTGAGAAATAAATTTAGGTAAAATCTTACTAGAAGGCAATGGGAAATATTAAAAGGATTTTCTTTAATTTCTATAAACATTGATCCAATGCTTCTAAGACCTTAAATCCTGAGAAAGCAATTAGAAATATGCCAAAATATAGAGTTTTATTTACATGTTTACAGCATGGTCCCGTTTTTAAAAACAAACTACCTGGGAAAAAGTGAATAAATGCATGAGAATATTAGCATTAATATTTCTGAATGATGAAATGTTATACATTTTCATAAGCAAATTTTCTTATGTGACTTTATGTTTATATTTTATTTTTAAGTAATAACGCACAAAGGCAGAAAACACAGCACAACTGGGATTCAAATCTAGGTATGTCTGAGTCATGTTGATTAATATGTACTTTGTACAACAGTATCATATAGATAGTAGGAGATGAGTATAAACGGTTTGGATTTGCCTAAAATTCGTCAAGTGCTCAGTAGGTAGCTATGGTTTATTTTGTGTTGGTGGTAGTGTTCATAGTGGTAATAATGGTAGTATCAATGGCAGTGGTAGACAAAAAGTAGATGGTCACAAGGAAGTGCTTGTAAAAGTCAGAACAATAATAATCATGCCTGAATCCAAATACAGTTAAGGTTTCCAGTAGTTGATGAAAACCAATACTAGAAAAGTAAGAGATTGTTTCATGGTATTTTGATTGGAAATGCAATAATGTTTTAAAAAAATCTTCAATGCCACATAATAGATGTGTGGCCTTGAATAATCTGAGGATAGGATGTTGATCTGTTTCCTTTCTATAAGACAAGATGTATAATATTATACTTGATAGTTTGATATTCTCATGTAAATGTGAAGTATCATAGTATATGACCAGCATCCAATACAGTTCTGGACACATGGTATGAGAAAATAGTTTTTCTTCCATTTGTTTCCTTAAAATAGTATACAAATGATTTTATTGTCATGAAAACACCATTCTTCATTAAAAATTCTTACATAAACGTTTAAGTCATTATGTGCAGATCTAAACACAGACTTTGACATTTTTAAGCATAATGATATCATACCTTGTACCTTTTTTCACATTTTAATTTATTTTTTAAGTATATGTATTTCTCCTGAGTGGTGGTATCCTCCAGGGAAGAGGCTGGGTGTAGTATTTTTTTATTCCTGATACTTGACACCTGGAAAATAGAAGGTGCTTATTTTTCTAGTTGAGTTTAAGAATCAGGAATAATAGGCTAACTATTATTAATAGAAAAGTGGAGATGAGTAGTCAGCACAACCTGGAGCTGCTGTTTTACAAACATAAACGTGAATTCCTAGTTTATGACACAAAAACTAAATGCACTCCCAGGAAATAATTAAAAGAAAGTGTAGGTAATACAGTCAAATGTGAAAAATATTATATTTACATGAAAATTAGATGTGAGGTATTTATGCCTCTGCTTTTGAGAGAAACTAGTTTATGTGTCTTATCATCAGGTTGATGTCCTAGTTAACTTTTACATACCTGAAGTCTTGAGAAAATCCTCTGTGGGCACTGGCTTGTGAATAGAGGCACTCCTTGAACAGGGTAAAAGTGACATTCTTAGAGGACCAAAGGCCACACATTCAGTGTTGAAACTGATGAGTCCAAAATTTGCTTTGTAAATAGAGTTCTACAGCATTGAAATTTGAATGATGTATTATTCCCTTTTTGCATTGACTCTGGATCTTCTAATGAACTAACATATTTCTTGATTCTATATGTTGGTAAGACAGTTTACTGGCATTAACAAATCTGAGGAATCTGGTATTCTGACACAGAGAGGGCAAGATGATGTTTCATAACAGATGAATGAAAATTAAAAGCTGCTAACATTATTAGTGACAAAGCATGTGAGATCCTTGTAATTTAGGCCCTGAATCTTTTCATGGATTTATGGAGTAGAAACTGTATACGTCTTTTACACTGCCTTGAGTCCCCTTAGACAATTTTTTTTTTAATTTTTGGCTTGCTTTTACTTAAACCATGGATGCAGCACCCAGCTTTTCTCAGGTGTGTCCTGAGAAAATCATCTAATTTCAGCCATACTTTATCTTTCTTCTGCCCTAGAGATTTTCCGGGTTTTGCTGCTGTGATAACTGTTGTGAAAATCTACCAAACAATTCCAACATAATTACAAACTTGGAATTTTCCAGAGTAAAATTTGATTTATGAGATATGAAACCTAGTAGATAAAATATATTCCTCTTTCTTGTCTCAGAATTAAAATTCTGAGGTGTACACTCTCCATTATTAAGTGTCCTAAGAAGAATCATGTCTCATTTTCTCACAATGCTTACCCACTCCATAGCACACTCTGGGTTTGCTTTCCTTCCTTTGATTCACTACTTCCGTCCTCACTGATTTTGTTCATGGGCATCAGTTCCCAAAATAAACAATCTGCATGCAAACATTTGTCTAAGACTTACCTTTTGGGGAGAGCCCAGCCTAAGAGGAGGGAGAATGGTTACAGACAGCAGTTTCTCAGAATGGGACTCTGGATCTGGGTCTTTCAAATGTCGATGATAAGGACTCCTGCTAAAAAGTGGGAGAGGGACAGCCTCCGACTTGTTTCCTCTGTCAAAGGTCTCATTAAAAGTGTAAAAGGTATTAAGAAGAATCGTTCGTGGTAGAGTGGGATCCTGTGCATGCCAAGTTTGAAACTGGTTTCTGTAGTGCTGATGGTCACTTAAACATTATTGAGTAGAAGGACTGTGGGATTGGCCGGTTTTTGTTAGTAGCCTTGAAAAATAAGAAAAGAAAGGAAAAGGCCAGCGTATCCTACTAGTCAACTGTTAGCTGAAGGCACCTGGTGAAAATCAGAAAACCTCCAAGGCAGTGTATAAAGAGCACTTGATTTCTGCAGCTGCATAGATGTCTTTGATGAGAATCTTGCTCAGTTAGCAGTCAGCATAGCATACAACTACAGCACACAATAGAGACTGAAGGCTTGGTCTCTGTAGTCTTTCAGGCCAAATTTAGTGTCCGACATAAGCATTGAAACATGTTAATTATCATATGTGAAATCAATCGCCAGCCCAGGGTTGATGCTCAGGGCTGGTGCACCGAGATGACCCAGGGGGAGGGAATCGGGAGGGAGGAAGGAGGGGGATTCTGGAGGGGGAGCATATGTATACCCATGGCAGTTTCATGTCAATGTATGGCAAAACCAACACAACAACAACAACAACAAAAAAGAATGTGACTCTGTAATAACTTGGAATGTAGATATTTTGGTACAGATGCTTGATGATCTTTCAACCCTAGTTTCTCCTGGCCTTTACAGCTATAAGTTGTAATTTCCTCCTCTATTTAGACAAGATGAGTATCCTTGGCTTAGAGATGATGGGTATCTCACTGGGATATACTAGCTCACAATCAGTGCTTGTTTTCCATGAGATACCCTAACACCTCTAATCTTTACCTGTTGATCAATAAATTGGATCGCTTTTCAGTGATTTTGAAGGTGGGGAGTACAGTCCCTACTGTTTTAAGAGAGTTTCCTCACCAAAACAGTCGGACATGGCTAAGTGACTGCTACTCATGCAGGATATTTTGAAAGTGGGGAATACCAGCCTTATTTAAGAAACTGCTCACCAAAAGAGTTGATTTTGTATACATAACTCACCTATTCTGGTAGGAAGGAGGGAACACCTATGGAGAAATCTTGGGATAACTGAACCAGAGATACTGGAATAGAAGGCTGGAGAGGGGAGAATTTAATGACATAATAGTCATCTTGTATAATTTTTAGTGTATAATGTTTATGTATCAGACTGTCCTACTGGCTAATTAAATATTAACAGAAAATTAAGGAAGACTATGCTTGGAGTTGTTTTATAATAAAGATAATGTTAAAATATAATGTCATTTACATCAAGTTTATAGAAAGACAAGTGTGTGAAAATTTTCTTAGATTAGAAGCAAACTTCTTCACATTTTGAAGGAATATTCTCTCCCCACTGGAGAATTTACACCAGCATGAGAATAATGAAGTAAAACTGATAAAGTTTGCTAAAGCTTCAGGATGTTGTAGACATTGCCAAAATGATCATTTCCATTTCTAACATACGTTGCGTTTATCTTTATAAACATTATCTCAGGGAAGAAAAAAATGAATGCCAGAAGGATAAAGATCTACATTTTCATTTGAAAATCTGAGTGTCATTTTGGGGAAGTATCATTCTCCTACTATAAGATAGTGATTCAGATAAAAATATTTCAATTTCTGTTTTTCTTAGAGTTTTATTCCTGTTGGGATACTTTTTTTTTTTTAAGATGGAGCCCTTTCATTTATTCAGATTATTACAGTATTTCAACTAAAAGCACAGTTGTTTGGATTGGATCCATTTTACACAAAGTATTTCCCTACTGTTCTGATACCTATCTCTAAAATGCAAATCAGTATACTTCACTAATGCTCCCATATTAATAACCATCTATAGAATGCTAGGGGGCTTCCCAGGTGGCATAGCAGTAAAGAATTGCCTGCCAGTGCAGGAGATAAATGAGACCTGGGTTTGATCCCTGGGTCAAGAAGAACTCCTGGAGGAGGAAGTGGCAACCCACTCTTATAATCTTGCTTGGAAAATCCCATGGAGAGAGAAGCCTGGTGGGTTATATAATCCATGGGGTCTCTAAGAGTTGGACATGACTGAGTAACTGAGCACACACATAGAGTGCTAGAATCAGTTGTTAATTATCAGTAGCTTTTGTCCATCACTGCCTATTCCTGTCCTGACTAACTACAGGATATAAAAGGGTATAACATGTAAGGTTCACTCTTCCTCTTTTCTGATACAGAGGATATAACATTGGTCAGCATACTAAGGGTATTTTCAGCATCATCAATAGCTTAATACAAATGGTTCCCCCATCCTGAATGTGCCAGGAGGTAGTCCATTTGTGCCTACATAAACACTAAGCAATAGCTCTACCTCCTTTAGGCCCTACTGATTCTGTACACAAAACTTTTTGATAATTTTCAGGCTAATAACACTGTATTACACGTAGAGCCAGTATTGTGTTTTATCTTTGGAGCAAATTTCATCTGGGTTTAAAGTTAAGGTTGTGGCCTACCTTTTTTGATATGTAATAGTTATACAGTTATTAATACATGTTACTCTCTTCTTCCTTGATTTAAATTGGGATAGCTACCTGTTTGCAAGCATTAATTGAGATATTGTATATAAAGTGTTTAATGTAGTATTTGATCTACAATTGTAGCAAAAAATCACTAACAGTTATTTCTATTACAATAAAGTACAGCTCTTTGTTGGGGAGGAAGAAATTTTCCTTTGATTTTCAAGGTTTTCCTGACTGGTCTGAGACATTAACAGGAGAAAATCAAACAAAGTATAGTAATATGTGTATCTAGGAGAGATCCAGAAAAACTGAGTAACTTGACAACATGACCAAATACTCAACCTGAATATAATTTTCAGCTCAAGATGAAAGTGGATGTTGGAGGTAGTGATTTGGGACTTCAAAGGGAAAGAAGGCAATTTACATGGAGATGGACAAGCAAAGATTTGGTAAATGAATGCTGACTGTGCCTTGCAGAGACAATGGACACAGGATGGGCTGTTACTGCTAATCTTTGCATAGAATTCCCCCACCACACCTCACCTGTATTCTTTGCAGATGTCTCTGGTGATAGCTCTATTATGGGACAAGCACTCTATCTAAACTTTTTTAGGCAGTAAAGGGGAAGGCCAAAGTTTATTCCTGAGTCTTTGGGGCCGTTATTGTTTTCAGTTCAAAATAATTTAGATGCCAAATGCATTTGGGGGAGGCAAGTGTAGCTACCTTCAGCCTCCAGATAGTTGGCTTCCATTTAGAATATTGAATTGCCAACATGGAATTTTACTCACTGTAAAGTTTAGAAAGTACCTGAAAAAAATTAAAAGACATGAATTTTTTTTTATTGTTTTTGCCATACAATGACATGATATCACCATGGGTTTACATATGCTTCCCCTCCAGAACCCCCCTCCCTCCTCCCTACCCCCCGGGAAATCTTGCTGCACCAGCCCCGAGCATCAATCCTGGGCTGGCGATTGATTAGACATATGATAATTAACATGTTTCAATGCCCTTCTCCCATATCATCCCACCCTTACCCTCATCCACAAAGTCCACGAGTCTATTCTATACACCTGCGTTCCTTTTGCTGTCTCACATGTTGTGTTCTCGTTACCGTCTTTCTAAATTCCATATATATGTGTTAATATACTGTATTGTTGTTTTTGCTTCTGGCTTACTTCACTCTGGATAACGGGCTCCAGTTTCGTCCATCTGAGTAGAATTGCTTCAAATGAATTTTTTTTTTTAATGCTGAGTAATATTCCATTGTGTATATGTACCACAGCTTTCTTATCCATTCGTCAGTTGATGGACATCTAGGTTGCTTCCATGTCCTGGCTATTGTAAACAATGCAGCGATGAACATTGGGGTACACGTGGCTCTTTCAATTCTGGTTTCCTCGGTGTATATGCCCAGCAGTGGGCATGAATTTTTAAAGCTAGAAAAAACTGGGGATTAAAAAAAAAACAAACTAAAGATTAAATTCCAGAGAAGTATCAGAATTTTCCAGAAAACCAGACTGCAGTGTTCAGTTCCTTTGGGCATATACTCAGTCTTGGGATGCAGGTAGATATAATATCAAGCCTGCCAAATGTAAAGAGACTCTGCTGGTATAATAAGAAGCCCATGGAATGGCTAACAAGCCATTTGGGTTAGAATGCTGTATTAAAAATAACTTATTCACCTCTGTGATTTTTTTCATGCTTAATGGAGGTAGGGATCAAGGTGCCCTTGTCCATTCACCTTATTGACAAAATCAGGAAACTTCATAATACCATTTTAAGTAACTAACCACTGATCCAGAGTTCACAGTGCAAAATTGTGTTACCCTCTTCAGTTCCTGCTTTGACCTTCACCATAGGTTTCATACTGAAGACTTGTAAATAAATTTTCCTGGGACTCATAGGATAAAAATGAATGAACTTCATCAATGTCAGTACCTACAAATGCTATAATGTTTACTTCAGTACTCTTTTCTTGCACATTCATCTTTTCCAGTAATTGCTAGCCCAAATTTTCCTAGATACTTTGGATCCTGCTACTAAGATGATAAAAGGTAAATACTTAGCCTCAGTTTATTTTTAACCTGCTAGAAACTATACAGTTTATCACTTAGAATTGAATAACATAGTCTCTCAACTTTTAGCTTAACTTCAACAATCTATAAGCAATTATGTGGTGATTTTCTTGAATATTTATCTATCTCTTCCTTTGAATGTTGATAAATTTTGCTTTTCTAGAGATATTTAGTCTGATGTTTTCAGCTTGTGTGTGCCGTGTTTAGTTGCTTCAGTTCAGTTCAGTTGCTCAGTTGTGTCCAACTCTTTGCAATCCCATAAACTGCAGCACGCCAGGCCTCCCTGTCCATCACCAGCTCCTGGAGTTTACCCAAACTCATGTCCATTGAGTCAGTGATGCCATCCAACTATCTAATCCTCTGTTGTCCCCTTCTCCTCCTGCTTTCAATATTTCCCAGAATCAGGGTCTTTTCCAGTGAGTTTGCTCTTCTCATCAGGTGGCCAAAATACTGGAGCTTCAGCTTCAACACCAGTCCTTCCAGTGAACACCCAGGACTGATCTCCTTTAGGATGGACTAGTTGGATCTCCTTGCAGTCCAAGGGACTCTCAAGAGTCTTATCCAACACCATGGTTCAAAAGCATCAATTCTTCACTGCTCAGCTTTCTTTATAGTCCAACTCTTACATCCATACACGACCACTGGAAAAACCATAGCCTTGACTAGACGAACCTTTGTTGGCAAAGTAATGTCTCTGCTTTTTAACATGCTGTCTAGGTTGGTCATAACTTTCCTTCCAAGGAGTAAGTGTCTTTTAATTTCATGGCTGCAGTCAACATCTGCAGTGATTTTGGAGCCCAAAACAATAAAGTCTGCCACTGTTTCCCCATCTATTTGCCATGAAGAGATGGGAGTAGATTCCAGGATCTTAGTTTTCTGAATGTTGAGCTTTAAGCCAACTTTTTCACTCTACTTTTTCACTTTCATCAAGAGGCTCTTTAGTTCTTCTACACTTTCTGCCATAAGGGTATTGTCATCAGCATATCTGAGGTTATTTATATTTCTTGTAGCAATCTTGATTCTAGCTCGTGCTTCTTCCAACCCAGCGTTTCTCATGATGTACTCTGCATAGAAGTTAAATAATCAGGGTGACTAAATATAGCCTTGATGTACTCCTTTTCCTATTTGGACCCAGTCTATTGTTCCATGTCCAATTATAACTGTTGCTTCCTGACCTGCATACAGATTTATCAAGAGGCGGGTCAGGTGGTCTGGTATACCCATCTCTTTCAGAATTTTCCACAGTTTGTTGTGATCCACACAGTCAAAGGCTTTGGCATAGTCAATAAAGCAGAAATAGGTGTTTTTTTGGATCTCTCTTGCTTTTTCGATGATCCAGCGGATGTTGGCAATTTTATCTCTGGTTCCTCTGTCTTTTCCAAAACCAGCTTGAATATCTGGAACCAGCTTAAACAACTAAGTTTAGTTGCTTAGTTGTGTCCAACTCTTTGCGACACCATTTGTAGCCTGCCAGGCTCTTCTGTCCATGGAGATTCTCCAGGCAAGACTATGGAGTGGGATGCCATTTCCTTCTCCAGGGGATCTTCCCAATCCAGGGATTGAACCCAGGTCTTCCACATAGCAGGAGGATTCTTTACCATGTGAGCCACCAGGGAAACCCTGTTTTCAGCTTGCTGTACTTTAACTATAGTGTGACCCTCATAGCTCTCCTGAATTTCTCTCATTTATTTTTTTTAAATTTTATTATAATATTTTTTTTTTAGTTTCTTTGAATTGGACCCATAGTTTACTTTGTACTGTGGATTTCCTCTCTGTTCCTTTATTAATACTGAAGTTATTGCTGCTTCAAATATCCTTGGTTCTCTTCCAATTTTCCTCTCTCTGTGACTCTTAATTCCAAAGGTCAGTTTTATTTTGTGATGTTTATATAATAAGGCTTTAAGTGTTTATTTTTCAGAATCGTTTGAAATTTTTATATTCTGGAATAAATATGTTAATATTTTTCAAACCTTTGCCAGCTGTAGTCTTTGAATAAACAAAAAATTCTTTATACACATAAATTCACAAATATTTCATTGCTCATATAAATAAAATATATTGAGACAATCTACTGATGAATTCTCTTGGTTATTTTTTTTTCTTAAAGAGATCTCTTTATTGTTTACAGTATTTTCTCACTTAGACTTAAAATAGGTTTAATAGAATTTGACAATGTAATGATAATGGTGTTCTCATGAAACTTAACTCTGCTTTCAGTTTTCTGAAGCCTGCAAGTACCTTAGTCTTGTCACTACTATAAGTCTGATATTTAAGCTTGAAGACATCATTTTGAATATTGAGTGTTTTCATTTTTAAGGATTTAGATGCAGTTAGTGAACATATACATTGCAACAAGGATGTCTTGAACATGCTGTGTTGGACTAAATAGACACTTTTTCCCATTAGTAATGCAGTAGAATATCATGACTTTTCCCTTATATATTTTCATAATCTATGTGCTATATTTAGTCACTCAGTTGTTTCTGATTCTTTGTGACTTTGTGGACTCTAAGCCCTCTAGGCTCTTCTGTCGATAGGGATTCTCTAGGCAAGAATACTAGAGTGGGTTGCCATGCCTTCTTCCAGGGGATCTTCCCAAACCAGGGATCAAATCCAGGTCTCCCCCATTGCAGGTGGATTCTTTACCCTCTGAGCGATGAGGGAAACCCGTGAATACTGGAGTGGGTAGCCTATCCATTCTCAGGGTATTTTCCCCACCTAGGAATTGAACTGGGGTCTCCTGCACTGCAGGAGTATTTACCAGCTGAGCTACCAAGGAAGCCCTTCATAACCTATAAGTATATTAAAAAAAATAAAATTGGATGTTAATAAGAATAAAACCCTTAAGATGCAATATAATAAATATAGTATAACTGACCTTGAATAATGTGGATTTGAACTGTGAGGGTCTAATTATACACAGATTTTTTTTTCAATAGAAAATACTGTAATACTATGGTTCTATAATCCGTGGTTAGTTAAATCTAAAGACATGGAATTGAGGATAGGGAGAGTCTAGAGTATAGAGAGGGCCAGTATGGTTTTTCAGCTGTGATGGGATTAGCACCCCTAACTCCTACTTTGTTCAAGGGTCAACTGTGTAGTATAATGTTTGGGTATGTGTGTATATATATTGTGTGTGAGAAGTGTGTTTGCATATATGTGTATGTATAAAGAAAGCATCAGAAAGATATTCAGGTGTGAGAATGATTATTTATGAGTGTCATGATTATGGGTGAAGTTAATTTTTTTTATATGCTTTGGTATTTTTTGAAATTTCTGAAAATAAACATGTAATACTTACATATGAAAACAATGGTTTAAAAGTAATCTGCTTTTAAAAATAAAAGTCTATATTGGTAGCTTGTTTCTATCCTAAATTCTGAATTTGAATTGTGATTTGGGATCAGTTTTATCCCAAAATATTTTGCCTCCAAAATATCATGGAGGCTAATAGGCATTGACTTTTTCCTCTTATTCAAGGTTTGTTTTCATCTAAATTTTGTAGTTCTGTTTTGTTAAATGTTAAAATTTTTTTTATAAAGTTAAGACTTTTGCACCTCAAAATTTATAAAATGCTTCATTTGGCAAATATAAAAGATGTAAAGATTTCTATTGTTTGCTAACAGAAAAATTTGTCAAATCAAACTTCTTTTCTCCCTGAGGTTTTCTTCTTTTTTTATTGAAATACAATTGATTTACAGTGTTGTATTAGTTTAATGTGTACAGTTAAGTGATTCATATATTTATGTCTATATTCTTTTTCAGATTATCAAACTTTGTGACATAAAGCTTTAATTTTCTACACCTAAGAATCACAAACAAACTAATAACAGAAACACAAGGATATATGTTTATGTTCATCACTGGCATTGATTATAAAAGCTTAGACATTAGAAGTAATCCAAATGTCCACAACTCTGGGACTGGATAAGAAATTTATGGTATATGTATTCAGTGATATACTACTCAACTTCTAGAATTAATGGGGTGGTACTATATATGTGGCAACAAAACAATGCCCATGGCTTAATGGGGGGAGGAAAAGTGAATTGTAGAATAGTTAATTAGTATGATCACCAGTGATCCCATTTTATTATTAAAATGTGCTGGTAAACATGTAGATGTTCTCAGAGAGAACAGGAGAATGGGGAGAAAGGGAGGGCTGGAGAAAGGGCAGTCGGGGGAGGGAGTCACAATGAGGAAAGAGGGAACTCAGGGAAGATACAGAAGTACAGATGGGAAGAGAGGCAGACAGAGGGTGAGTGGAGTAAGGTGAAGTGGGTGCAGTTAAAAGAAATAGGGAAACAAATAGAATCTGCATGTGGATGGATTGAAATAATATCAGCGGATTTGAAAAAGAGGTCCTTTCCTTTTTACCTTTAAATGATTTAGTGAAGTTTGACAGTCTAGGAAGTAGATGCATTTTTTTATGATAAAATGTAAAGTATTTTTGTGTGTCAGTCGTTAGTTGTGTCCAACTCTTTGCAACCCATGGACTGTAACCTGCCAGTCTCCTCTAGTCCATGGGATTCTCCAGGCAAGAATACTGGAGTGAGTTGCCATTTCCTTCAAAAAAAATATTTTTATTCATAAACAAAATGAAAAGAACCCACAAGAGAAAATGTAACACACCAAGCAGTTGCTATATTTAGCATGAAAAGTAAACTTTCAAGTCAACTTGACATTATGAATAAAAGGACACTGAAAAACACATAAAATAAAATGTAAATAGATAAAAACATGGGAAAATATGTACACCCTCTGGAAAGAAAGAAATATAAATTAAAATATTGATCAGATATTTTTTGTCTGCTAAATTAGCAAAAAAAAGTGTTGAAATGTATGCTTAGTGTTGATAAAAAATTATACACTGTTATAAATTTAAGCATTATTTTATTTTGGAGGCAATCTTGTGATACATTTCAAGAGTCACAAGCAATTTTATGTCATTTGCTTTAGTAATTGTGCATCAAGAAACGTATTTTGAAAACTCTGTAAAAATGTTTTATAAAACATTAAATAAAAAAGATTTATTTACAATGTTGTTCATCACATACTTTAAAGACTTGCATTTTCTATGAAATGATGATTGTTATAAAAATAGTAGTTATACAGAAATTGTGTAGTCAGTGATTATTTTGGAAAATATATTACTGAGTGTCATGGGGGAAGGCTAAAAGAAAATTCAAATAGGAAAATGGGATAAATTGTTTAAAAAGCAAATTTCCTATAAAGAGTGTGTGTGTATGCATGCGTGTTCTTTGTCTTAAGTTTGAATTGCTCTTTCCTTCTCTTCTTGTTACTAAAAATGTTTATTAAAAAAAAAACAGGTTTTGCAATTAGCTATTTATATAGATCCTCTTATTCAAATTCTGTCTTATCATTCTGATAATAATAATATTACCATTTTATAAATTCTGGCAACCAAAATTTAGATTAAGTATTTATGAAATACACTGCTCTGCTGAAAATGGGCAATCATTTTATGAAAACCCTTGATTGGAATGACAAGGCACAGTGATGGAGAGCTGGTACCTAAATTGATTGGATCCAAACCCCATTCTACTAATGGCTACTGGGTCTTGGCCAGATTACCTAAGCTCTTCCTTCCTCAGTTTCTTCATCCAGAAGGTGGGAGATGTGATCACTTTACAGGATTGTTTGGAGAATTAGATGTGTTAATACATTTAAAAGCACTAAGTTTAACAACTACAATGACTAAGAAGTAAATAAAGCTAATTGTAATTGAATATAATCGTTTTGTTGAGAAACCTTACGAGGCCAAAGCTTGATACTTTTTCCAGTCAAGATACATGCTTTTCTACTTATTCAAATTTAATTAAGAGTCGTGGACTTATGACATTATTGATTCATATTTAAAGAAAAAATCATGGAAATGACTTCCACTCAATATCATTCACTTAAAGGAATTTTATAAATGAACTTTTTGTGCACAAAAATGTCTCCAAATAGAATATATTGAACAGTTTCACAAGGATAGTTCCATGGGCTTAGCTGGCTCTTAAGTCATCTGCTTAACTAAAATTACTGATCATTTTCTTGTTGTTTGGTTGCTCAGTCATGTACAACCCTGCAATCCATGGACTGTAGCATGCCAGTCTTCCCTGTCCTTCACCATCTCCCAGAGTTTGCTCATACTCATGTCCATTGAGTTGGTGATGCCATCCAAACATCTCATGCTCTCCCCTCTCCTCCTGCGTATAGTCTTTCCCAGCATCAGGGTTTTTTTTTTTTTTTTTTCCAGAGAGTCTTCTCTTTGCAGCAGGTAGGCAAAGTTTATGAGCTTCAGTTTCAGCATCATTCCTTCCAATGAATATTTAAGGTTGATTTCTTTTAAGATTGACTGGTTTGATCTTCTTGGAGTTCAAGGGACTCTCAAGAGTCTTCTCCAACACCACAGTTTGAAAGCAACAATTCTTCAGCACTCAGCCTTCTTTATGGTCCAGCTTTGACAGCCATACCTGACTGCTGGAAAACCATAGCTTTGACTATAGGGACCTTTTTAGGCAAAGTAATATCTCTGCTTTTTAATATGCTGTCTAGGTTTGTCATTGCTTTTCTTCCAAGGAGCAAGCATCTTTTAACTTCGTGGCCGCAGTCACTGTCCACAGTGATTTTGGA
This sequence comes from Antilocapra americana, assembly GCA_007570785.1. Lineage (NCBI taxonomy): Eukaryota > Metazoa > Chordata > Mammalia > Artiodactyla > Antilocapridae > Antilocapra > Antilocapra americana. The sequence continues at coordinate 9,348,910 of ML660787.1, read as the reverse complement.
GCCCAAGAAAAGAAAGTCTGTCACTGTTTCCATTGTTTCCCCATCTATTTGCCATGAAGTAATGGGACTGGATGCCATGATTAGTTTTTTGAATGTTGAGCTTTAAAGCCAGCTTTTTCACTCTCCGCTTTCACCCTCATCAAGACGATCTTAGTTCCTCTTCACTTTCTGTCATAAGGATGGTTTCATCTGCGTATCTGAGATTATTGATATTTCTCCCTGCAGTCTTGACTCCAGCTTGTGCTTCATCAAGCCTGACATTTCACATGATGAATATAGATTAAATATATTCATCTGTATATAAATTAAAAAAGTAGGGTGACAATATACAACCTTGACATACTCCTTTCCAATTTTGAAGCAGTCCATTGCTCCATGTCTAATTCTAACTGTTGCTTCTTGACCTGCATATAGGTTTCTCAGGAGGGTGGTAAGGTAGTCTGGTATTTCCATCTCTTTAAGAATTTTCCAGTTTGGTGTGATATACACAGTAAAAGGTGTTAGCATAATCAATGAAGTAGAAATAGATGTTTTTCTGGAATTCTCCAGCTTTTTCTGTGTCCAGTGGATTTTGGCAATTTGATCCCTGGTTTCTCTGCCTTTTCTAAGTTCAGCTTGTATACCTCGAAGTTCTTGGTCCATAAACTGTTGAAGCCTTGCTGGAAGGATTTTGAGCATTATTTTGTTAGTAGATACAATGAGTGCAATTGTGCAGTAGTCTGAACATTCTTTGGCATTGCCTTTCTTTGGGATTGGAATGAAACCTGACCTTTTCTAGTCTTGTGGCCACTGCTGAGTTTTCCAAATTCGCTGGCATATTGAGTACAGCACTTTCACAGCATCATCTTTTAGGGTTTGAAATAGCTCAGCTGAAATTCCATTACCTCAACTATTTTTGTTCATAGTAATAGCCCACTTGACTTCACACTCCAGCATGTCTGACTCTAGGTGAGTGATCACACCATCGCGGTTATCTGGGTCATTAGGATCATTTTTGTATAGTTCTACTGTGTATTCTTGCCACCTTTTCTTAACATATTCAGCTTCTGTTAGGTCCATACTGTTTCTGTCCTTTATTGTGCCTTTATTTGCATGAAATATTCCCTTGTATCTGCAGATACAAGGGAATCTCTAATTTTCTTGAAGAGATCTCTAGTCTTTCCCTTTCTATTGTTTTATTCTATTTCTTTTCATTGTTCACTTAAAAGGCTTTCTAATCTCACCTTGGCTATTTTCTTGGCATTCAGATGGGCATATCTTTCCTTTTCTCCTTTTCCTTTCACTTCTCTTTTTTGTCAGCTATCTCTAAGGCTTGCTGTAAGGTTTTGATCACTGCCTCCTCTACAGTGTTATGAACCTCCATCCATGGTTCTTCAGGCTCTCTATCAGATCTAATCCCTTGAATCTATTTGTCACTTCCACTGTATAATCATAAGGGATTTGATTTAGGTCATACCTGAATGCCCTAGTGTTTTTCTACATTCTTTAGTTTAAGTCTGAATTTTGTAATAAGGAGTCCATGATCTGAGCCATAGTTAGATCCCAGTCTTGTTTTTTGCTGACTGTATAGACCTTCTCCACCAAGAATATAAAGAATTTGGCTACAAAGAATATAATCAATCTGGTTTCAATATTGACCATTGACAAACCAACTCATGTACTACCCCTGTTGAAATGGGCACACTATTGATTACAATATCAAATTATATTGTGGTTTTTATCCAATATTTAATTGTAAAGGCATTCTAGTCAGATCTATCTACAGGTACATGTATTTATTTCTTTATCTTTCTGTATCTGATTTAGGAGATTCATAAAAAAATTATTTTTGCATAATATTTTCATATATGAAATCTATAACTATATACATATACCCTACACACTGTGAATGTACCATTGGAATTTCTGCTTTAATTGGATGACTATAAATCCTTACACTTCCTTTATTAACCTTGAATTTGAGAATAATCTTTTCATTGAACCTGGCATTTAGTGTATGTGGGATTGATTCGAGGGTGCAGGGGCACAGATTGTACTCATAATCATATGTGTGGATAGTATCAAAACAATTCTGCTCCACTAATGATGCAGAGCTACCGAAATATGTCTTAAAGCAAAGGGTCTCAGCATCTGCCCCATCCGCTGTAGCTCCAATTAATTAAAAAACGTTTACCGTGTTGCAAACTGTCATCAGTTTGATGCTGATCTGCTTCAAACCAAGCTGTCCAGTTGTGGCAAAAACTATGAAGTTAAATACCCTGAATAATAAGAAACTTCAATAGCAATACAGCATGTGTGTGTGTGTGTGTGTGTGTGTGTGTGTGTACACACACGTGCACACACACACATACATGCGCAGTCATTTCTAACTCTTTGCGACTGCATGGACTGTAGCCTGCCAGGCTCCTCTGTCCATGGGATTTCCCAGGCAAGAGTACTAGAGTCGGTTGCCACTTCTTCCAGGGGATCTCCCCCACCCAGGGATCGAACCCACATCTAGTGTGCCTCCTACATTGGCAAACAGATCGTTTCCCACTGAGCCACTTCGGAAACATGCAACACAGCATAGTTCATACCAATATGGAGAAGTGCTTATGGGGATTGGAGTTTGGATTTGTGTTTTAATTTCAGGGCACAATTAAAATATTTGGCAAAATGTCTTACAGTCAGACCTATTTAGGAAAAAAAAAATTAATTCAGGGGTTTTTCCTGCATGCTGCTTTTGTTCTCAAGTGTGACATGTTCTAGCAGCATGGATTGATAAAATCTTGCCAGAGCATTTTGTTGTAATTTTCCTTCGCCAATAAACACAGCCAGATTCAGAAAAAAAAGTGTTATTTTTCAGTGTTAGATTGCATGAAACATTCATTTTGGTTTGCCCATGATGGGTTACCATGATGGAATCTAAACTTGTGTGGATAAAAAATGAGTACTAACAAAATCACAGAAGTAACTTCTTTACATGGATAAGAGCTATAATTACACCGTAGGTGACGCAAATACTTTTCAAAACTTCTCTTTAAGGAAGTAGGCGATTTAGTATTTGGAGAGATGATTTGGGGACAGTGTAAATTATTTTACAATTCAGAATTTGTGCATCCAATACTTAGACATTAAGAAAAATGAGTAGTGCAACTGATGTTTGAAGATAGTTACTCATGTGTAATGGATGACATGTCCTGGAATTTTAAATTTTCAATTTTTCCCTATGGCATCCTTCAACAGATGCTTTCAAATTGACCAGTTGGCTTTTTCCTGTTTAGTTCTGGACATTGGGCTGTGTTCATGGGTATTGTGAAACTGAGAATTTTGCTTTGTTGTCTTGTTTGTTTTGTTTCATAGACACAGGAGATCCTAGAGAGAGATGCTGTGTTTTCTGGTGTGTATTCCTTCTCAGTGGTAAGAATGATAGCAGTGGATATTATCATATGCCAGGAACTGTTCCAAATGTGTACATATATAATTTATTTAATGCTCACAGCAATACTGTGAAGTAGATACTATTATCACCTCCTTTTAAAATATGAAGAAGCTGAGACACATAGAGATTAAGCAATTTGCCAAATAAAACCGCTTGTGGCAGGCTAGAGGATTCATCCCAGAGTATCTGGCTTGCCTCCCTGTGTGCTGTGAACCACTCTGCTCTACCATGGGGTTGTGGTGCTGCCAGGAAGTGGGCTGCTGTTCTGACTGAGGCTAGCTTTTTCCTAGATGAAAGAATATTCTCTATTAGCAAAATGAAAACAAGCTTATAAGCAGTAAGTATAAAAGAGAGAGGAAAGTGATATCAGTGTAATGGGAAAGCAAAACAGAGAAATGGTAAGAGGGAGTTCAGTTCAGTTGCTCAGTTGTGTCCAACTCTTTGTGACCCCATGAACCACAGCACGCCAGGCCTTCCTGTTCAACACCAACTCCTGGATCCACCCAAACTCATGTCCATTGAGTCGGTGATGCTATCCAACTACCTCATCCTCTGTTGTCCCCGTCTCTTCCTGCTTTCAATCTTTCCCAACATCAGGGTTTTTTTCAAATAAGTCAGCTCTTCACATCAGGTGGCCAAAGTATTGGAGTTTCAGCTTCAACATCAGTCCTTCCAGTGAACACCCAGGACTGATCTCCTTTAGGATGGACTGGTTGGATCTCCTTGCAGTCCAAGGGACTCTCAAGAGTCTTTTCCAACACCACAGTTCAAAAGCATCAATTCTTCAGCACTCAGCTTTCTTTATAGTCCAATTCTCACATCCATACATGACCACTGGAAAAACCATAGCCTTGACTAGATGGGCCTTTGTCACCAAGAGGGAACATGTGAACAAATTGAGATGCCATAAAAGCTGAGTGATGCATGAAAAAAACAAGCAAGCAAAAAAAAAAAAAAAACAGACTGGGGGAGGGGATAGCACCAAACATATCTTGGCCTTTACATTGTAGTGACATGGGAAATGGCACAGTTAGGAATTTGGGGGGCTTCCCCGGTGGCTCAGTGGTTAAAAAAAAAAAAAAGAATCCACTTGCATTGCAGGAGACTTGCAGAAGATGTGGGTTCGATCCTTGGATCAGGAAGATCCCCTGGAGAAGGAAATGGCAACCCACTCCAGTATTCTTACCTTGAAAAATCCCATGGACAGAGGAGACAGGCTGGCAACAGTCCATGGGACTGCAAAGCGTCAGACCTGACTGAACAACTAAACAACAACAAAGGGTTTTGGGGAAGTCTTGAGTCTACCATGTCCTGTGGGATTTCTCACACTTCCTGTACTATTGTCTTCATGAGCTTTTGGTTTGCTGAGGCCTTCGTACCTTTGTGGTCAGGATAAAATGTATACAATTGACTTCCCAACAGATTGAGCTGTCGAACATTCCTCTTTAGCTGTGCAGAAGTGGTGGTGATGAAGAATCATTTTTATTGAGGTTGCTTTAAAGTGGGATATTGGAATAGACATCTGTCCTGATAGACAATAAGGAAAGTTGAGAGAGTTAGGAGAGAAGTGAAACTCTTTTTTTTTAATTGACATATAATTGAAATATACTTAGTTTTATTATTATATTAGATCCTGGTGTAGAACATAGTGATTCAACATTTGTACACATCACAAAATCATCACCACAATAGGTATAGTTGCTAATATTACCTACTTACAATATTATCGGCTGTGTTTCCCATGCTGTATATTATTATACATTCCCAATGGCTTATTTGTTTTATAATTGGATGTTTTGTTTTTCTTAATCCCTTTAACCCATGTACTCCTCACCACCTCACCTCTCCTCTTGCAACCACCGTCTACTCTGCATCTGGGAATCTGAGTTGTACTTTGTTTGTTTAGAATCCATGTACAGTGACAGGCAGTATTCGTCTTACTCTGTCTGATTTAGTTCACTCACCATAATCTTTCCAAGGTCCATCTGTGTTGTTGCAAATGGCAAGGTGAATTCTTTCTTATGGCTGAGTAATATTTCTGTGTCTGTGTGTGTTCTACCTCTTCTTTATCGATTCATCTGTTGATGGGCGCTTGGGTGGTTTTCTCATCTTGGCTATTGTAATGCTGCAGTTAGGGGTACAGATACCATTTCAAATTAGTCTTTTCGTTTTCTTCAGCTAACTCTTCAGCTATTCTATTCAGTGGTATAGAATTTCTGAAGGAGATGCTAGCTCTATTTTTAGTTTTTTGAGGGACCTTCATACTGTTTGCCGCAGTCGCTGCAGTAGCGTGCATTCTACCAACAGTGGACAAAGGTTCTCTTTTCTCTACATTCACCAACACTGGTTGAGTGAGTGAGTGAGTGAGTGAGTGAGTGTCACACAGTCGTGTCTGACTCTGTGACCCCATGGACTATAGCCTGCCAGGCTCCTCTGTCCATGGAAGTCTCCAACAAGAATACTGGAGTGGGTTGCTATTTCCTTCTCCAGCCAACACTGGTTATTTGTTATCTTTATAATAATAGCCAAGTTTGGTAGGTTTGGGATGATATCTCACTGTGGTTTAGATTTGCATTTCTTTGATGATTAGTGATGTTGAGCATCTTTTCATGGGCCTGCCGGCCATTTATATGTCTTCTTTGGAAAAATGTCTATTTAGATCCTCTTCCCATTTCCACCAGATTGGTTTTTATTGTTATTAATGTAGCTGTATGAGTGCTCTATAGACTTTCAATACTGCTTCCTTATCAGATATATAATTTGCAAGTATCTTCTCCCATTCCGTAGGTTGCCTTTTCATTTTGTTGATTGTTTCCTTCACTGAACAGAAGCTTTTTAGTTTGGTACAGTCCCAGGTATTTATTTTTGGTGGTGTTTCTTTTGCCTTCAGAGTTAGACCCCCTGAAAAATCACTAAGTGTGATGAGAAGGAGCTTACCCCCTGTGTTTCAGGTCTTCAGTCAGTTTTAAGTTAATTACTTTGTACAGTGTAAGATAATGATGCAGTTTCATTTATTTTCATATTGCTTGCTGATCTGTCCTTCTGCTTGATCCAGTCTGCTGTTGAACCCCTTAAGTGTATTTTTCAGTCACTGTATTCTTCAGCTTTGTGATTTACTCTTTGTTGAGGTTCTCAGTGTTCATCCATTCTTCTCCTGAGTTTCATGAGCATCTTTATTATCATTACTTGAAAACTTTATCAGAGAGATTACTCATATTTATATCAGTAAGCTATTTTTGAGGCTTTAATCATATTTTTTTTTGCTTGAAATATATTTCTCTGTTTCCTCATTTTGTTCAAATCTCCAGTTTCTGTGTATTAAGCAAAGCAACCACCTCCCTCACTTTTGAAGGAGTGGCCTTGTGTAGCTTGTAATCCTCCTGGTTCAGCCATGCTCTAACTCTTGGTTGTCTCTAAACCAACTTTTATTATTGTATTAACTGCCTGATTTATTCTTGATATACCCCCATTATGGAGGATGTGCTGAAACTGTCAGTATTCCAAGAAGATAGGTCTTACTTAACACTTATTTTCTGTTTGATTAGACAGCAAACCCTCCAACAGCAGGTTTTAAAGTATGAAATATTTACAGCTGAGTAGGTCCACCATTGTGGACCCTGAGTCTAGGAGATCTGAAGGTGTCCTCTGGGTGACAGTTGTGAAAATTGGGGATCTAGATGAAATGTATGAGTTCCTTTATTGAAAGTTTCATTGAGCAGTAGTGAGGTACGTAAAGATGGTGTCTCCCTGCTTACTAGGTCACTGGGAGGACCTCCTTAGCCTCTAAGTGGGTACAAACCTGAAGCCTGTCCTTCACGTTAATGCTCCAGGCTAAGTATATTGATATTTTGCATAGAAAGAAAGCTGTGTGTGTGATATTTTAAATTCCAGTATAAGTGATATCATATTACATTTGTCTTTCTCTCCCTGGCTTACTTCTCTTAGTATATGATCATCTCTAGTTTTATCTATTTTGCTGCAAATGGCATTATTTCATTCTTTTTATGGTTAAGTAATAGTCCATTCTATACACACACACACACACACACACACACACACACACACACACATACATACATACATTCATACCACATCTTCTTTATCCTTTCATCTGTTAATGGACCTTTAGGTTGTTTCCATGTCTTGGCTATTGTGAATAGTAGTTTTATCCAGATATATGCCCAGGTGTGGGATTGCTGGATTAAAATTAGCACAGCATTTTAAATCAACTATACTTCAATAAAGAAAGAAAAATAAAGAAATAATAAATGAAGACACCATTAAGATAAAGAAACCTGTCTGGCTGTGTGTGCTGTGGTGGTACTCAGATGATGGGCAAGAAAGAGCTGTATTTCTGATGGTTACAGGCCCATGGAAGTCTGGAATGCCAGTGCCCCTGGCTACCAGGGCTGGTCAAGAATTGTTTCTTGTGTGGGTTGTGCATTCCCACTGGATTTAGCAAGGTAGCTGGATGAGGGTAGGGAACGGCTTGCTCTGGCTTGAGCATTGCAACATGAGAGGGCCTTGTCTGTCTGTACCTTGTCTGTCTATACCTGTGCCTTACCACTGGTACTCTCCAGCCCCAGCTGGGAGGTGGCAGAATGTTGCAATTACCCCTGTTCTGCAGCTTCAGAAGGATGGCAGGCTAGTGCTGCAGCCACTTGCCCGCAGCTGTCTTAGCTTGGTGGCAGGAGATTGACGTCTCAGAACTTGCCCCCTATGGTAGCAGGCTAGGTGGAGAGTGCAAAAATATCTTGACTGCCAGGTCATCAGCACTGTCTCCAAGGAGTGTTTCAGCTGTGCTCTGCCTCTCCAACTGAAGTTAGAGTAGCCAATGAATCACCATCACACACAGTTCAGGCACTTTTCAAACTGGTCCTTTTTTAAATTTTTCTCTTTATCTCAGTGTTAGACTGCATGCAAGTCCGTTAAGAGAGGAATCTCAGTTTTCTATAGCACTTTGGGACTCTCTGATGTCAGCCCTGCTGGTTTTCTAACCCAGGTGTTTTGCGGGCTCTTCTCTTTGGTGCCGATCCCAAGGGTTAGGATGCCTAAGGTGGGGCAGCAGCCCCTCACTCCTTGAGGGAGAATCACCTTCTAATGAGATCCTTCCCCATAGTGTGTTACTGCACTGGGAGTGGGTATTTTGCATGACCTTGTCTCTGTCCCTCTTTCCCATTTTGACGTGGTCCTTTTATTCTTTGTTATGGAGAGCAGATATTTTTCTGCTCATCTACTTTTCAGATATTTTTCAAAGGGAAATGATCTGTATGTAGCTGTGTATTGAGTGTGCCCATGGGAGGAGGTGGCTTCAGATTCTTCCTATGCTACAGTCTTGGACTTTGCCTCCCAAGGAGTGATACTTTGGGGATAAAAGTTACACTGTAGATGGAAGGTCCAGGATAGCATTTGTCAAGAAGATGCTGTTCTTTTTTAGATAGATGTTTAAAAGCTTCTTTTTGTTCTTCTGTCATTTTTATTATGCATCCGTTTTATTCATCTTAAAGTATCCCACTCACACGGACACCTAGACACAACCTATGTCTCTGCTCTATCAGGGTAAAAAGTTAATTTTATTGTAAACTCACAGATGTACTCTGACAAAAGCAAAAAAAGAAAGGAAAACAAAAAAGGAGGGTGGTGAAGTTGAAGTCAGTGAATCATGAAAGCAAACAAATGGGCAGACAGATCTGTACAAGATAGGTCGAAAGCAGTATGGGGTGAATAAAGTCTAATAATTAGGAGAGGATATAGACAGTGGGTGAAGATAGGACCTAGCACAGTCTCAGCACACTATTATCTTCGCAGAGTTTTCTGGGTACAGTAGAAGGGATTACCTACATATAATGTAGATTAATAGAGATTTAATTATAGGCACTGTATAAATTTTATTTTGCTTTAGTTATACCATAATAGAAAATTTTGTTTTAAACAAATTTTTTTATCTCGTAGAATAAAAAGAATCTAGATCTGGTTAAAGAAATAATCATGCATTTATGTGGCACATTAAAGTGATATTAAATTTTATTAACTTTATGTTTACAATGAATTTTATTTATAAACATTATTTTTTTCCTTTTTTTTTGTTATTGGTTTTGCCATATAATGACATGAAACTGCCATGGGTTTACATATGCTCCCCCTCCAGAACCCCCCTCCCTCCTCCCGCCCGATTCCCTCCCCCTGGGAAATCTCGGTGCACCAGCCCCGAGCATCAATCCTGGGCTGGCGTTTGATTTCACATATGATAATCAACATGTTTCAATGCCATTCTCCCATATCATCGCACCCTTGCCCTCTTCCACAGAATCCACGAGTCTGTTCTATACGTCTGCGTTCCTTTTGCTAAAATTGTATTAGAAATCTATATTTATTTCCTTATGGAATACCCATATTATGACCATTTCTTCATTTATGGTTACTCTGAATGTAAAATATATACATCTATTAAAATTAGCAGAGTATAATTTATAGTGAATGTATATATTCAGTACATAATCACACATACTGTAAATCAACATCTTTTTCTTTACTGTCTTGATTTTTCTGAACTATAATAAACCTATAAAATTATATATGGCTTAGGGAATGGATAAATCTAACTTTATTTGCATATAAGAATATATTTTAACATAAGAGTCAGGAAAACCATCCCTTACTGATATGAATTAGCAAATTATTCTATAAACTGAATTTTAAAAATAAAAAATGAACATCCCCTTAGTCTTTCTACATACTCTCTTCATTAAAAGTATAACAAAAATTTTTGAAGGGAATGGGAAGCATTCTGTTAGCCAAGTTCACCAAAGTTTTATAGAATATATATATATATATATATATAAAATGCATACACTCATTCACAATTTAGTCATAGCTTTCAAAAATAAAATGAAAAAATGAAAGCTAATATTAGCAGTAGCTTAAGAAAATCTTGAAAATGCATTGAAAGAAAAGAGTCCTATAATACATCAGTTACTGGATGGAAAGTAAAAGATTTCAAAATTTCTTGCAAATTAGTTTGTAACTTTATGCACTTACTTTAATTTATTAATTTGAGAATTTTGGGTTTAAGAAGTAATTCTGCAGATAATCACATAAATAATGGGACAAAGACAGTCAAGAACATACTGAAAATAAAATGAGGAAGAACTTTCATTGCAGATATCTTAATATGTCTTCCAAAAACAGTTTAACACATTAAAGAGTTACAAATCAATTAGGGTAATGGTTGTTTCTAAATATGGTATTGAACAGTTAAGAAAATTTGGGGGAAATAGGAATAACAAAAAACACATTTATAGAAAAAGTTCTACATCTAGCATCTTTAAAACAGCAGATGGACTGAAGAGATAAATGAGCAAAATGAAAACATTTCAATATTGGAATAAACACAGATGTATATGAGTTGAATGTTTCTCATATCCTTGAATTTGTAGGCTCTCTTTGCTTGAAGATAAGTACATCATTAGAAAAATTGCAGACACTGCATGCAGAAAATTCTAGAGAAATTGTAAATAATTTGACTCATTACCTTTTGCACTACCAAGTTGGGATTATCTGTCTCTCCAGGGCAAATAGGTGCACAACAAAGAGTGGATTGCAAATGAAGTCTTAGGTGCTACTTAAGTTCTAGCAGGGAGCTGGAATCTTTTCCTTGTGTTCTGCACTAGCATCTGGAAATTGACATTGATGTGTTCAGAATTAAAACTGAGAGCTTGTTTCAGAGAATGCTTGATCCAGATTCTCTGTGATCCCTCTTAAGGATGGATAATAGCAGCTCCTTTGAGTTGTCTCTGCTTTCCAAGCCATGAAATGCCTGAATGATTGAGTTAGGAAACCAGTACTTTTTAGCCCTAAGGCCCCAAATCTAGGCATGGATTAAGGCACCAGAGGTTTTGTCTGTGCTCAGTCCCTCAGTTGTGTCCCATTCTTTGCGACCCCATGAACTGTAGCCCACCAGGCTTCTTTGTCCATGGGATTTTCCAGGCAAAAATACTGAAATGGTTTGCCATTTCATTCTCCAGGGGATCTTCCCAACCTAGGGACTGAGCCCACATCTCCTACATTGGCAGGTGGATTCTTTACCACTGAGCCCAGACCTCTTTTGGGGCAAGGGATGCAGTTGGAAAGCCTGAGAAGAAGATGGCAAATGTCTTAGGACTTGCAGTAAACCTGCTTCCTCAACAACATATCGAAGTGAGAAGAAATGCTTTGAGTATACTCTAGACCTGAGTCCTAACCAGCCGAACAAGATAAATAACAAATACAAGAGAGCTGGAAAAACAGCAAACAAACAGATCTTACATTCTGTAATATAGAATTGGAGCATGACACAGAACAACTGAACAAGGTATATTTTATGTCAAAATATGAAAGCCATTCAAAAAGTATGTGGAAGAAATAAACTCAGAAACCCTGCAGCATAAATGGATTTTACTTTATTATATAATGCATCTTGCAAGTTAATAACAAAATGAAATTCCAGTTTTTAAAAACAGAGAAAGTAACTAACCCTTATAGATATTACAAACATATCCCAACAACAAGTTATTAATTAAAATGTGCTATCAAATACTGTATTTCATCAAAAAAAATGGAGGCCATTATTTCTATGATGTACCATTATGTTATGTTATGTAAACACTAAAGAAAATAAATTACCAGTCATACTCTATTATGGCAAAATGCTCTGAAGCCATCAACTATAAATTGCATCTCAAATTCAGATATTGTAACACATGAATAAAAAGGGACTAGATGAATATGACATGGTGACTAAAATGTTTTTATGTTTCTTAGATTGGCTTCAGTGGATTATTAGGAAAAAATGTTATTTTAAAAATAAAAGGAACATGGGTAAAAAAATGCAGCGGCTTAGGAAACAGAATTGCAGAATGCTCTATTGTTACAACTGATAAATATTTATGTTCACTAATTCCTTAGAAAGAAATAATAGTTCATATGAATACTGTATTTTTTAAAATTTATTATATAGTATTATGCTTAAGTTAAATAAAACTTATTACATAGAAGTTCACATTTAATTATAATGAGTTAATTCATCTATGGCATTCCGTGTGTGTGAGTGTATATGTGTGTGCACATAGGAAGCATGAAAGCAAATACAAAGGAAATTTTTTTTTTAAAATATTGAATAAGTTATAGAAAAATGAGTTACTATTTAAAATTACTATTATGCTAATTTTAGTATTAATAGAGGTTTCTTTTTACCTTTTCTTTTCTCCCTTTCTCCCTTGTTTCCCCCTCTTTATTTTTCTGTTATTTTCTCTTCTTTTCCTTTCATGATTGAATGATAACTTTTCTACACTCCTCCTTTTTTTTGTGGTAAAGAGAAAGTGTGATGAAAAAATGTATCACTGTATATTTTAGAAGATTATTTGACAAATGGAAAATTAGTAATTTATGTGAAGTCATATAAAATTCAGTGCAAGCTGTTTATTCTACACTAACAGAAATAGCTCATGTTTGTGAAGTTATGAAAAATTTCCCAAAAGCACATTAAAGAAAAAGATGAGAAAAGTGGAATATTTCAGACTAATGTATATTTCAAAGATATAGTAAAAGGCTTCTTTATAATATTTTTATATTAAGACTTATACATAGTCCTTCCATCAAACTATATATTTTATTTGAAGAAAGTGATTCCATGATAATACAAATATTATTTATGTACAATTTTAGGAACTCAATGATATAGAATATAGTAATGGTAACTATTACTTGAAATTCCTCCATTGAGAAATAACCATCATTATCTCAGGTGAATATGCTTTCAAATACTTTTTTGTGTCTATATAGATGAAACACAGTGAGAAAACTAGACAGATAGGCTGGCATTCAAATTAAAGTTTTATGCTGTAAAGACCATGTTTATACAAACCATCAAATTCAGTTTTGCTTAAATTTATAAGAAGAAAAGGACATCTTTTTTGGATTTTAGTTCTAAAGGGTCTTGTAGGTCTTCCTAGAACTGTTCAACTTCATCGTCTTCAGCATTACTGGTTGGGGCATAGGCTTGGATTACCATGATATTGAATGGTTTGCCTTGAAAACAAACAGAGATCATTCTATCATTTTTGAGATTGCATCCAAGTACTGCATTTTGGACTCTTGTTGACCATGATGGCAACTTCATTTCTTCTACTGAATTCCTGCCCACAGTAGTAGATATAATGGTCATCTAAGTTAAATTCACCCATTCCAGTCCATCTCAGTTCACTGATTCCTAGAATGTTGACATTCACTCTTGCCATCTCCTGTTTGACCACTTCCAATTTGCCTTGATTCATGGACCTAACATTCCAGGTTCCTATGCAGTATTTCTCTTTATAGCATCAGACCTTGGTTCTATCACCAGTCACATCCGCAACTGGGTATTGTTTTTGCTTTGGCTCCATCTCTTCATTCTTTCTGGAGTTATTTCTCCATTGATCTCCAGTAGCATATTGGGCACCTACTGATGTGGGGAGTTCATCTTTCAGTGTCCTATCTTTTTGCCTTTTCATACTGTTCATGGGGTTTTCAAGGCAAGAATACTGAAGTGGTTTGCCATTCCCTTCTCCAGTGGACCACATTCTATCAGACCTCTCCACCATGACCCTTCCATCTTGGGTGACCCCATATGGCATGGCTTAGTTTCACTGAGTTAGACATGGCTGTGTTCCATGTGATCAGATTGGCTAGTTTTCTGTTTTTATGGTTTCAATGTGTCTGCCTTCTGATGCCCTCTTGCAACACTTACTGTATATTGTCACCTTGCTTATTTAACTTATATGCAGAGTACATCATGAGAAACGCTGGGCTGGAAGAAGCACAAACTGGAATCAAGATGGCCAGGAGAAATATCAGTAACCTCAAATATGCAGATACCACCCTTATGGCAGAAAGTGAAGAGGAAATAAAAAACCTCTTGATGAAAGTGAAAGAGGAGAGTGAAAAAGTTGGCTTAAGGCTCAACATTCAGAAAACTAAGATCATGGCATCTGGTTCCATCACTTCATGGGAAATAGATGGGAAAACAGTGTCAGACTTTATTTTTATTTATTGGGGCTCCAAAATCACTGCAGATAGTGATTGCAGCCATGAAATTAAAATATGCTTGCTCCTTGGAAGGAAGGTTATGTTCAACCTAGATAGCATATTGAAAAGCAGAGACATTACTTTGCCAACAAAGGTCCGTCTAGTCAAGGCTATGGTTTTTCCAATAGTCACATATGGGTGTGAGAGTTGGACGGTGAAGAATACTGAGCACCGAAGAATTGATGCTTTTGAACTGTGGTGTTGGAAAGACTCTTGAGAGTCCCTTGGACTGCAAGGACATCTAACCAGTCCATCCTAAATGAGATCAGTCCTGAGTGTTCATAGGAAGGACTGATGTTGAAGCTGAAACGCCAATACTTTGGCCACCTCACACAAAGAGTCAACTCCCTGGGAAAGACCCTAATGCTGGGAAGGACTGAGGTTGAGATGGTTGAATGGCATCACCAATGCAATGGACATGAGTTTGAGTAGGTTCTGAGAGTTGGTGATGGGAAGCCTGGCGTGCTGCAGTCCATGGGGTTGCAAAGAGTTGGACACGACTGAGCGACTGAACTGAACTGACTGATAAGAAGAAAGCAACACAAATGAAACCAAATTAAATGTAAGTTTCAATTATTTATTCATCTTAACAGCTTTTATCTATTAAGATTTATTTATCTTAATAGATAGCTTCACTTAGTATTTATTTGAATATTCCTCTAAGGCAAATTGAAAATATTATAGAGCACATTCATGTATTTCAGTCATGTTTAAGCTTATCTTTCAAATTTTGAATGTATTGTGCTATTTTATCCCCTTCTGTGAAATTTAAATAATACTCCTCTTACACTGATTCATACCTACCCTCTCATGTTTGAATGATAACTTTTTAATTTCATGATAAAAGTGGTTAGCACTTTTCCTCTGAGTCATTGGTATTCATTCTGGATGTGGACTTGTCATATCACTTAGTCATAGATTCTCACTTTTTAGATAGATTTATGTGTTGCAATTGAACACTGGATTGTCTGGGTTTTGATATAAAGGTCTTTTTGTTTTGTTTTTCTCTATCTATTGTTGTTTTTGAAGAAGTACTCAGAGATGTTATTCCCTATTTGGAAATGTCTGTCCGAAGCTCTTTTAAAGTTTAACCAGTCCTTAATTGAATGTTTTCTTTTTGAGTCATGTTTACTTTTCTTTGAATTTTATAGACTGTATCCTTTTTATGTATACATTAAATGTGGAAAAATCAAGGGAAGCATATTCAGGAAGTCAAGGAACAAGTTCAGGTTGATTTCCTGATTTAAGAATTTGTTTTTTATTTCAGTGCTTAAAAAAAATGAGAGGAATGATCTTTTAATCAATCAGTTGTGACCTCACCTCATTCTCATTCGGGGGTCTGTGATTGGTCACTACCTTTTTTACAGAATGTGTGTAAAGATCTTTAGCTTTTAAATGAATCAGCCTGGCTTCCTTACTTATATCAGTGGAAGAAATGATTGAACTCCAACATCTTGAAGTTGATCAGTTCCTACCCCATTGTTAAAAGAATGTGTCCTGCTTTAGAAACTTAATCTTTGAGGTCTTGAATTTTTAGTTCTTCAAGTACTTCTAAAGGATCTTTTGTTATACTTACCTCTACTGATTGCCTTTCTTAGATTGCTTAGCACTCTTTGAACACTGGGCTTCCAGGTGGCTCAGTGATAAAGGATCCACCTGCCAATGCAGGAGATACTGTTTGGATTCCTATGTCAGGAAGATCCCCTGGAGAAGAAAATGGCAACTCACTCCAGTATTCTTGCCTTGGAAATCCCATGGGCAGAGGAACCCAGCCGCCTACAGTTCATAGGATCACAAAAGAGTCAGAAAAGACTTATCAACTAAACAACAACAGCTAGCTGAACACTGCATCCCCTTCTGTTTAGTTAATAACCTGTTGAAACTGGGTAGATTTATAAGGCAAATCTTATACTTATGACAAGCAAAGATAATTCTTTCCTAAACTTTCCTACAACATGACTTAGAGCATATGCTATTAAAACATTAGAGGCAAGAATGCATCAAAGAAAAAGGAGATTGTTGGCAACCTTTAGCACACAAGTACTTTGTAAGTAGTTTCTCATGTAATGCATGCATGCTAAGTCACTTTAGTCATGTCAGACTCTTTGTGACCCTATGGACCATAGCCTGCCAGGCTTCTCTGTCCATGGGTTTCTTCAGGCAAAAATGCTGGAGTGGGTTACCATCCCCCTCTCCAGGCAATATTCCCAACCTTCCCATCATTACTTCCCAAACTGCAGGTCAGTCTCTCATCTCTCACACCTCTTGCATTGGCAGGCAGGTTCTTTACTGATGGTGCTTCCTGGGAAGCCTCTCAGGTAATAAATACATTCTGTATAGACTAGCCACAAAACAGCAATTGCCTGCTTCCCTTCACAATGACAAGGCCCTGGGGTATGGCAGGCTGTTACACAAGCAGCAAAATCATATTCCCAGGTCCCTAGTTTGATGAAAGAAAAATGATGGAATACGGTAAAAACTAATAAACTTTCCTTAGTTGGAATATGAGCAAACTGAGGTTTACTTAGATTTAGTTCTGGATATTAATCATACAAGCACTACTATAAGGAGAGTATTTAAAACTTTTTCATAGGATAAACTTTCCAAACAAACAAGTAAAATAAAATAAAACTTTATTTGTAAATAACTGATATGCTAAATTGAAAATTTTCCCATCTAGCTACTGTAGTATTACCTCATAAACAGCTGCCAACCACAAGTTTGTTTATACTGTGTTTGAGAAACACTAAGTAAAACCAAAGAAAACCTTGAATTTGTGAAAAGTTAATTTTTTCTGTATCTTTGTTAGTTTATGCTGTCTTTTTACCCAAATAATTAGTAATATATCTCATTTAAAAATATTTCTTTTACATCTGCATTTCTTTTGCTGTCTCGCATGCAGGGTTCTCATTACCGTCTTTCTAAATCCCATATATATGCGTTAGTATACTGTATTGTTGTTTTTCCTTCTGGCTTACTTCACTCTGGATAATAGGCTCCAGTTCCGTCCACCTGAGTGGAACTGATTCAAACGAATTTTTTTTTAATGCTGAGTAATATTCCATTGTGTATATGTACCACAGCTTTAGAACAGACTCGTGGACTCTATGGAGGAGGGAAAGGGTGGGATGATATGGGAGAATGGCACTGAAACATGTTAATTATCATATGTGAAATCAATCACCAGCCCAAGGTTGATGCTCAGGGCTGGTGCACCGGGATGACCCAGGGGGAGGGAGTCGGGAGGGGGGTTCTGGAGGGGGAGCATATGTATACCCATGGCGGTTTCATGTCAATGTATGGCAAAACCAACACAATAAAGTAAAGAAAATTAAAAAAAAATTTCTTTAACCTCTACTGTGCATTAAGCTGCTGTAACAGATATAATTTCTATCAGCATGGCTTTATTGTTATGTGCAAATTTTGTTTTTAAAAATAATCAGGGAACTTAAATATTGTGTATGAATTTATAGGGAGACAGTATATTCAGAGATAAAGAATGGAATTCTGGCTACACAGACTAAAGTTTAGCAGACTTCCCACACTTTGGTGTACACTTTATAACCCTACTTTGGTTCTTAGTTTTGTTAGACTGTACACATGAATTATCATTTTCACCGAAGTGAATTTTGTTTTTGGAGACCAGTCATGACAAATAAATCCTGGAAAGCTGCATGTAGAAAAGTGATAATTTTAATTGAAATCGTAAGGAAATTATTTTTAATGCTAGACTATGACTGCCTGTGGTTAAATTTTTCTAGAAATTTTATTTTGTTTTTCTTGGTTGGTCAAAAACTTATTTAGACTACTGTGAATAATCAAATAATTAATTATATTTGATTTTTTCCTAAATGTGATGTTATTTCAAAAAGTATAGTGCATAACCATTTTTTCTATAAAACAAAAGTATCAGATTCTAATTTTAGTCTTTTTTAGGGAAACTAGCCAAAAAGTTTCTACTCTTCAAAATATAGTTAACATTCAAGGAAAATATAATTTACCTATTACCTGAGATTGAAGAAATACATTTTTTGTTTAGGTACTTCCTACTGATTGGAAAGATGCAGATACCAATCATAGAATTAGAAGCTGACCTATATAAATTCAGGTTTCCCTTCATTTTGTTTATATTTGCTGTTATTTTTATGTGCCCTGAAGGGAATTTATTTTTCTCCACTCGTTTATATAAATTGAGCCACATGAACCAAAAAGAGGATTGAAGAAAGAAAAATAATCGCATACCCTTGATGAAACATAGCCATCAAGTGGAGATTTGACTGTAAGTGAAATTGAAGAGCTGAAATGTGGAAAAAACTATGTATTGAATATCTCTATTTTATAGATGAGAGAACCAAGGCATAGCATGGTTAAGTAATCTTCACATGTAGTGCGGTAGCTGCTTATTGATAGTAGTCAAGTTTTGGCCTTTGACAAAAGAGCTGTGAGGTCCAGTGTCATACTTCTGCATTTTGAATATGAGGAAATAAACCAGGGAATGTTTGTTTTTGAAGTGAAGTGAAACTTGTTCATTTGTGTTCAACTCTTGGTGACCCCATGGACTATACAGTCCATGGAATTCTCTAGGCCAGAATGCTGGATTGGGTGGCTATTCCCTTCGTCAGGGTTTTTGTCCAACCCAGAGACAGAACGGAGATTTTCCACATTGCAGGCAGATTCTTTACCTGAAGAGCCACAAGGGAAGTCTGATAGAGGACATATCAGATATTAAACTGATAGATTTCTGTTTGTTTGCTTAGTTTGTATTTTCTTTCTGGCAACATATAACATTTGCTTGTTTTTTTTCTTTCTGCTTCTGTTTTGATATATTTCTTTTGACATTGCGTCTTTCCCAAGATATTTTATTTGGTCACTCTTTCTTCTGAATTGGAGGTTTCATGTTTTCATTCAATTCCATGATATACTCAGGCATTTTTT
The DNA here is from genome assembly GCA_007570785.1 of Antilocapra americana. Taxonomy (NCBI): domain Eukaryota; kingdom Metazoa; phylum Chordata; class Mammalia; order Artiodactyla; family Antilocapridae; genus Antilocapra; species Antilocapra americana. The sequence goes on along the minus strand of ML660787.1, from coordinate 9,329,454 downwards.
TTTTCAATATTTCCTCTCCCTTTTCTGTTTTCTCAATCTGAAAAGCTAAACACAGCAATACTATAACTTCAAAATTTATTCTTCTTGTTTCTTATGCTCTCAATTATTTATATTTTTTCTCTTTGTGTTTCTAGCCAGGCCTTGTACTGAGTAGTATAGGATGGTGAATGGATGGCTTTTTGGGCAGAGATGCATTTCTTTTGCAATTTGTATTTTGTGTGCCATATTATATGGTATTGGCCCTTCAGATTGGTGCCAACATGCTGATTTTAAGTTGCTGTTGTTCAGTTGCTCTGTTGTGTCTGACTCTTTGCAACCCCGTGAACTGCAGCATGCCAGGCTTCGCTGTCCTTCACCATCTCCTGGAGTTTGCTCAAACTCATGTCCATTGAGTCAGTGATACCATCCAACCGTCTCATCCTCTGTTGTTCCCTTCTCCTCCTGCCTTCAATCTTTCCTAGCACCAGGGTCTTTTCTAATGAGGCCGCTCTTCACACTAGGTAGTCAAACTATTGGAGATTCAGCATCAGTTCTTCCAATGAATATTCAGGATTAATTTCTTTTCGGGTTGACAGGAAAGTTCTATGTTCATTTTTGTGAACATAGGATTAAGAACCTTCACATGCATTGACTAGACTATAAAGCAAATGAATAATCATCCTTTTTCTATATACCATCTAAGTCTTCTTTAAAACCTAACTATGCCTTGCATGAGCTTATAAATTTTATATTATTTTTGAAGCAAAAAATAATTCATTCACAGAGGGATACCACAGAAAATATTTCCCAAGGTAACTCACCTTCCAGGCATTCTTAAGAAGTTTATTCATATTGAAGTCTCCAGGGTATAGCTAGCCCTGGTTGCCTTACCACTTCAAATACATCTCATTTCCATTGTTAGCATGTGTGGATATCATGGACTTTTAAAAACTTGTGTAGTTTTTGGCAAAGAATATTGTTATTTTTTTTCCATAAACTGAATGAAAGTAGCTGTGTTTTTTTTTTTTGTTTAAAATATCTTATTTCTTTAGTATAACTACTATTAAAGATGTAATGAGGGACTTTTTCATAATATTTTAAGCAAAAGTTTCAATTCAGGTAAGTCACTCAATCATGCCCAACTCTTTGTGGCTCCATGGGCTGCAGCAGGCCAGGCTTCCCTGTCCATCACCGACTGCCAGAGTTTACTCATATTCATGTCCATAGAGTTGCTGATGCCATCCAAACATCTCATCCTCTGTGGTCCCCTTCTCTCCTGCCTTCAATCTTTCCTAGCTTCAAGATCTTTTCCAGTGAGTCAGTTCACTTCAGGTGGCCGAAGTATAGTTGTTTAATCTTCAGCATCAGTCCTTCCAATGAATACACAAGACTAATTTCCTTAGAATTGACTCTTGGATCTCCTTGCAGTCCAAGGGATTCTCAAGAGTCTTCTCCAACACCACAGTTGAAAAGCATCAGTTTTTCTTTGCTCAGCTTTCTTTATAGTCCAAATCTCACAACCATACATGACTACTGGAAACACCATGGCTTTTACTAGACAGACTTTCACTGGCAAAGTAATATCTCTGTCTTTTGATATGCTGTCTTGGTTGTTCCTAGCTTTCCTTCCAAGGAGCAAGTGTTGTTTAATTTCATGGCTGCAGCCACCATCTGCAGTGATTTTGGAACCCAAAAAATAAAGTCAGCCACTGTTTCCTTGTTTTCCCATCTATTTACCATGAAGTGATGGGACTGGATGCCATGATCTTAGTTTTCTGAATGTTAAATTTTAAGCCAACTTTTTCACTCTCCTTCTCCACTTTCCTAAAGAGGCTCTTTAGTTCTTCACTTTCTGCCATAAAGGTGGTGTCATCTGCATATCTGAGATTATTGATATTTCTCCCAGCAATCTTGATTCAAGCTGGTGTTTCCTCCAGCCCAGCATTTCTCATGATATACTCTGCATTTAAGGTAAATAAACAGAGTGACAATATACATCCTTGATATAATCTTTTCCCGATTTGGAACCAGTATGTTGTTCCATGACCAGTTCTAACTGTTGCTTCTTGACCTGCATACAGATTGCTCAGGATGCAGGTCAGGTGGTCTGGTATTCTCATCTCTTTTAGAATTTTCCAGTTTATTGTGATCCACACAGTCAAAGGCTTTGGCATAATCAGTAAAGCAGAAGTCGATAATTTTCTGGAAATCTTGCTTATTCGATGATACAGTGGATATAGACAAATTGATCTCTGGTTTCTCTGCCTTTTCTAAATGCAGCTTGAATATCTGGAAGTTCGTGGTTCATGTATTGTTGAAGCCTGGCTTGGATAATTTTGAGCATTACTTTGCTAATGTGTGAAATAAATGCAATTGTGCAGTAGTATGAACATTCTTTGGCATTGCCTTTTTTGGGTGTGGAATGAAAACTGACCTTTTGCTGTCCTGTGGCCCCTGCTGAGTTTTCCAAATTTGCTAGTATATTGAGTGCAGCACTTTCACAGCATCATCTTTAAGGATTTGAAGTAGCTCAACTGGAATTCCATCACCTCCACTCACTTTGTTCGTAGTGATGCTGCCAAAGGCCCGCTTGACTTCACAATCCGGGATGCCTGGGTCTAGGTGAGTGATCACACCATTGTGATTATCTGGGTCATGAAGATCTTTTTTGTATAGTTCTTTGTGTATTCTTGCTACATCTTCTTAATATCTTCTGTTTCTGTTTGGTCCATATCATTGTCTGGAATTGGTGAGTTTCACTCAGATGACCATTATATCTACTACTGTGGTAAAGAATCCCTTAGAAATAGTAGAATGGCTCTCATATTCAAGAAAAGAGTCTGAAATGGTCTCTTCGTTTCCAAGGCAAACAGTTTAATATCACAGTAATTCAAGTCTATGCCCCAAGCAATAATGGTGAAGAAGCTGAGTTGAACAGTTCTTTGAAGACCTCCAAGACCTTCCAGAACTAACACGGAAAAAAAATGTCCTTTTCATTATAGGGAACTGGAATGCAAAAGTAGGAAATTGAGAGATATCTGGAATAACAAGCAAATTTGGCTTTGGAGTAAAAAATGAAGCAGGGCAAATGCTAACACAGTTTTGCCAATAGAACACACAGGTCATAGCAAATATCCTCTTTCAACAACACAAAAAGACTCTACACATGGACATCACCATATGGTCAGTACTGAAATCAGATTGATTATATTCTTTGCAGTTGAAGATGGAGAAGCTCTATACAGATAGCAAAAACAAGACTGGGAGCTGACTGTGGCTCAGATCATGAAGTCCTTATTGCCAAATTCAGAGTTAAATTGAAGAAAGTAGGGAAAACCATTAGGCCATTCAGATATGACCTAAATCAAACCCCATGTGATTTTACAGTGGAAGGGACAAATAGATTCAGGGATTAGATCTGATAGAGTGCCTGAAGGACTATGGACAGAGGTCCATGACATTATACAGGAGGCAGTGATCAAGACCATCCCCAAGAAAAAGAAATTCAAAAAGGCAAAATGACTGTCTGAGGAGGCCTTACAAATAGCTGATAAAAGAATAAAAGCAAAAGGCAAGGATGGAAAGGGCAAATATACCCATCTGAATGTAGAATTTCAAAGAATAGCAAGGAGAGATAAGAAAGCCTTCCTCAGTGATCAGTACAAAGAAATAGAGGAAAAAAATAGAATGGGAAGACTAGAGAGCTCTTCAAGAAAATGAGAGATACTAAGGGTACATTTCATGCAAAGATGGGCCCAATAAAGGACAGAATGCAAAAGTATGCATATGTGTGTGTGTATATATATATATCAATCATAGCTATACACCATATGTATATATGATATTCATGCTAAGTTGAGTCTGTGTCTGGCTCTTTGCAACCCCATGGACTCTAGCCCATCAGGCTCCTCTATCCATGGGATTCTCCAGGCGAGAATACTGGAGTGAGTTCCCAGGCCCTATTCCAGGGGATTTCCTAACCCAGAGATTGAAACTGTGTCTCCTATATTGCAGACGGTTTCTTTACTCATGTAGCCATTGTAAAAGCCCATATGTATACACATGTGTATATATATCACATGTATATGTACACACACATAGAATTTACTTTGTCAGAACTTTAAAGATCTTTTCTGATCTATAGTGCTTTATTCTATTACATACCTGACCAATCATTTCACTGCAGTCAGTATACACATTTTCTTTTGTTTTATCATGTTTGCTATTGTAAGCAAGCTTAATTCAACATTCTTTTTTTTTCATGATAAAGTTTTTATTTATTTATTTTCTGAATTCTGATTCTATTTATTTTGGCTGCACAACCTTAGATAAGTTATTGAATATTTCTTTTTTTTTAAATTGGTTTGCCATACAATGACACAATATCACCATGGGTGTACATATGCTCCCCCTCCAGAACTCCCCCCCCCTCCCCCCTCCTCCCTCCCCCCCCCCCCCCCGGGAAATCTCGGTGCAGCAGCCCCGAGCATCAATCCTGGGCTGGCAATTGATTTCACATATGATACTTAACATGATTCAATGCCATTCTCCCAAATCATCCCACCCCTGCCCTCATCCACAGAGTCCACGAGTCTGTTCTATACATCTGCCTTCCTTTTGCTGTCTCTCATGCAGGGTTCTCGTTACCATCTTTCTAAATTCCATATATATGCGTTAGTATACTGGATTGTTGTTTTTCCTTCTGGCTTACTTCACTCTGGATAATTTAAATTTGTATCATTCCATATTGCAATCTAATTTAAGAGTGTACATATATTAAAGACCAAAAGTTACAGATAGTTCTTGTTTTAAGTTTCTCAGTTGATTATTTTTAGCAAAAATATTTATTTATTGTCCAACCAACAATGTAAGAAATTTGTTTTTGCCCATTCTACATGAATTCCATATCTGAAACTATGGAAAATATCTTAGCCTTCTTCTGCTTCAGTGCTTTCATTTCTATATTTAGAACAATAATCTGATTTACCACATAAGAGTCCTGTAATGATTAAATAAGATGATACAGGGAAAGTATTTTGAAACTCCTTGGTGCATTAATAAATATTAGGTATTTTTTAGAGACCTAATGGAGATAAATTACATTTCTAGCTATTTTTTGTTTATATACTTATTTTTATAATATTTTAAGAACTTGAGGATTCACATGTATTAGTAACTACAATTACTATCTTAAATCTACATTTATATTTCATCCTTTGTATACTATTTAGAATAAAAACTTGAAACTTAATTGTCATAGGCATTATGTTTTCATAGTTAAAATGTGATTCTTCTGATTAGTTTGGATTTTTTTTTCTATCTAGCAATGGGTCAGTAATATCTTTTCTGAAGTTTCTTCTCTGACAATATATAATACATGTTTAATTTTTGGCAAATGTTAATTTTACTCATATTTCTTCCAAATTGTCTGACTATATATTCTGAGACAAAAAATGTCATGCTTACTCAAGCACTGTTTTTTTGTCTAAATAGCATCTATTAAACTATTGTGGCATAAATGAAGCAGCTGAGGTATAATGAAATGTTTAATCATGTTTTTGGCTAATAATAAAAATGTGCTATGTTGCCTCTCTAGCATCTTTCTTACAGGGTGCTCAATTCTCTGGAAACTGGCTGTTTTATTTAAATGTTTCATGGCTATATTAGACCCATGCCCCACTTTTCCATATCTCTTAAGATGAATATGATTGTCTTAGGGTAAAATTGATATCCTCAGGTGATAATCAGAAAGGCAAATCATACAGAGGCAGAGAACAAAAGAATCTCACTGTAAAAATTTACCTTAGAGAGTACTCTGCCAATAAAATTACTTTTAAATATGAGAAAAGAGATATCTTAAGGATGGTTAAGATATCGCCATAAGCAGACACAATTAAAGACAGATTTGAAGTGAGAACCCAGATTTCTCTAATTCAGTGCCCATTCCATAGAACTGAGATTTTTTTCTACTTAAAACATGAATTTCAAATATCACTTAAAATATATGTGTGAAGACCACCAGAAGACTTTGAACATTCCCCTTGAGTAAGTAAAAGAATACCAGCTTACTTGAAAAGCAACATGATGTGAAGAATATTCAGCTCCTTGATAAGGCGTCACACCTTTGGCTGTATCCGATGGAGAAGGGATAGGCTACCCACTCCAGTATTCTTGGGCTTCCCTTGTGGCTCAGCTGGTAAAGAATCTGCCTGCAATGTGGGAGACCTGGGTTTGATCCCTGGGTCGGGAAGAACCCCTGGAGAAGAGAAAGAGTACCCACTCCAGTATTCTGCCCTGGAGAGTTCCATGGACTGTATAGTCCATTGGGTCTAATAAAGATATGAAGAAAGGAAATAAAGGTAATTCAAAGTACTCCATTCTCCATGGGCTAAGACAAGCAACTGTCTTTACTTCTTCATGTAATACTTGATTCACATATTTAATCATTTACTTCATATCACCACCAATAGTGAAGCCATTTACAGATTAATAACAGCCTCATGCTTTTCTCTCTTTTAGGAAATTGTCCAAGCTTAGAACATTTCTATTCAGCCAGACCCTCCTCTGTCCAAATATTGTATTCCAGCAAACTTTCAAATGTTTATGTGCTCTAGGTGGTGAACTGTTCAAATCCAAAATGATTTCAAGTGAAAAAAAAAAAAAGAAATAGCAGGTCTCTGATCAATTATTAAAACCTACTGACAGTCTGGTCATTATAAGTATATATTAGTTACTAATTCCACAAATATAATCCACAGGCTGCCAGGTCTCCTATATTCATTGAATCAATAGACTAGTAGATATTAACCTCATTTTTTATCTTAGCTAAGAAGATATTATTCCTGGAATAGCACCGTTTGATGATTCTTTGTTGTACATGAAGAGTTACCCATTAAAATTTCATTTCTGCTACCAGAAAAAAAGAAAATGCTTTGTACAAATGAACATTTCTAGTGTGCTCTCATCTAATCATTTTATTTTCCTCCAGAAAAATCATTCTAAGTAAATAGTTATTTGAAAGTTAAAATGTTATAATAGGTTATCTGATTTCTTTTCTCATTTTAATGTTAGGTGTAGATTTATTTAGTGCTAAGGTGATAACTTGAACTTCCCTGGTGGCTCAGATGGTTAAGTGTCTGCCTATAATGCAGAAGACCTAGGTTCAATCCCTGGGTTGGGAAGATCTCCTGGAAAAGGAAAGGGCAACCCACTCCAGTATACTTGCCTGGAAAGTCCCATGGACGCAGGAGCCTGGTAGGCTACAGTCCATGGAGTCACAAAGAGTCAGACGTGACTGAGCGCCTTCACTTTCACTTTCTTAGGTGATAACAAGGGGTTCCCAAGTGATTCCATGGTAAAGAATCTGCCTGCCAATGCAGGATCTGCAGCTTCAATCCCTGGGTCCAGAAAATCCCTTGGATAAGGAAATGGCAACCCACTCTAGTAATCTTGGCTGGGAAATCCCATAGACAGAGGAGAGTAGTGGGCTACAGTCCTTGGGATCTCAAAAGAATCAGATAGGACTTATGGACTGAATGACAACAAAGAAAAGAATGACTCTTTTTTTTTAGAAAGATGGTAACGATAACCCTGTATGCAAGACAGCAAAATAAACGCAGATGTATAGAACAGTCTTTTGGACTCTATGGGAGAGGGCAAGGGTGGGATGATATGGGAGAACGGCATTGAAACATGTTAATCATCATAGGTGAAATCAATCGCCAGCCCAGGTTTGATGCTCAGGGCTGGTGCACCGGGATGACGCAGAGAGAGGGAATTGGGAGGGAGGTGGGAGGGGGGTCCTGGAAGGGGAACATATGTATACCCATGGTGGATTCATGTCAATGTATGGCAAAACCAACACGATAATGTAAAGAAAATTAAATAAATAAAAATTAAAAAAAAAGAATGACTCTTTTTAAAAGCTATAGGTGGTCTTTTACAGTACTTAGAAATATTTTATTCAGAATTATGCATTTGCCTGCAGAAAAATTTCCATGTGAAAATGAAATGATTCATTTAAGGTGTGTCATTGATTTTTGCCATTCTTTTCTGTTATGTTTTGCTTAACAATACCAAGATACTGGTTGTATCCAGTATTGCAGCATTTATTCTTATACTCATTGATCTTTAAGTCAGCTGAGAGGGCTTTATTTAATATTGTGTGTCTGTGGGTCAGCTGAAACAGCTCTACCTCAGGCTCCAGAGTTGTGGGTTGCTAGCCACTTTACTGTATGTTACAACCCTGAGACCCAGGCTGATGGAATAGCCATTTTACACAGCATATTTTTATATCAGTAGCAGAGCCAAACGCTGGAAAGCCCAACCACGCATGTGTAATTCAGGTCTCTTGTTTGCCTCATGTCTTCTAGCATTCCACCGACCAAAGCAAGACACAGGCAGGAGACTAAGGTCAGTGGTGGGATTATATAAGTCTATGTAAGTCTATAGAATTTAAGTCTATGGCTCAGTTGTAGATATATAATTAAAGAGAAGCAAATATTGATAAAAGTAATTCTATTTACCACACCTATTTATCCTCCTTTATCTTTAGATTCTTACTTTATATATTACTTAAGTATTGCATTTCTTATTTAGATATGGCTACATTTTATTCTTCTAAAATTCTTAGTTAACAAATCACTCTCGATAGTATTTCCAAATCATGAAGTATGTGATAACTTTAAGTGAAAACCTACTGGGTTTTGACTATGCCAGATGGTAGTTCTTTGATAATACATTGTACATTTCTTGGCATTTTTCAACCTAGCATACTAAATGTAACTTGACTCTTTAAATAAGTTGAGGTCATTATTATAAATATCAATTCCTATTATGTGCCATAGTAACTTTTTCATAACTAAGTCTATGCACTTTGAGGCAGTTGCTTCTTTTTACAGCTGTTTAGCCATTTGAAGTCATTTTGAATGTAGCATATAATATTGGAGTAAATTGTGACAATTTGTTCAATAGTCATAATAACCTAATCAAATATAACCTTTTTATGATAAGAGCAAGCAGCCTCTGAATGAAGGCTAATTAATGTTCATATAATTAAATTATATACATTTTACTATTTAGACTTGGTCATTTATAGTTTCACTATTAAAAATAAATTTTAAATGCTTTCTGGATGTATTCCAAATAAGAAGGATATTGCTCTGTTATTCTTTTTTGCTTTGCCTAATATGCAGTACTGCCCCTTACTATTAAATTATATACTTGTATGATCATCTCATTGATATGAATGCATGAAAAGTAGCTTAAAAGTTATGAGTTATAATGATATTCAGAGTTCTCAGCATTTCTGGTCAGATAACTTCTTTGATGTGAGCTAGGGTATTTGATAATCCAAGTTATATTCTTTGTTTGTAACATGAAAGGTATTTATTTCTCTTTAGGCTATAAAATATGTTTAATTTTTTAAAGTTCACAACAGACGTCTCATAGAACATTAACATCCAGGGAAAAATAAGCACCTTCATTTTAGTGCATCATTTGTCTAATGAGTAAGATACTTTTAATATAATAATTTGCAGCTATTTTCAGTATAAATTAATCTTCTCATGTATATGGCATAATGATGAGACTAGCAGAGCATATAATTAGCATCAGGTTATATTTTTCATAGTACTTTGAAAGAAAAGCCTAAGTACTGTCAAGATATGAAAATTATAATGGTAATTATTATGTACTACTGATCATAAAATAACAACAATTATTATTTACTGTATTACAGGCAGTTTTCAAAGTCTTTTACATGCAATATGGCATTTATGTCCTCATTTATTAGATAAGAAACCAAAAGATCAAAATATTCCCTCAGTCATACAGCAAATGGTGAATCTGTGTTTTAAAGCAGGGTATGGCGGATTTCATAGATAGTGTTCTGAATAGAGCATAGGAAGCTGTTTTCTAAAGGCTTTTTTTTTCCCCTGTGAGACAACAAAAGTAACTATGACTCAATTTCTTGTGATTATCACATCATTTCAATGGATATTTTATGAATCTTTTTTTATGAGCATTAGGTTAAAAGTAAGATTCTAATAGTCTTCATAGTCACATAGTATTGTATTTACAGTGTATTTGGGTTGCTTTTTTGTCTAGTTTTCATTTCAAAAAATAAAACATGACTGACAGAAAAAGGAAATGCTATGTAAACAAACAAAAAGCATATGGACCTAGAGGGATGGACTCGGGAGGGAGGTGGGAGGGGGGTCCTGGAAGGGGAACATATGTATACCCATGGTGGATTCATGTCAATGTATGGCAAAACCAACACGATAAAAAAAAAAGCATATGAATATTCAGATAGTATTTATATGGGTGTATCAGTCAGTTCTCATACTTACATGAGAAGAGCTTAAATCAATCTGGACCACTTTAATGGATCACATATCTTTATGACCATGTTAGTAAATGCTAACATTTAAATTCGGAACTGAATGGAGTTGAGTAAACTCCTGGAGTTGGTGATGGATAGGGAAGCCTGGCATGCTGCAGTCCCTGGGGTTGCAAAGAGTCAGACATGACTAAGTGACTGAACTGAACCAAATTTTCCTCTGGATATTTTGATCAATATCAATATCATGATCAATAGCATAATTATTAGCATCTCATTAAAACATATTACTGGGCTTTCTTGGTGGCTCAATGGTAAAGAACCTTCCCACAATGTGGGAAACCTATGGGTTTGGTCCCTGGGTTTGGAAGATCCCCTGGAGAAGGGAATGGCAACCCACTCCAGTATTCTTTTCTGGAGAATCCCATGGATAGAGGAGCCTGGCGAGTTACAGTCCATAGGGTCACAAAGAGTCTGACATGACTGAGCAACTAACACATGTATAATTTATTGCTCCTCAATTAACATGGTAGTTTTTCAGTTTACAAACTGACCTCATACATTTTTATGTCATTTAACCTGGACATCAACTCTGTGATTATTGTACAGGCAAGGGTTACTCTTGTTCCACAGTTTAGAAACTGAGTCTCTAAGAGGTTGAGTGGCTTGGAGCTAAGGATATTAAAATGAAGTTGAACCAGAAAGACAGCCACAACCAATCTAATGATAGTTGCTACTGTTAAACATTTTATATATGCTGTCAAGACAGGCATATCCACTAAGGAAACTGATTTGTTCAAGGCACATAATTAACATGAGGCAGTTCCTTGGTGTAAATTTAGGGCTGTGTGTTGTGCAGATTCCTTTCCCGTTAAGTCACACAGACTATATAACTTCTGAGAAAATATATTCCCGATTAAATGCAATGTGTGCTTTCCTTACAAGGCATGATGCTTTGGGATAATTGCAGTTACAGAGATAGAATCCCTACAAATTAGCACATACTGTTTTAAACAAAACTCTCTGCAAGTTAGAGAAAATAAATAGTAAAAAACAGGGAAGAATAGCTGTAGGCAATGAAATGGAATTAGAATTCTTGGCCAAAAAAGAAATGTGTGTGATATTGTACTGTCCTCACAGGGAATTTAAACTTGCTAACTATTGGATTTTCACTGGAATAGATGGTTCTGGAGAAATGATCTGCAAAAGACAATGGTTTTTGAAAAAACCAAAGACTTTTACTGACTTAAAATTTTATTTCTGGAGGAGAGTAGGATTTCCTTGGAGCTAGAGAAAAATGATTACTGAGATAAATTTATCGTAGGAATCCAAGGAAGCTGATAAACAAAGAATCATCATAATCTATGGCTTTCAGTTCAGTTCAGTTGCTCAGTCATGACTCTTTGCGACCTCATGGACTGTAGCTCGCCAGGCTTCCCTGTCCTTCACCATCTCCTGGCATCGGCTCAAACTCATGTCCACTGAGTCAGTGATGCCTTCTGACCATCTCGTCCTCTGTCGCCCTCTTTTCCTCTAGCCCTCAGTCTTTCCCAGCAGCAGGGTCTTTCCCAGTGAGTTGATTCTTTGCATCAGGTAGCCAAAGTATTGGAGTTTCAGCTTCAGCATCAGTCCTTCCAGTGAATATTTAGGGTTGATTTCCTTTAGGATTGACTGTTTGATTTCCTTGCAGTCCAAGGGATTTCCGAGCATCTTCTCCAGTACCACAATTCAAAAGCATCAATTCTTTGGCACTCAGCATTCTTTATGGTCCAGCTTTCACATCCATATGTGACTAGTGAAAAGAAAATATAGCTTTGACCATAAGGACATTTTTTCGGTAAAGTGATGTCTCTGCTTTTTAAGACACTGTCTAGGTTTTTCATAGTTTCCCTTCCAAGGAACAAACCTCTTTTAATTTCATTGCTGTAGTCAGTATCCACAATGATTTTAGAGCCCAAGAAAATAAAATCTGTCCCTTTTTCCACTTTTTCCCTTCTATTTGCCATGAAGTGATAGGACAGCATGCCATGACCTTTGTTTTTTGAATGTTGAGTTTTAAGTCAGCTTTTTCACTTTCCCTTTTCACCCTCATCAAGAAGCTCTGTAGTTTGACTTGTCTTTCTGCCATTAGATTGATAACATGTGCATATATGAGGTTGTTATGTTTTTCCTGGCACTATTGATTCCAGCTTGTGATTCATACAACCCTACATTTCACTTTATGTACTCTGCATATAATTTAAATTAGCAGGGTGACAATTGAGCAGGCTTGTTTGGGTATATATTCAAAATAATTGAAAATAGGACCTCAAAGAGATATTTGCAAATTCATGATTGTTGCAGTATAATTCACAGTAGCCAAAAGTTGGAAGCAACCTAAATTATTCATCAGAAGTTGAATTGATAAAGAAAATGTGGTATATACATAGAGTGAAATGTAATACAGTCTTTAAAAAAGAATTAAATCTTTATATATGCTACAACATGGATTACCTTGGAGGACACTATGCTAAGTCTAATAGTGAAAGTCACTCAGTTGTGTCCAACTCTTTGCGAACCCATTGAATTCTCCAGGCCAGAATACTGGAGCTGGTAGCCTTTCAATTCTCCAGGGGATCCTCCCAACCCAGGTATTGAACCCAGGTCTCCCACATTGCAGATGGATTCTTTACCAGCTGAGCCACCAGGGAAGCCAAGAATACTAGAGTGGGTAGCCTGTTCCTTCTCAAGCAGACCTTCCCAACCCAGGAACTGAACTTGGGTTTCCCTCATTACAGGTGAATTCTTTACAAGTTGAGCTACCAGTTCAATTCAGGTCAGTCTGTCAGTAGTGTCCGACTGTTTGTGACCCCATGGACTGCTGCACGCTAAGCTTCCCTGTCCATCACCAACTCCTGGAGTTTGCTCAGACTCATGTCCATTGAGTCAGTGGTGCCAACTGACCATCTCATCCTCTATTGACTGCTTTTCCTCCCACCTTCAGCCTTTCCCAGCATCAGGGTCTTTTCCAGTGAGTCAGTTCTTCACATCAGGTGATCAACATATTGGAGTTTCAGCCTCAGCATCAGTTCTTCCAATGAATATTCAGGACTGATTTCCTTTAGGATGGACTGGTTGGATCTCCTTGCAGTCCAAGGGACTCTCAAGAGTCTTCTCCAACACTACAGTTTGAAAGCATCGATTCTTCAGTGCTTAGCTTTCTTTATAGTCCAACTCTCACATCCATACTTGACTATGAGAAAAACCATAGCTTTGACTAGATGTACCTTTGTTGGCAAAGTAATGTGTCTGCTTTTTAGTATGCTATTTAGGTTGGTCATAGCTTTTCTCCCAACAGGCTAGTGTCTTTTAATTTCATGGCTGCAGTCATCATCTGCAGTGATTTTGGCACCAAAATTATAGTAATAATAAAGTTTGTCACTGTTTCTATTGTTTTCCCATCTATTTGCCATGAAGTGATGAGACTGGATGCCATGATCTTCATTTTTTGAATGTTGAATTTTAATGCTGCTTTTTCACTCTCCTCTTTCACTTTCATCAAGAGGCTCTTTAGTTCTTCTTTACTTTCTGCCATAAGGGTGGTGTCATCTTCATATCTGAGGTTATTAATATTTCTCTTGATACCAGTTTGTGCTTTATACATCTTGGTATTTCACATGATGTACTCCACTTATAAGTGGTACAAATAGGGTGACAATATACAGCCTTTGTGTACTCCCTTCCCAATTTGGAACCAGTCTGTTGTTCCATGTCTAGTTCTTATTTTTGCTTCTTGACCTGCATACAGATTTCTCAAGAGGTAGGTCAGGTGGTCTGGTATTCCTATCTCTTGAAGAATTTTCCACAGTATGTTGTGATCTACACAGTCTAAGACTTTGGTGTGAATAAAGCAGAAGTAGATGTTTTTCTGGTATTCTCTTTCTTTTCGATTGGCAATTTGATTTCTGGTTCCGCAGCTTTTTCTACCAGGGAAGCCCAGAAAAGTCATTCACAAAAAGACACATATTATATAATTATACTTATATGGTGTATCTAAAGTAGTCAAACTCTAATAGACTGAAAGTAGAAAGTTAGGGTAAGGAGGGAGGAGAAAAAGGAAAGTTGCTACTCAGTGGGTATGGAGTTTGAATTTAGCATGATTAAAATGTTCTAGACATATGTTACACAACTTTGTACATATGGGTAATAGAATTGCATTTTACATTTAAAATTGTTGGGATGGTATAGTTTATGTATTTTTGAGTACACACGAAAATGAACACATACATACTAAAGAAGAGCAGTGAAAAGTGCCTTGTGAGAAACCTAAACTCCAAATAGGCTAGTAAGTAAATTCAGGTGCAATAAATATTGGTAATAACTATAGCAGCATTTACTAAATATATTAGAACCTATTGTTTCTGCTTGAAATAACTTCAAGATGCCAACCTATAATTCTCTATCCAGCAGTGATACCCTTCAAAAATAGCGATCTAATAATGATGCTGCTGCTAAGTCATTTCAGTTGTGTCTGACTCTGTGCAGCCCCATAGACGGCACCCCTCCAGGCTCTGGCATCCCTGGGATTCTCTAGGAAAGAACACTGGAGTGGGTTGCCATTTCCTTCTCCAGTGCATGAAAGTGAAAAGTGAAAGTGAAGTCACTCAGTCATGTCTGACTCCTAGTGACCCCATGGACTGCAGCCCACCAGGCTCCTCCATACATGGGATTTTCCAGGCAAGAGTACTGGAGTGGGGTGCCATTGCCTTCTCTGTATAATGATGCTTGCAGAAAGCAAACAAAGAAGCAAGGAAAAAGGGCTATGAGGTTGTCAAAAGCAATCCAGAACCAAAGGAAATACTTAAAGTTGTGTTTAAGGATGAAAAAATAGTATTTCAAATGTCATCCAGCTTTAAGAAGAAATGTTAAGAACGGAAGGCAAATATGTGGTAAATCCAAATTTTTGTTATTTCATGATATAACTATTGTTATTCTTGACTGTAAAAGAATATTGACTGTAAGACTGATGTGATTATGACTGTATAAAACCACATATTATTTAATATTTACTGTAATTATTATATGAGTATTAATTGTATAGAAAAATAACAATACTTATGTTTTTTAAATGCTGAATAGGTCAGGTAGTGAGTAATTGGATTTAAGTGTCTTAGGCCCATGAATTTTTGGGGGAATGCTAAAGGTTTTTCATTTTGGCTAAGTTTTGTGGACCTGTAGATTAATGTTTTTCCTTGCTTTTGAAAAGTTACTGACCATTATGCCTTCAACAGTTTATTTTGTTCCACAGGGAAACCTGGCATGCTGTAGTCCATGGGATCACAAAGAGTCTGACACAAATGAGTGACTGAACTGAACTCCTTGTGGACTCCAATTACATATATGTTGAAATATCTGGTAATATTTCACAACTTTTGTATGTTCTTTTCCCTCTTGCTGTCCTTTTTGTAATTTGTTTTTTAATTTGGAAGTTTTCTCTTGACTTGTCTTTAGCACACAAATTCTTTTCTTTCTGGTGAGTATAGTCTACTGAGAAATCAATTAAAGTATTTCTTTTGTCATCTCATTTTTCATTTCTTTTATTCTGATTTTTTAACATAATTTCTTTCAGCTGAAATTTTCCATCTGTTAAACATATTTTCCCCATTTCTTAAAGACTGTTTAACCAATTTATGAGACCTACTTTAAGTCTCATAATTGATCTTTCAAGCATTTGAACCATTTTTAGGTTTCGTTTTGTTTTTTGGTTCTTGTCAGTGGGTAATATGTTCTCACGTGACACATATATTATATTTTCATTGAATGGTTGCCATTATGAGTGAAAGCAAACAGACAAAACCCCAAATCAAACACACACACACACACACACTCTCACTGAAGACTGAAGGAAATACGATTTATTCCCCACAAAGGACTTTGAGTCTATGTTTTCTTCCAAGTTATTAGTAGACTGGGATGGTGATTTGAAGCTATCAAATCTCTCTTTACTGGGCAAGACTTTCTTTTTGCTTCATTTTTATCGGTTTACGATGGTCTTAAAATTGTCCGAGGACAGACTCACAGACTTTCCTTTAGCAGGTATGCGATTTAAGAGCATGTCACTGTTGTTTCTGATTTCTCACCCTGCTTTTGAACCTTCTCCAGGACCAATGGACCTTGGACAAAGTGGGCCTTGTTCATTTGGACATGGTATATCTAAGCTCTCTTGTCTCTCCCCAACATAGGGGAACTGCTACCTAGTGATAAATTCAGTAACTTGACTTCTGCTGAGGCTTTCCTTAGTTCTTTTCTCCCTTCAGATTTCAACAGATGCTATATACTTCTATGGGGCAGGGACAGACAATGGAGAGTTCTCCTAGGATATTTATCTTTAGCCTAAGATGTTATTTTTTGCTTTCTATTTTTTCAGCCTGTCCTAAGTTACTGTTTTTTTCTTCCTCCCTTTAGCTTGATTTGTATTGTTTATTTTTGAATTATTGCCCTATGTTAATGAGAATTATACATTATTTAATACTGTTTTAGTGAATTTTCTATGAATTTCATCATTGATGGTTTAATTCTTAGTATTGAATGTAAATTAGTATTTTCATCACTCCCTGTACAACTTATGGTTCTTAGAACACTTAAATCTGCTTTCCCAATTGCAACTTTTATAGTATTTTACCAGCATAATTATTAGTGTTTAGTCAATATTCATAATTTTTGTTAAAAAGTCATAGCAATTTTAAGTTATGTATTCATAGCATTATTGTTTTATATGGTCAATTTTTATCACATAATTATTATTGTTATGTGGGGTTTAGATTTAACCACATAGTTGTCATCTTTTGTTCTTTATTTCTTTCTCAAGCTCCAGGTACTCTTTTCCTTTATCCTGAAAGACACATTTTGATATTTCTTTTAGTGTTGATCTCACAAATTTTTCTTTTGTTTTTCTGATAATATCTTTGCTTTACTTTTTGTTTTGCGGGAGATTTTTGCTGGGTATAGAATTCTCGTTTTCAACTCTGAAGATACTGTTTCATTCCTGAGAGGTTTGTGTTGTTTATGCTATGTGACAAGATTTAATTTTGATTGTTTTTAAAAATGCATTTCTTTACAGTTTTTCTACAAATTTTGTGTTTAATTGTTTGGCGATGTTGTGTGTCTTTGTGTGTTATTCTTTATGGATTTCTCATAATCATTTTATATGTTATTTCTACCAATTTTGTTTTTCAGACTTAGTTATGCACATGTTGTGCCTTCATAGCAGCTCCTATATTTTCTTAGACATTTTAAATTCTGTATGCTTTTGTTTTCTCCTCTTTCTTTGTGTGTTTTGTAGTCTATAATCCAGTTCTTACTTCAGATGTGTAAAATCTTCTGTTGAAACCATCAATAGAATTCTTATTTTCACTTATTATATTTTTTCTATAATTTCCAAGCTGCTTATTAAAAGTTCCAATTTGCTGAATTCTTTTATCTTGAAAGAATATTTTAGTTATCTTTTAGTGCTTGAAAAATACAAAACAAAAGAGGATTTTCTTTGGTCTATGTGTTATATAACTCTATTGCCTGGATCTCTTTCATGTCTGTTTTTAGTATCTTTACTTTCTGTTCAAGTTTGTTCAAAGTTGTCTTTTTCCCCTTTATGACTAGTTATTTTTGTATGAGTGGCAGACATTGTACATAAGACAATTTAGAAAAAGTGTAAAAATCTGAATAATTTGATCTCTGTTCAGCATTTTTTCTCCCCCTAGTGAGTAGACATTATGCTAGGAACAGTGATATTATCTTGTCACATTAATATTATTAGGAAGTTTCTTTGGGCCATTTGAGAGCCTCAAGTTTTTCAATTTATTCTTTTTCCTATGATATCTGCATCCAGTCTCCAACAAAGAAGCTGGGAGTTGTAACTAGGCTGCTACTTATTGGTGGGCTTTGAAATCTAATTTTATCCATGTGGGCACATGAATTTTCTAAAAACTTTTTTTTATTTTAGAGTGTGTTATGTCATTTTTGGACTGTTCATGTGACTTCATAGAGTGACTTCAAATGTTAATATCAAATGTTAATATCATTCCTTTGAATTCTTTTTTTCTCTCAGATCTTGTTCTAGAACCCTTAATATCCTTAATATATTCTGATTGTTTCAAAGAACTTTTTAGTAAAACTGTTTGTCTGGCTTTATTTCTAACTCTCAGAAAGTTAAGTAGTTAAGATTACCAAGACTAACATGACTATAGTAGTATGTTCATTAGAATATTTTGAGCGATAGAGTTCAATGATTAGATTTTAGTTTTTAAGGGATAAATATGGTTTCAGAATGGAATGTATTGAGGGAAAGAGCAGAAATGAGAATTATAAGCAGGAAGCTTTGCAATAGTTCAAGCAAGAAATGATGGTGATGTGGAATATTATGGTTATAATGAGATTTTGGAAAGTAGCCACAATTTGTGTGTCATAGCTTAAGTAGAGTTTAACCTACATTTACACTGAACACCCCCCCACACACAGATTTTGTCTTGATGTTTTAGACTACTAAAATTAGGGATGGATACATTCTTTGAGGTCCATTTTAGTATCTACATATGGGGAAAATAATATTGGATTAGTATTTACAGTGTCATATTTCTTTATATATATATTTATTTATCCCAGGAATAACATATTTTAAAATGTAAAATTAATCATCCTTATTTTAAAACCATTCAAATCATGGACAAAGTAATATTTTGTAACATTGCCAGTTAAACTTTTAATAATGTATCTCTAATATTATTTTCAAGTAAAGAAACTGATTACAATTATTCAGTTCTAAGAGTTTGTGGTGCTTATACTTAATCAACTACTCAATGTGGTTTTTTGAAGTTATATATATTTTTTATTTTCACATATTAAAAATTGTGTTTCTCTCAGTTCCTTTTGTGTCCAATAAAATAAAGTCCTTCTTGTTAATGGAACCGATGGAGTATTGAGTTTTATCATAATGTGTAATGCTAGTTTTGGGAGTAGGGTAGGTGAATGATTCAGGAGAGAGAGACATTAGGACTTTTGGAGAAGGTAGTGATTCAGAAATTTATTTAGAGATGAAATTAATTGTAAATTAGAGAGGGAATAAAGCTGTATATATATGATATTATATCTATATATCATTCACATCATTAACTTGGGGCACACTTTACTATTGGCAATGATAGGTAACACCTCAGTACTCTAGACTGGTGATAATTTGCATAGTTACTGTTAGAAGATTGTGACAAATGTGCAGTCAGTCTGATTGATCCACAAGAATGGATCAAAAGAATATGTGAATGATCCCCATATCATAACAAGGGTAGTTATAATGATATAAGAATATTATAACAATCATATATACTAAAGGATTTGCCATATGTCTAAAATGTCATTAGAATTTTGCCCAAACTTGAGGTGTTATATGGTATGCAGAATATAAACCGTAAATACACAGATAATTATATAGATGCTAAATTTGACACAAAGGAATCATGAATTTTATCACTATTTTATGTAGCCTTCATTTACATACATATCTAATAAATGTTAAAATGATTTTTAATTATTTGAAAATAATCATAAAATGTAATATATGTAAATATAGTTTGACCAGGTGATTTCTATAGCTGGTAAATATTGGTGACATACATAATGATGGAAATAATAAACTATAAAGTATTGCTGCTAACTTAATTTTTTAAAATTTATTTCAATTGAAGGATAATTACTTTACAGTGTTGTGGTGGATTTTGCCATACATTTATATGAGTAAGCCATAGGTGTACTCATTGTATTTTGCAATAGAATTTAAAGTCCTTTCTATAATTTTCCAGATATATCAGACTCTATTTTAGTACTCCTGGAAATTTCAACTGCATAAACTGGCAGGTAGCATTGTGTAGCCAGATATAGAGTCAGCGGTTTTAATTTTATTTATCATGTTATATCATGTAAAATGTTGAAATATATTCTAAGCCATGTAGTTTAGGAATAGTCAAGAAAGTTCAGACATTAAATCATGTATAATTATGTAGAAGACAAAGAAACAGGATTCCCTTAATTGGATAAATATATATCAACACATAAATATTTTCATGTTTATCATTCATATACAGTACCAAACATCCATGGAGCTACTCAAAAACTTGAGATATAAGTACTCTTACTATCTCTCCTGCACCTCCCTCTCTCTCTGTCTCTGTCTCTTGCTATGACACTTCTCTCATTTTCACCTGAGTTATTAAGTTATTTACGTGACTGATCTTTTCTGTGGAAACAGTTTACTTAGAAAGGAGGCTCAGCTAACATAGTGTATTTGCTGAATCTAGCCAATATTGTACTTACAGTTATCCTTATAGTATAAAAATTAATTCTTTATGGCTTTTAACCCCAAAAAGGAACCTGTGGTAGTCTACTCAGTCTGCGATTACTAAATATCATGGACATGATGCCTTAAACCACAGAAATTTACTTTCTCACAGTTCTAGAAGCTATAAGTCCAAGATCAAGCTGCTTTTCAGTTAAGGCTCCTCTCCTATCCTAGTTCAGCTTTATTTTAGGTGCAGAATTCCATAGTAGGATGTTTAGTTTCCTTACCTCTCTCTTTTCTCCATCTAGACTGTTTCTTTCTTGCACAACTCCAGGTAACAGATATTTTCAATAACATTTCTTGAAATCTTTCCTAGTTGACTTAAAGTGAAGAGGAACCCCCACCTAATGCCCCTCTGCCCACCACTCATCACGGTCACCTTTGTCTAGGATATATAAAAATATATTCAAATGTATATATAAAGATATATGCTGTGCAGTTTCATTCTTATTGGATATGCCAGTTAATAACTTGGCCCAAAGATGGTGATCTCTAGTGCTGGAGAAATTCTTTATCATACCCTAAATGGCCTTGAAACTTACTTCAAGATGTAGAAGGGATCTGATGCCAATATAATATTGCTAGCCCTTATGAATCAGTTTATCTTACTGTTACATGTACATTTGTGATAAATTTAGCCATGGAATGATAAAAAAATAACTATTTTCTATGAACTGTGTATATTAGAAACGACATGTTACAGTATGAAAGTTATTTGAGGCTTTTTTTTTAAAGTGCTGTTCTGATGCTTACTCATTTAGAGATTGGCAAAGTGCTCATATACCTCCTAGAAAATGTCAAATGTTTACTGTAACGCTTTCCAAATACACATAAGCACAGCTGTATTGTGGCATATTTATTTTAAAAGAGTTGCATTGTTTTTTTTAAATCCAACTCTGTATCCATTTATTGTACTACATTTTCTCCCATTAATAGGTAGGCTCTATTTTTCCAGGCTCCCCTGGTGGCTCAGATGGTAAAGACATCTTTCCGCAATGCAGGAGACCAGAGTTCAATCCCTGGATCAGGAATATCCCCTGGAGAAGGAAATGGCTATCCACTCCAGTATTCTTACCTGGAGAATTCCATGGACAGAGGAGCCTGGTGGGCTATACTCCATGGGGTCACAAAGAGTCAGGTATGAATGAGTGACTAACACTCTACTCTACATCTCTTTCTCCAGCTCTTAAATATGAGCTGGCTTTATTACCTACTTTTATGGTGTTCCAGTTCTAAACTTATTCTTCAGAAACACTTGCTTGCTTTAACACATATTTTGGAGTCTTGTTGTTCAGCCGCCCAGTCGTGTCCGACTCTTTGCAACTCCATGGACTGCAGCACACCAGGCCTATTTGTCCCTCACCATCTCTCGAAGTTTGCCTGAGTTCATGTTCATTGCACTGATGATGCCACCCAACCATCTCATCCTCTGACACCCTCTTCTCCTTCTGCCCTCATCTTTCCCAGCATTAGGGACTTTTCAAATGAGTTGTCTGTTTGCATCAGATGACCAAAATACTGGAGCTTCAGCTTCAGCATCAGTACTTCCAGTGAGTATTCAGAGTTGATCTCCCTTCAGATTGACTGGCTTGATCTCCTTGCTTTCCAGGGGACTTTCAGGAGTCTTGTTCAGTACTACAATTGAAGTTTGAAGGCATCAATTCTTTGGCATTCTGCTTTCTTTATGGTCCAGCTCTCACAACTGTACATGACCACTGGGAAGACCATAGCCTTGACTAAGGGCATTTGTCAACAGAGTAATGTCTCTGCTTTTCAACACACTGTCTCGGTTTGTCATTGCTTTCCTGCCAAGAAGCAATTGTCTTCTGAATTCAGGGCTGCAGTAACCCTCCACAGTGATTTTGAAGCCTGAGAAGGGGAAATCTATTACTGTTTCCACCTTTTCCCCTTCTATTTGCCATGCAGTAATGTGGCTGGTTGACATGAACTTAGTTGTTTTTTTTTTTTTTTTTTGAGGTTTTATTCAATCTTTTTAAAAAATTTATTTATTTTAATTGCAGGCTAATTACTTTACAATATTGTAGTGGTTTTTTGCCATGCATTGACATGAATCACCCAGGGGTGTACATGTGTTCCCCATCCTGAACCCCCCTCCCACCTCCCTTCCCATTCCATCCCTCTGGGTCATCCCAGTGCACCCTGTCTTATGCATCAAACCTGGACTGGCGATCTGTCTCACATATGATAATATACATGTTTCAGTGTTATTCTCTCAAATCATCCCACCCTTGCCTTCTCCCACAGAGTCCAAAAGACTGTTCTGTACATCTGTGTCTCTTTTGCTGTCTTGCATATAGGGTCATTGTTACCGTCTTTGTAAATCCCATATATATGCATTAGTATACTGTATTGGTGTTTTTTTTTTCCTTTCTGACTCATTTCTCTCTGTATAATAGGCTCCAGTTTCATCTACTTCATTAGAACTGATTCAAATGTATTCTTTTTAATGACTGAGTAATATTCCATTGTGTATATGTACCACAGCTTTCTTATCCATTCATCTGCTGATGGATAGCTAGGTTGCTTTCATGTCCTGGCTATTATAAACAGTGCTGCAATGATCTTAGGTTTTTTTTTTTTTTTTTTAATATTTAGTCTGGAGTCTAGCTATCCTATGAAATAGCCTATGCTAGTCTAATGAACGTTGTGAGAAACTTGGCCCAGTCATTACAATTGCTCAAATGAACAGCCAGCCACTTTAGTCAGACAATCCTACATCAGCTACCACTGACCAGACAGCTGAGTGCAGAATCCTGATTAAGACTGATTGAGATCAAACAGACCCCAGATAAGAACCACCCAGCTGACCAATGAAATTAAGATGATGTGTTATGAAACAATATCTAACTGATACAAATATATTAATATTAGTTAAAATGCTTTTGTGGCTCAAATTTTTAAGAATCCGCCTGCAATACTGGAGACCTAGGTTCATTCCATGGGCTGGGAAGACCCCTGGATAAGGAAATGGCTACCCACTCCAGCATTCTGGCCTGGAGAATTTCATGGACAGAGGAGCCTGGCAGGCTCTAATCTATGGGGTTTGCAAAGACTTGGACTTGCCTGGAGACTTTCACTTTCAAAATATCATTTGGCACACACATATACATAGTATGTAAGCAATTGTCACTATGTATATAGGAATTAAGTTCCTTTTATAAATTTCTAAAAAGAGGTCAATACAATTAATAACCACCAGGAATTTTGGCCATCGAGTCACCACCAACAAAGAATTTGGCTACTTTTCAAACAGATAAAATTAATAGGGACAGTTTTATGTTGTATGTAGTATAATGATATATTCCAAATATTTGTTGACTCCTTAAAAACAGTGAATCTAAGTGGAACAGGAATTTTGCAGTTCGAGTGTCTAGAATCTGGTAAATTCTTACAATCTATGTCTTTTAAGAGTTTGATGCTCAACTGCAAAGATTTAATGCCATGGTAGATATGTGTGGAGTAGACACATGAATTGTAAAGAAGGAATGTGGAGAGAGGGATGGGGCACAGAGAGAGAGAGGGAGAGAGAGGAAAAATAAGAAGGGGGAGAAGGTGGAAGGAAGAGGAGAGGAGAAGAGGGGAAGAAAGAGAATATGGTAAACATTAAATATTTAATGTTAACCCATTAGTAGTTTCCATGTGAGAGCAGAACTGAAAATGTGTTGGGAACATCTGGGTTCTCTCAGTGAATGGGCAGAGTTGGGGAGTAACATAAGGTGGGTATTAACTACTGACATTTAATAGGCAGGGTCCTGACATTCAAGCTTCCTATATATCAATACCTAGAATTACTCTACACAGCAAAGAATTAGGACATCTAAAATTTCAGTAATACCTACAATGAAAACTACTGAATGGAAATGGGCTCAAAAGAAGACATGTCTACCTAAATGTACTGGAAGGATTTCATTGGACTTTTTGCCATTCATACAACACAGAGCCAAGGATATTCATCTACTGACTCAGTTTGGTATCTCTCAATAACTGGCTTAATAAAGGAACTTTGATTTGAAGAGACCCTCCAAAGTATATCATGCCATCATATTTTCTACAAGACTGATTTGTAATTAATATTACCATTTTGCACAAATGCTGACTGTCTTGAAAGGTTGAGAATGGTTAAAATAATAGACATCCATTTTTACATTATGTCATTGAGGAAAAAGTGGGATTAAACAACTATGTATATGCCAACATAACTGAAACTATTGACTTTCAAAATGTGACAATATAAGGGAAAAAAGAAAGGGTTATAGAATGAGAGTCCTCTTCCTGATTTGAGTGGTGATCAGTGATCTAGAAATTCCATGAAGATCACGTCTAGTAGTTACTTTCTTTCATAAGAGCCTCACCAAGTCCCCACAATGATCTTTGTGACAAGTTGGTGATATAATACCTAATATTCACCATCGCCACTTGAAACTACACCAGGATGGATGATCTTTGGTACATGCAAAAGTGAAAGCTGGTTTTGCTCTGTTAGCTAATTAGTGATGGGTTCTAAATTGTTCTGAAGTGTCTATCCTGGAAATTCTAGGAATAATTAATATTTTAAAATTCTGAATATATGAGTTTGCATTTGCCCTAAATATTTTCCAGCTCTTATCTGTTTAACATCAACTTGTGACTTGTGAATTGGAATCTTGTCTCTATATTTTTAGTCTTTTATTTTTACTTGTTAATTTAGCTACCATCTAATTATAAAAAACCAAAGCAAAAAAGACAAAGAAAATAGTAGCCCTATCATTGAATACCTTTTAATACTCACACAATTTGGCTACATGAATACATATCTTTAGATAACAGAAAAATATGGTCCACCAAAGGAAAAATTAAATGACTGAAAACAGCATTGAGAAGCCCAGTGCTTGGATTTGTAGACAAAATCTTTAAACCAACTGGATCTAGTATTCTTAAAAAGGGAAAGGGAACTAAGAAAGAAATGCATGAACTAAATATAAATGTTTGTGAGGAGAAATATAAATATATACACATATAAAGTACCCAAATAGGAGTTCTAGAGCTGAAAAGTGAAATAACTAAAATTAGAATTTTAGAAATATTTTGATTTCATTGAGAAATAAGCAAAATCCAATATTAAAACTTAAAAGCATGTAACTAAATAGATTTTTCTCTTTTCATTGGTTTCTGTAAACCTCAGAAATAAATATATAGTCTTCGGGTAGAAAATTGAGTCTTTGATACTCAACATGAATATTTAATTTTTATCCTTAGTGAAACAAACTGAAACACAGGACAAAGAATTTAAAAAAATGATGCCAGTAATTTTCTACCCCTACAATACAAAATATGATGCCTTGCAAATATTAGACCTTTAAAAATATACATTGCCTACTTCCTTAGAATATATTATCTTATCTTCCTTAATCATTTTAACTGAGCTTTTCCATGGCATGTTTTCAAGCTTTCTTTAAAATCCACCCTTACATTAGTCAATGTACATGCATTGTAGAATACAGTCATAATTTTGTGACTAAATAATGTTCACATTCAATATATTTTTTCTATTTTAAGGTTTCTTCTTTTTAATATTTTTAATAGAATATATATATGTATATCTTCTAACCTATCAATCTAATCAACTTTGCCTTAATAAATGTTGGTCAAAGTAGTAATCTTAACTTCATAGTGAATTATTGACTCCAGTTCCCACAAAGAAAAAATTAAACTTGGAAACTTTTTAATTTAGTTAGTTGCATTCAAAAATCTATTATTTTGAAAATCTTAGTCCTGTTTATTATTACAAGGCGTTTGAGTCATCATTAACTACTAAAATATATGGACATTCAGCTTGGTATAAGTTCTACTTGAAAGCTACTCTTTGAAACCTCACCTGATTGGTGTCTAATAGAGATAACTTTGAAGTTTTTTTATGACAGCAGGAAGCAAAAACCTACTTCAAGGAGTGCTATTTTAAACTGAAAGTAGCAGTTATCAGTAATGATATTGTGAATTGTTATACTAAGCAAACGCTTTTCCTAAGCAAAGATTTTGATTATCTGTGGTTTTTTCCTTTCAAGTCTGTCTCCAAATAGATAATGTTACTGCTCTGAAGAAAGTAACTGCAACAACAAAGCAGTATGTGTGTGTGACAGAGAGAGAGCTGTTTGTGAAGGAGGCATGTGAAGGTAGCAGATAGAGAAGTGGGGAAAAGTGTGAAATAAGGCAAACGAATTGGAGAATTTTGTTGATATATTCACTTTGTAAAAGTGATCTTTGTAATCAGTTGTGTCTTGTTAAAACCTTTATGTGTATATATTCAGTTTTAATAGATATAATTTGATATTTTTCATGATGTATAATATCTTCTATGGCTCAGATGGTATAGAGTCTGCTTGCAATGCAGGAGACTTGGGTTCAGTCTCTGGGTCAGAAAGATCCCCTGGAGAAGGGAATGGCAACCCACTCCAGAATACTTGCCTGGAAAATCCCATGGAAAGAGGAGCCAGGGAAGCTACAGTCCATGAGATCGTAAAGAGTTGGACACGACTGAGCAACTAACCCTTTCTTCTAAAGGGCTTCCCGAGTGGCTCAGTTGGTAGAGTCTGCCTGCAATGCAGGAGACCTGGGTTCAATCACCTGGAGAAGGAAGATCCCCTGGAGAAGGAAATGGCAACCCACTCCACTGCTCTTGCCTGGAGAATCCCATGGACAGAGGAGCCAGGTAGGCTACAGTCCATGGGGTCTCACGACTGTGAAGCTTTCACTTTCGTGATGTATGGATTGCCTGAGGAGAGAAGTGATATACGGATATCTGAAAGAAAGAGACCATGGAAATGAAAACCATAGTGGATATCAAACAGAAAAACCTATGAGAGAAATTATTCTTATCTGCATTATTTAGTGTGATTTTTATTTCTCTCACATATACACGTCTTCTGTTTGCGTTGTTCAATGGTGTGAAATGGGAAGGCAGCAGTTTTTTCACATAACTCTTTATTTTAAGAATCAAATTCTCTGTCTTGACCCCAGAGGAGACTCTGACCTAATTGTTGTTGTTTAGTCACTGAGTCGTATTCAGCTCTTTTGCTATCCATGAACTGTAGCCCACCAGGCTCCTCTGTCCCTGGGATTCCCAGTGATCTTCCAAATCCTGGGATCAAATCTGTGTCTCCTGTATTGGCAGGCGAATTCTTTATCACTGAGCCACCAGGGAAGCCCTCTTATCTAATTACCTAATTATATTATGTAATATAGCAATGTCTACTGATAAAGCCAGTTAGACATATGTTCTTTGCTTTCTGTTCCAGTCTTTTTCACCATAATACTTATTGAAAAGAATGATCTTCACAAATGTTGGTGACCCTCTATTAGTCAAAGTAAAAATAAATTAGTTTCTTACTAGAACCCATAGCCTCAATGGGAAAATATAACCTAAGTTATGTTTTATAAGTCACATGATTCAAAGCTTAAAGTAAGAGAATTCAGCAATTTTCTGTTGCTCCTCACTGCAAACATTCACAGATTCTGAGTGTTATACCCAATTAACATGTGTGCCTTCCAACTCCTTTCTCCTCAAAGAAGCATATTCCTGAAAAATGTCCTTATGAATGTGATGCTCTAAGGACTTCCCAGGTAGTCCAGTGGTTAAGATTTTGCCTTCCAGTCCAGAGGATGTAGGTTCCATCTCTGGTTGGGAGGTAAGATCCCACATGCCTCACAGCCAAAAAGCGAATCTTAAAACAGAAACAATGTTATAACAAATTCAGTAAAGACTTTAAAAATGGTATACACTAAAAAAAATCTTAAAAAGCAAACAAACAAACATGATGCTCATCTAATAGGAGGAAA
Source organism: Antilocapra americana (assembly GCA_007570785.1). Classification (NCBI taxonomy): domain Eukaryota; kingdom Metazoa; phylum Chordata; class Mammalia; order Artiodactyla; family Antilocapridae; genus Antilocapra; species Antilocapra americana. The sequence goes on along the minus strand of ML660787.1, from coordinate 9,300,937 downwards.
GAAGACTATGATTCTACTTCCTTTTTTAAGTTAACTAGTTTTCTGTCTTTTATGATTTGTGCCTCACTGAAAACAAATCTTAGGCTGTTTTCAGATTAGTAGTTTCTCAGATCTTGTTCATACATTTCACAAGAGTTTAGAATCTCAGGAAGAGTATTAGAACCAATAGAAGGAGCGACTCTTTGATCCCCCTAGTATTGATCAATTTGCTTTGGATGAAACATTTCCAGACTCATTGTTCGAAAGATAATTCTTTCTGTTTCAGCCATTGGATATTTGCTTGTAACTCCATCCACAGTTTCAGGATTTATCCTGTGAAATAGTATAGAAAATAACCTATTCCTCTTCTGCATGTCATTGTTGCTAATCAGTCATGTCCATTTCTTTGTGACCTCATTGACTGCAGCACACCAGGCTTCCCTGTCCTTCACCATCTCCTGGAGTTTACACAAATTTATGTCTGTTTTTTCCTTCACGAGGACACTTCAAATTTGAAACATGATTGTGTCTCTGCTTCCAGTCTTCTTTTAGCTGAACAGTTTGCTTCATGGTAGTTCTTATTCATATTGGCTTGATTTCTCCAGTGTTGTTAGAAATGCTTATTTATTACTGCAAACTGTTACATTTAATAGGTTTTCCTTGATTTATTATGTTGGCTTCCTGTTATTGTTTATTTTCATTTTTCATGACTGTAAATGGTGAAACAACTAAGTATACTCTTTTCCTGGTATCTTGAAATACATTCTTAGGATAGATAAAAATGCTCAAACAGCTTAATTCTCTGGTAGGCATTTTTATTTTACTTTTACAAATTGTCTGTTGCATTGATCATTAGAATGTTACCTGATTTTACAGATCACTCCAAGATGTATAAAGGCTTTAACAAAACAGAAGTTAATTCCTTAGTCCCCTAAATGTTCTGTGTGACATCTGGCAGGCAGTAAGTTTAATGTACGTGGGGAATTCTGTGTGCCTATTCCAGAAGCTATGCTTTGAGAAAGATGGAAATATACATCTCTTCCTAACTTGTTCACTCTTCCTACCTTCTCTGATTAAAGGAGAGATGTGATCACATAGTGGGTGCTCGATGAATATACTAAATGGAAGAATGAAGAAGAAAAAGAAATACATGCTAAGTTGAGAGACACAGAAGTTCTAGGATAGACATTAAAAGCCCTCTAGCTCAGATGAGAAGATCATGATCCCTCTGCCCCCACCACCCCGATGATTTTCTGTTCTTTGGAATTATGCTCTTCAGTTTCCAATGTCATAACACTTCTCTGGTTTTCCTCCTTACTATGTCGGAGACCACTCTGTGTGTTTTTATATAGAAACTGTTCTTTCTCTATTTTTCTCTTTGAAAAGTGAATCAATTGTTCTTTATTGTATGCTGCAAGGTACTTAACATATATTTATATTTTATCTGTTTTTTAAAACAGCCCTGAGAAAAAGGTATTATCTACATTTTATTTAAATAAATCAATAAAAACTATGGTTTAGGATGGTGATCACACATACAGACCAATCGCATTCCAAGTAAGTAGTAAAAGGAGAATTTGGTCTTGAGTCTGCAACTTTGTTGCATTTCCTTTTCACTGGGTTGGCATCTTACCATTGCTTTGTTTCCCTCTTTTCTTCTCTCCTCTCCTCTCCCTGGTTTATGTAAGTCTTCTTCATGACATCATCTGAGGTTTAGATACTTGTTGCTAGATATGGGTTCTAAAGCCATATAGAGGAAACTGTTCAGGGAATTGTTTTTTTCCGCAACATGGCCAAATAACCTAGTAGGTCTCTGCCTTCTCAAATAAAGTGCCGTGGATTTACTTATGATTCCCACTGCACCATATCTTTTCGCTATAGTTAGATTTTAGCATGAAGAGTTTTTGTTTACTATATTTATCCACTATAATGTAATTTTTAAATTTATGTCTCTCTATAGAACATATCTACCTTCTTATTGCTGTTGTCTGGAATACAATAACAAATCTGTTAACCTTTCTTACAAGTTATAGCCTTTCATTAGTTTCTAATCTAATGACATTAAAAACAATTAAATAAAGGAAGAATAGAGAGAAAAAATGAGAGGATGAAGAATGGAAAGAAAGAATGAAGAAAGAAATAGTGATTAACTTTCTACCCTTTCCGCACTTGGTCATCTTATTTTTAACTTGTAGACCATTCTCTTTTCCATGATAAGTGACTAAAGAAAGAAGCAGCTTAATATTTTATTTCAGCAGTAATTATAATTTTTACCTGTATTATCACTGGCATGATTTTTTTTCATTTCAGTGGAAAAAAACACATTCTCACTGCTTTGTGTTTGTTCCTGGGTATAGTTTTTCCAGTGCCCAACTTATGTGTGCCTTAGGTACAATCATTTATATTTAGTTAGGGGGGTTAATGAATGGGAAAGCCAGGCATGTTATGAGATTTTGATGAGTTTGTTGTTATTTTTTCGGTGGGAAATTTGTGGAGAAAAAGCTGCAAATGAAGCATAACAATAACACATTAAAGAATTAAGCCCTTGGTCTGTAATTTTGAACTGTGTGTCTCTGTTGATCTAAAACTTCCAGAAGAGTTTTGAAGTGTTGAAGTGAGAACATCATAAACCAACTCCTTAGGAAAGAGGTGGGGCAGGTTAGTAACTATACAGCAAATTATTTTGATTTCTTCTCAGTCCCATAATAGAATGCATGTTAAAGCTATAATATTGACGAGTGCACACATTGGTAAGAAATGTGAGTACACATGACTAGGGTTATTCCTGGAGATGGGCCATACAAATCATTCCAGGGTTCTCAATTTTTTAGCAGTACTGCCAATTGAGCCACTAGGTTTTACTTCCTAAAACTAAAGACACATGCAAATGCTAAATGTGATGTAATATCTTAAGAACTGTCTTATGATTATAATTGAGATTCATTTTCTATTCTTCAGTGATATCTTTACTATTAAAAAGTCACTGTCATGTTATACCCGGTGAAAGATGAGTATTTGACCTAATAAAAATTAGCCCCTTTTACCTCCTGATATAAATGCTCTGTATGTATGTGTATGTGTTCAGTCGTGTCCAGCTCTTTGCAACCTCATGGACTGTAGCTCACCAGGCTCCTCTGTCCACGGGATTTTCCAGGCAAGAATACTGGAGTGGGTTGCCATTGCCTCCTCCAGGGAATGTTCCTGACACAGAGTTCGAACCAGAATCGTCTCCTGCATTGCAGGCAGATACTTTACCTCTGAGCCACTGGGGAAGCCCATTATATACTAGTTGAGTTATATGCTAGTGGAAGTTATATAAGTTATATGCTCATTGAATATATATGCTAGTTGAAGTTTTTGGTGAACAGCCTTGGGAAGCCTATCATTGAAGTAGTAATTAGTCCATAAACTTATATTGGGAATGATTGGAATAAACTATTCATCATCACACTATATTCTTCTGGTGACCTTTCAACCAACTGTAGAATACTTGTTTTTAGATGTACCCAGAATACCTAGAAAATTGATATCTTACATTTTAAATAAAACCTTAATTGATTCTAAAAGGTACAGTTGTATGCATTCTATGAACATAATACAATTAAACTTTAATTTAACAAGACGTAGATTTTTTGATGATGGCCATTCTGACTGGTGTGAGGTGATACCTCATTGTAGTTTTTATTTGCGTTTCTCTAATAGTGAGTAATATTGAGTGTCCTTTCATGTGTTTATTGACCGTCTGCATGTCTTCTTTGGAGAAATGTCTGCTCATTTTTTGACTGGGCTGTTTGTTTTTCTGATTATTGAGCTGGATGAGCTGCTTTTATATTTTGGAGATTAACTTAACCTTTTGTCAGTTGCTTCATTTGTAATTATTTTCTCCCATTCTGAGCATTGTCTTTTCATCTTGTTCATACAGTTTCCTTTGCTGTGCAAAAGCTTTTAAGTTTAAGTCCCGTTTGTTTATTTTCCTATTTCCATAATTCTAGGAAGTGGGTCAGAATCTTACTGTGATTTATGTCAAAGAGTGTATTGCCTATGTTTTCTGGCCTTACATTTAAATTTTTAATCCATTTTGAATGAATTTTTGTGAATGGTATTAGGAAGTGTTCTAATTTCATTCCTTTATATATAGCTGTCCAGTTTGCCAGTACCACTGTCTTTTCACTATTGTATATTCTTGCCTACTTAATCAAAGATAAGGTGCCAATCAGTGAGTTCAGTTGCTCAGTCATGTCCGACTCTTTGCAGCCCCATGGACTGCAGCATGCCACTCTTCCCTGTCCATCACCAACTCCTGGAGTTTGCTCAGAATCATGTCCATAGAGTCAGTGATGCCATCCAGCCATTTCATCCTCTGTTGTCCCCTTCTCCTCCTGCCTTCAATCTTTCCCAGCATCAGGGTCTTTTCTAATGAGTCAGTTCTTTGCATTAGGTGGCCATAATATTGTAGTTCCAGCTTTAGCATCAGTCCTTCCAATGAATCTTCAGGCCTGACTTCCTTTAGGATTTACTGATTGGATCTCTTTGCAGTTCAAGAGACTCTGAAGAGTCTTATTCAACACCACAGTTCAAAAGCATCAATTCTTCAGTACTCAGCTTTCCTTATGGTCCAACTCTCACATCCATACATGACTCCTGGAAAAGGTACCCATAGCTGTGTAGATTTGTCTCTGGGCTTTCTGTCTTGTTCCATTGGTCTATATTTTGTTTTTTGTGCAGTACCATACTGTCTCAATGACTGTAGTTTTGTAGTATAATTTGAAGTCAGGGAGATTGATTCCCACAGCTTCATTTTTCTCAAGATGGCTTTGGCTCTTCAGGGTTTTTTGTGTTTCCATACAAACTGTGGACAGGATGGGTGTTAGCTCTTCTTTGAACAGAAAGAGAAAAACAAGTATCATATATCAGTGCATATATGTGGAATCTAGAATAATGGTACTGATGAACCTAGTAGAGGATGGACTTGTGGACACAGTGGAGGATGGTGAGGGTGGGACAGGTTGGGAAAGTAGCATTGACATATACAATATCATGTGTAAATTAGATAGTGGGAAGTTGCTAAATAACACAAGGAGCCCAACCTGGTGCTCTGTGATGACCTAAAGAGGGGGATGGAGAGAGGCTTGAGAGGCAAAGGATATATACATATAATTATGACTGATTCATGTCATCATATGGCAGAAACCAACAAAATATTGTAAAGCAATTTTCCACCAATTAAAAAATGAAAAAGTAAGATATAGAGAAGCCAAGAAAAAGAACAACCCAAACACTTTAAACTTTACTTTAAATGTGTCTTCCTCGATAATTTTGTGGTCATAAATGGAATAAAAAGTACCACTAGAAGAAATTTAAGAAAAAAAAATTAAATGTATGAAATGTGAGTAAATATTTGTTTGGATAAATCTTCAAAGCTATAAATGTTTTTTGTTATAAAGAACAATGGATAATAAGTTAAAAAGAATTGAATCAAGTATCTAAAATCAGCAAAGACATAACCTAAAGTTGGTATTAATACAATACATAAAAGTGGGAATTAATGGATTAAAATGAAAATAATTGCAGTTGTAAAATACAATTTAGATCTATGCTATAAAAATGAATAAAATCATTGGAAGTGTGAGATGGTAGAGTTTTTTTCCTAATCAAGGTAGACACACTAGGTGATCTCCTAGTTCAAAGGATAGGTTCCATTTAATTTCCAGTGAATATTCTTTAACATTTACAAGGTTTTTAGGCATAGTCTTAACTGGTGCTATTAAGTCTAACCTGACACTGAATAGTACAGACTAATACAGGCTAATCTTAATATAGGAAAGCTCTTACCAGGGCTTCAAGCCTCTGCAAACATACTATCTATTACATCTACAGTTACTTTTGACCTATTATTTCTAGAACAGTGTATTTATCTCTGGCTGCTACTTCTGAAGTTTAGTGATGATCATGATAATTATATATTAATTAAGATAATAACATAATTATACAATATGAATATAACTAAATAAAATAATTAACTTGAAAAATTATGCCTAATTAAATCAATACTTAAATTTTACAGTAATGATCTTCATTATTACTGTATCTCTCAATTTAAAAACTGCTTCTCTAAAAGCTAAATAATTTTTGTGCCACACTCAGAAAATTCCATTATGCTCAGAAGATTATAATTAAAAACAATCTTATTTTTCCACACCATAGAAATTTAAGAATTCTTTATTATTCAAATAAGAAAAAATAAACTTTTATTGTCATTTAGTGAAAAAAGGTTTAAGATGTAACAGTCAATAATATTAGCAAGGCTGAAAGGGAGCAATGATTAATTTATAAATATTTTAAGATATCTTGAAGTTATCAATTGACATTCGAATGTCTGACAGACAAGGAGATAATCTTTTATTCAGTAAAATACAACCTTTGTAGTATCTGAAGTTAGAAATGTAATGTTATTGTTACTGAGTTACTAGACATACCTTCACATATAGAAATTTGATTATATTATTAATAATTAGGTTCTGATCATACAAAATGGCTTTCTCTCAATTGATAGTTATTAAAACTATTATATTTAGCAAGGTAGGTAATGTTACATTCTAGTGGGATGGAAAAGAGAATTTATAAATGATGTATAATTTTCATGTCAGGAGAATGGATGGATTATGACATAGACTGTTTTCTTTTTTATACACACTTTAGACAAGTTTTAAGATTACAGCAAAATTGAGCAGAAGCTATGATTTCCCGTATACTCTGTGCCCTCACATGCAGAGCATCCCTCATCATCAACATCTACACTGAATTTACAGTGACATGTCATTATCATACAAAGTCAGTGGTTTCCATTAGGGTTCACTCTTGGTGTTGTGCCTTCTATGAATTTGAATCTATTTATTATGATATGTCTCTATTACATGGAACATTTTCACTACTCTAAAAATGCTCTGTGTTCTGCCTATTTATCACTACCGCTTCTCTTCCCACCACCCCCTGGCAAATACTGACATTTTCCCTGTCTCCATAGTTTTGCCTTTTCTAGAATGCTGTATAGTTGAAATCATATTGCATATAGCATATTCAGATTGGCTTTTTTCACTTAGTGATATGCATTTAAGGTTCTTCCATGTCCTTTCATGGTTTGATAATTCAGTTCTTTTTACTGTTGAATAATATTTTATTATCCAGATTTATCAGGGTTTATTTATCTATTCACGCAGTGAAGAACATCTGGGTTGCTTCCAAGTTTGGGCAGTTATGAATAAAGCTGCTTATAGAAACATCTGTAATAGGTATTTTTGCTGATAAATTTTCAGCTCCTTTGGGTAAATATCAAAGAGTGTAATCTTTGGATTGTACAAGTGGAGTGTGCTTAGTAATAATTCATTTTTATTGATACAAATGATTTTGTTAACATTATTTATATGAAGTGTTTTATATCGTCATCAAAAGGGTATTTCCAGGATGTTATTTACTTATGTAGGACAAGATATTTATTATGTGAGGACACCATTATATAATGCCTACTTTGAAGTCAGGACTAACATTAGACACTTTTTATTAGGGAAGAGAGGGCAAATTTCAAAGTCTTGAAGAGCTGTCCCAGAATATAGCAAGGGTTTTGGAGAGATCTGTCAGCAAAGGCTTCTTTCCCCAGGAGGGCTCCTTGCTGATCAGATTGTCAAGAGGAACACCAAGTCCTAGATACAGGCTGATTGAGGACCATCAAAGTAGCTAGAATACTGACTTTAGCACCAAGACCAATAATCATTCAACAATATGAAGGTATCTAATAGAAACTATATTTTAAGAGTTAAGAAGAATATTCTTTCTGCAGAGTGTTCTGAGTATGGAAAGGAAATGTTGCAGAATGATAGGTCACAGCCTTTTTGATCTTTTCTGTCTCGGTTGAAGGTTAACCTAGAAATTGAAAGACTTTGAATCTACAGTTTAGATCAAGTGGGTTCAGCCATGTGGAGGAGAGGGCTGCTGAGACTAGAAGGTCAGATGAAGCCCTCTCAGCACATCCTAGTTTAGCTACGACTGGAAATTTAAGCACTTGTTCTTATATTTTATGTGGAAAAATGATAAAAATCTCTATATTCAACATGGTAGATAGATTGTCACTGCTAATATCATTGTTAGTAGTTTATTGGACCGTGTAATATACAGGTGTGCCTTGATGGTAACCAAAATTTTCCATGTTTCCTATTAATAGAGTGGATTTCTATTACTGTTTCGATGTCATTCTTTTATGTAAGATGAAACTTTGAGTTTACTAGCAAGCTCATCACGCTTTTTGCTGGTATTTTCTTACCAAGTCAAAAAGTACGTAAAGATAGAAGTTAGGAAGAACCTGCTCTGTATGACCTAGATTCTTCTCTGAGATGACTGTGGCACTGAGATACACACATCTGAAAGAGCTGGTGTCTCAGTGCCATGAACTATTGCAAATAAAATGTTAGCTGATTGTACTTTCTGCAGTCAATTTCCTACAAGTGTTTCAGCAATCGTAAGAACAGGCAGACTCTAGCATTGAAAACTGGGTTGATATTCTCATATCATGAAGGAATTATTAGATCAGTTTCTCAAAATATGCTTCTAAAATCAGAAAGGAGACTGATGCCAAGTGAATTTGTTCTTTGCTGTTTCAGCCTCGGATAATGAGACTCTCTTACCATATTTCTCCTTGCTGAAAATAAGCATAAGTGTTTTCCTTAGTGAGTAATTGATGGGCCAGACTAATGGTTTCAAAATGATAGTTGAATCCCACCTGCTTTGAGTCCCTGACATCTATGGAAGTAAATTGTGTAGCCAAGGGGAATAAAAACCCACTAAATTATTACCAGCAAATGGGAAAGTACTGTCTGTTGGCTAGAACTATTAGTGGGTATCTGAAAGTATGTTGCAGAATGAATTATATTATGAGACAAAATTGATTGAAATAAAATATAGATAGGGAGAGGAAACAGCTGAGACATGCGACTGGAGCACAGTACCACAGTCAGTTCAGTTTAGTCACTCGGTAATGTCTGCCTCTGCTACCCCATGAACCGCAGTACGCCAGGCCTCCCTGTCCATCACCAACACCCAGAGTCCACCCAAACCCATGTCCATCGAGTCAGTGATACCATCCAGCCATCTCATCCTCTGTCTTTTCCTTCTCCTCCTGAGCCCAATCCTTCCCAGCATCAGGGTCTTTTCCAATGAGTCAGCTCTTCGCATGAGGTAGCCAGAGTATTGGAGTTTCAGCTTCAACATCAGTCCTTCCAATGAACACCCAGGACTGATCTCCTTTAGGATGGACTGATTGGATCTCCTTGCAGTCCAAGGGACTCTCAAGAGTCTTCTCTAACACCACAGTTCAAAAGCATCAATTCTTCAGTGCTCAGCTTTCTTTATAGTCCAACTCTCACATCCATACATGACCACTGGAAAAACCATTGCCTTGACTAGATGGACCTTTGTTGACAAAGTAATGTCTCTGCTTTTCAATTGCTTTCTAGGTTGGTCATAACTTTCCTTCCAAGAAGTAAGCGTCTTTTAATTTCATGGCTGCAATCACCATCTGCAGTGATTTTGGAGCCCCAAAAAATAATGTCTGACACTGTTTCCACTGTTCCCCCATCTATTTCCCATGAAATGATGGGCACAGTACCACAGTAGTACCACAGATGCAACGCAGAAGAGGCCTATAGCAGTCTTAGAGTTATGGAGTAGTGTGTGGAGCCCAAATCCAAAGAATGCTACAGTGACAGAATTGAGTACTTCTGACGGACCGCAAAGTCTTTAAACTACTTACTATTTTGTCCTTGAAAGAAAGTATGTCAACTACATAGAGGAGTAAGTTCATTCTTATACATTTACCTTGTATCTAAGAATTTTTCTAGGTTTATTAATCAATGTTCATGTCTTTTTTCCTAGCACATTTTAGAGTTTCATGTAAGCTATTGTATCATCTTGTAAGAATGGCAGCTTTATTCTTTGTATTTCAGCCTTTGTACTTTTAATTCTCTTTCTCATTATACTGTGTAGTTCCTCCAGCTGATTAGAAGTAGTGAACTGAATGTGATTATTCAGGGGTGGGTAATTCAGGATTTGGCTTGTAAGTAAAGTTATTAATATATTTAGTTTTATTTTAAAGATACCTTTTCTCAGAGTAAGATTTTTTCTTTTGTTTATACTTAACTATATATATATGTGTGTGTGTGTGTGTGTGTGTGTGTGTGTATATATATACCGACATGTGTGTAGGTGTATATGTGTTTTCACACATATGTGTGGTGTATGTGTATACATATATATATATGTATATTTATATACATATATATCTGTATATATATACAGATATGTATACATATATGTATGTATATACATATATACATATACAACACATATATATATAAATATATATATATGTATGTATATATATATATTTGTATGTGTGCTCAGTTGTGTCCAACTTTCTGTGATTCTGTGGACTGTAGACTACAAGATCCTCTGTGCATGGGATTTTCTAGGCAAGAATACTGAAGTAGGTTGCCATTTCCTTCTCCAGAAGATCTTCCTGACTCAGGGATCAAGCTTGAGTTTCTTGCATCTCCTGCACTGGCAGCTGGATTGCTTACTAATAGCACCATCTGGGGAGGTCATCTATATTTATTTATATATATATATATTAAAAAATCCTGGAAAGTTTCCTAAAACATTGTTTTTTTTTTTAAAAATGATTATAATACCCACAATTTTTAATTAAAACTTACTGCTTAAATATAATATACACATTCATGTACAAACATGTATATAAAACATAAATATGAATGTAGAGTATATAAGGAATATATGTGGAAAGATATAGAAGAAAATATATGTTTATGTCTCTTAAGTGGGATTAAAAAAATCTTAGAGTAATACTTTTTTATTCTCAATCTATGTGTATATGTTCATGTTATACATACTCCTTTGTTTTTTCTTAAAATTGATTATAACAACATAAGATTTTTAAAAAGTACATGCCACAACATTCCATGTACCTCATATTTTTAAGTATAAATAAATTTCATTTTTACTGAACATTCTTACTTAAATTCTTACAGAGCCCTTAGGATATACCAGGAACTCTAATGGGTGCTTTATACTTTGTATTTTAACTCATATTAATATAAAAATATTGAAAAGAAACAAGCCTCAAATACTCAGAATGTCAATCTTACATGCATATATGGAATTGTGGACAAATTGTTTTTGTTTTCTATACTTTCAAATTATTATTAAAATTTACATTAGCATTTTAAGAAGAGTTAATTTACTCTTACTCTTAATGTGAATAGATAATGGGTATCTTTGACTTCTACAGACATTTTATGATTTCTGTTTTCCAGAAAAGAGGAATTGTGTGGTGATGACTTTGCAATGGGGATTTATTTTTAAATGTTGGAGTTTGAAGTCATCAAATTTTCGGTTCTACTTAGACTTGATTGTGCTGTTATTTTTCATGGTCTTTATCTGTGTGCAGAGGCATCTTTTATTTTTTAGGTCCAATTAGCAGAGTTGTTTAGAATCTGTAAAAATGATTGAGTTTTGAGATTGATGTCTTTCTGTGGCAGTTTGCTGTGTCTCACAGCTGCAGAATACTGCCATCCATGTTTCTCTAGCCCCAAGATGAACAAGACTTGTTAAGGAGAGGACATGGGTCGGTCATTTTAAATACACTTTCACTCAGCAGGAAAGGTGGGATGGAGTCATTCACTGTGCACTCCAGTCACTGCGTCAGCTTTCTAAACTTATGTGGAAAGAATGCAGCTTAATTAATACCTTTTTTACAAAAAACTGTCTCATCCATAATGTGCCAAGTCTTTGTAGATATTTTACAAATGTGTATATATATCATGTTTGAAAAGTTATTAGTCCATTAAAACTAGCTGACCTGTCTGATGTTGATAATTACAACTGCACAAAAGTTCTTCTAAAGCTTAGAAGTGCCATAGAAACTGAGAAGATGTAATGGCCACAGGAAATATCTCAAAAGATTTCTTATATCTCCATCCTTTCATTTTACCTGAATGTTTAAAATTATTTATTGTTCTACGGCCTGCTGATACCTGCTTTTCTTTAATCTGATTTGCTCCTGGGTTATTACCACTCTGCTTTACTTGATAATAACCTGGACTCTTTTTTTTTTTTTTTTTTTTTGAGAAAGTGCCTTCTAATGCCAAGGCTGAAAAAGGTTTTTCTCTAGTACTTGTCATGTGTTACTGTTGCAAAACATGTTTTGTTTGATCTTAATTATTGCTTCCGGCAGAACAGGTGGACTCCCTTCTATGTTTTGAGCTACAGCAGATCAAGGTTCTGGGATGGATGACTGGTAAACTTGAAACCTTCATAAAGCTGAGGGTTTTGTGTGCAAACTTTTCTCATTTTGCACCTGTCGTTTTTATATCATGGTTCATGATCGTTACCTCATGCTGTGTAGCCATACCAGAATGACACTTACCATTACAAATAAGAACCCAGCTCGAGTTCTTACCTGCATTTGGAGGAGGAGGACATTTGGGGGCAAATCAGAAAGAAAGACAATTTATTTTATAACACATTTTCAGGTGTTCCATATACCTTCATTCTTATATCATTAGCTAAGGTCTAAGTATGCACATACTGGTTTTTAAATGTATTTCAGAAAGGAACTTTGATGAGTGATAATGAGAGGGATACGTCAGAATTGTTAGGTGACCAGTAGTGATGATATCTAATTTGTTAATCTTTACCATTAAAAAATAATAAAAGGAAAGCAAATAGAAATAAAAAAATGACTTAGGTGACTCAGTATGATATTTTAATATCTTATTGCATATGTACATATGTGTATATATATATATATATATTTATAACATGTATGCTATACATATACACATACTGTATAGTATTATACATATTTTATACATGTTGTATAGTATCATACATAACATATATATATTTTTGTACCCATATTATTTAGCAATCAAAATATTTATTATACTCTGATGCAACTCTATGTAGAAAGATTGTGTATCTTCCCTGGTTAGGAGGTTACTAACCAGATTTTACAATTTCTATACTTTTTTCATTTTTTACAAAGACTCTATCTTAAATACTATAAACAATTTTATGTTTAAATAAAGATTATTATCTTAGGCATTATGTAGAACTCATTTAAAACACAACAAAGTAGAAAATTAAATGCATCCATATATGAAAAAAACTGGTACCATATGTACAGAGCTGTATGCACAGGGATGGTTTCGCAAGGCTGGGCAATGCAATGGGATTTCTAGTATTTTCTATTATAGTTATGTATTACATAAAATGAGGAGAATAAGGTTATTTGACAAAAGATAAACTCACAAATCATTATGATAAAAGGGTTAATATGAGGTTAATTCAAACTCCACTAAAGCAAGGAAAATTAATACAAGATATAAATATTTTTATAGGGAAGTTAACTGACCTGGGAAGTTAGTAGTCTGAAGTAACTACACAAATGAAAGGTGATTATTATTCAGAATACAGCTAAAAATTATGGGAGACAGTTTTGAAATAATTTAGAGGAAAGATATAAAAGAGCCTGGTCACAAGATACACTAAAGTGATTTAATTTTCCTCTTAAGTTTTCTGACGTGAATTTTACTTTAATATTTTAGAGGACATCAAAAAAGAACATAGAAATTCTAAAAATATAGTTCTGATATAGGTCTGTATAATTTTTAATGATGAAAAAAATAATAGGAAAAGACAAGCAAATAAAGATGTATGTAAGATGATTTATACCTCCATAATTTTTTATTGTAAGATAATTGGATAATTGCTTTATAGAATTTTCTGTCAAACCTCAACATGAATCAGCCATAGGTAGACATATATCCCCTCCCTTTTGAACCTCCCTCCCATCTCCCTCCCCATCCCACCCCTCTAGGTTGATACAGAGCCCCTGTTTGACTTTCCTGAGCCATAGAGCAAATTCCCATTGGCTATCTATTTTACATATGGTACTGTACATTTCCATGTTACTCTTTCCATACATCTCACCCTCTCCTCCCCTCTCCCCATGTCCATAAGGCTATTCTCTAAGTCTGTTTCTCCACTGTTGCCATGTAAATAAATTCTTCAGTACTATTTTTCTAGATTCCATATATGTGCAATGGAATACAATATTTATCTTTCTCTTTCTGACTCACTTCACTCTGTATAATAGGTTCTAGGTTAATCCACTTCATCAGAACTGACTCATATGCCTTCCTTTTTATGGGTGAGTAATATTCATTGTATATATGTACCACAGATTCTTCATCCGTTCATCTGTAGATGGACATCTTGGTTGCTTCCATGTTGTAGCTATTGTAAAGAGTGCTGCAATGAACAACGGGATACATGTCTTTTTCAGTTTTGGTTTCCTCAGGGTATATGCCTAGGAGTGGGATTTCTGGGTCATATGGTGATGTTTTTCCCCCCTAGTTTTTAGGATTCTCCATACCATCTTCCATAGTGGCTGTATCAATTTACATTCCCACCAACAGTGCAAGAGCATTTTTTCTTCACACCATCTCAACCTTTTATTTGTAGACTTTTTGAGGATGGCCATTCTGACCAGTGTGAGGTGATACCTCCTTGTGGTTTTGATTTGCTTTTCTCTAATAATGAGTGATGCTGAGCATCTTTTCATGTGTTTGTTAGCCATCTGTGTGTCTTCTTTGGAAAAGTGTCTGTTTAGGTCTTTTCCCCACTTTTTGATCACATTGTTTTTCTAGCATTGAGTTGTATGAGCTGCTTGTATACTTTTGAAATTAATCCTTTGTCAATTGTTTCATTTGCTATTATTTTCTCCCATTACGAGGGGTGTCTTTTCACCATGCTTATAGTCTCGTTTGCTGTGCAAAGGCTTTTAAGTTTAATCAGGTCCCACTTGTTTACTTTTGTTTTTGTTTCCATTACTCTAGGAGGTGGGTCATAGATAATCTTGCTTTGGTTTATGTCATCAAGTGTTCTGCCTATGTTTTCCTCTAATAGTTTCATGGTTTCTGGTCTTACATTTAGGTCATTAGTCCATTTTGAGTTTATCTTTGTGTATGGTGTTAGGAAGTGTTCTAAATTAATTATTTTACATGTAGTTATCCAGTTTTCCCAGCATCATTTATAGAAGAGACTCTCTTTGCCCTATTGTCTATTCTTGCCTCTTTTGTCAAAAATAAGGTACTCATAAATCCATGGGTTTATTTCTGGGCTTTCTGTCTTGTTCCATTGGCTTATATTTCTGTTTTTATGCCAGTACCATACTGTCTTGATGACTGTAGCTTTGTAGTATAATCTGAAGTCAGGAAGGTTGATTCTTCCAGCTGCATACTTCTTTCTCAACACCTCTTTGGCTATTCAGGGTCTTTTATGTTTCCATATAAATTGTAAAATGTATTGTTTAAGTTCTGTGAAAAATACCTTTGGTAATGTGATAGGGAACACATTGAATCTGTAGATTGCATTTGGTAGTATAGTCATTTTCACAATTTTGATTCTTCCTACCCAGGAACATGGAGTATCTCTCCATCTATTTATATCATATTTGATTTCTTTCATCAGTGTCGTATAATTTTTTTTGTACAGTTCTTTTGTTTCCTTAGGTAAGTTTATTCCTAGATATTTAATTTTTTTGTTACAATGGTGATTGGGATCGATTTCTTAATTTCTCTTCCTGAATTTTCATTGTTAGTATATAGAAATGCAAGTGATTTCTATGTATTGATTTTGTATCCTGCAACTTTGCTAAAATTCACTGCTTAGCTCTAGTAATTTTCTGATACTATCTTTAGAGTTTTCTAAGTGCAGTATCATGTCATCTGCATACAGTGAGAGCTTTACATCTTCTTTTCCAGTCTAGATTCTTTTTAATTCTTTTTCTTCTCTGATTGCTGTAGCTAGGACTTCCATAACTATGTTGAATAACAGTGGTGAAAGTGGACATCCTTGTCTTGTTCCTGATCACAGGAGGAATGCTTGCAGTTTTTCACCATTGACAATAATGTTTGCTGTAGACTTATCATATATGGCTCTTACTATGTTGAGGTAGGTTCCTTCTATGCCCACTTTTTTGAAGAGTTTTAATCATAAATGGGTGCTGAATTTTGTCAAAGGCTTTCTCTGTATCTATTGAGATGATCATATGGTTTTTAACTTTTCAGTTTGTGAATATGGTATATCACATTGATTGATTTGCATATATTGAAGAATTCTTGCATTTCTGGAATCAACCCAACTTGATCATGGTGTATGACCTTTTTGATGTGTTGCTGAATTCCTTTTGCTAAAATTTTGTTGAGGATTTTTGCATCTATGTTCATCAGTAGTTTTCTTTTTTTGTGTTGCCTTTGTTTGGTTTTGGTATCAGGATGATGGTGGCCTAGTAGAAGGAGTTTGGAAATGTTCCTTCCTCTGTAATTATTTAAAAGAGTTTTAGAATAGGCATTAGCTCTTTGAATATTTGATAGAGTTCTCCTGTGAAGCCATCTGGTCCTGGGCTTTTGTTTCTTGGGAGATTTTTTATCACAGTTTCAATTTCAGTACTTGTAATTGAATTGTTTATAATTTCTATTTCTTCCTGGTTCAGTCAAAGATTCTTTTCTAAGAATCTGTCCATTTCTTCCAGGGTATCCATTTTATTGCCATATAGTTGTTCATAATAATCACTTATCCTTTGTATTTCTGCATTGTCTGTGGTAACCTCTCCTTTTTTCATTTCTAATTTTGTTGATTTGACTCTTCTCTTTTTTTCTTGAAAAGTCTGGCTAAATGTTTATCAATTTTGTTTATCTTCTCAAAGAACCAGCTTTTAGTTTTATTAATCTTTACTGTTGTTTCTTTCATTTCTTTTTCATTTATTTTGGCTCATATCTTTATGATTTCTTCCCTTCTTCTATATTTGGGGCTTTTTTTGTTCTTCTATCTCCAGTTGTTTTAGGTGTAAAGTTAGGTTGTCTACTTGATGCTTTTCTTGTTTCTTGAGGTAGAATTGTATTGCCATAAATTTCCCTCTTAGGATTGCTTTTGCTGCCTCCCATACATTTTGAGTTGTCATATTTTTATTGTCATTTGTTTCTAAGAATTGTTTTATTTCCCTTTTGATTTCTTCAGTAACCTGTTGGTTATTTAGAAATGTGTTGTTTAATTTCCATGTGTTTATGTTTCTCATACTTTTTTCTTGTAATTGATACCTAGTCTCATAGCATTGTGGTCAGTGAAGATACATGATACAATTTCAGTTTTCTTAAATTTACTGATGTTTGATTAGTGACCCAACATGTGGTATATCCTGGAGAATGTTCCATGTGCACTTGAGAAGAAGGTGTATTCTTCTGCATTTGCATAGAATGTCCTGAAGATATCAGTGATATCCATCTCATCTAATGTATCATTTAAGACTCATGTTTCCTTATTAATTTTCTGTTTTGATGATCTGTTGATTGATATGAATGGGGTGTTTAAGTCTCCTACTATTACTGTGTTACTGTCCATTTCTCCTTTTATGTCTGTTAGTGTTTGTCTTATGTATTGCTATGTTGGGTGCATAGATATTTACAATTGTTATGTCTTCCTCTTGGGTTGATCCCTTGATCATTATATAGCGTCCTTCCTTAGATATTGTAATCTTCTTTATTTAAAGTCTATTTCATCTGATATGAGGATTGGTACTCCAGCTTTATTTTGCTTCCCATTTGCATGGAATATAATATATTTTTCCATCCTCTTACTTTCAGTCTATATGTTTCTTTAGGTCTGAAATGGGTTTCTTGTAGACAGCATATATCTGGGTCTTGCTTTTGTATCCATTCAGCCAGTCTTTGTTTTTTGGTTGGAGCATTTAATCCATTTACATTTAAAGTAATTATTGATATATGTGTTCCTATTGCCATTTTCTTAATTGTTTGGGTTGATTTTTTAGATCTTTTTTTTTCTTTTGTATTTCTTGACTATATAAGTCCATTTTACATTTATTGTAAAGCTTTTGGTACTGAATTCTCTTAACTTTTGCTCGTCTGAAAAGCTTTTTATTTCGGAATCAATTTTGAATGAGACCCTTGCAGGGTACAGAAATCTTGGTTGTAGATTTTTCCCTTTCAGTACTTTAAATATATCCTGCCATTTTCTTCTGGCCTGCAGAGTTTCTGCTGAAAGATCAGCTGTTAAGCGTATGGGGTTTCCCTTGTATGTTACTTGTTCTCCCTTGTTGTTTTTAATATTCTTTCTTTGTGTTTAGTCTTTTTTAGTTTGATTAGTATGTGATTTGGTGTGTTTCTCCTTGGGTTTATCCTGTATGGGACTCTTCGCACCTCTTGGACTTGATTAACTATTTCCTTTTCCATGTTGGGAAAATTTTCAACTATAATCTCTTCAAAAATTTTCTCATACCATTTCTTTTTCTCTTCTTCTTCTGGGATCTCTATAATTAGAATATTGGTGTGTTTGATATTGTCCCAGAGGTGTCTGAGACTCTCCTCAGTTCTTTTCATTCTTTTTACATTATTCGGTGCTTCAGAAGTAATTTATACCATTTTATCCTCCATATCACTGATTCATCTGCTTCAGATATTCTGCTATTGATTCCTTCTAGAGTATTTAATTTCAGTAACTGTGTTGTTTGTTGCTGCATGTTTATTCTTTAATTCTTCTAGGTGTTTGTTAATTGATTCTTGTATTTTCTCCATTTTGTTTTCAAGGGCTTTGATCATCTTTACTATCATTATTCTGAATTCTTTTTCAGGTAGTTTGCCCTTTTCCTCTTCATTTATTTGAACTTCTGTGTTTCTAGTTTGTTCTTTCATTTGTGTCGTTTTTCTCTGCCTTTTCATTTTTTTTTTTTAACTTACTGTGTTTGAGGTCTCCTTTTCCCAGGCTTCAAGGTTGAATTCTTTCTTCCTTTTGATTTGTGCCTTCCTAAGGTTGATATGGTGAGTTTTGTGCAGAACCTGGTGATGGCTCCACCCCCTACATGTGACTCAGCAGTATCACCTTCCTTCCAAGGCTGACAGGCTTTCCTCCACAGGCATAATCTCCCACCATAATCTCCTTCCTCATATCCCCTCAAGCCCTCTGTCCACAGTCAACAGCAGCCCTCATCTGCGGATTGCTCCACAATCCCTAAACTCCACCCTAGCCATTGCACTGTCCAGGTTATGTATGGCTACGCCAAGGACTGTCTGATTCTCATTCCATTTAGGCTGCCACAGATCACCTGTTTCACTCTCAGTCTTGAATGTCTCTCCTTTGACTCAAACACTTGCCCCAATGTGGGGAATGGACCCCTGCTTCAGTTCCCCCACCCACCAAGTGCAGGCCTGGTCATACTAACACTCCTGTTTTTCCCCGTAGTTCCTTCATCCTACAGAGTTTTGTGTGGGTCTGTATATTCTTTTCCATTGGTCAGGTATCCCTGTCTACTCTAATCTGGTGTTCTGCATGCACTTCTGTGTCTGAAGGTGTATTCCTGATGTATCCGTGGAGAGAGATATACTTCATGTCCACCCACTCCTCTGCCATCTTGTTCTCTCATAACTCCCTAACTTTTGTTACATTATCTCTAGGACCTGTGCTTTCTGTCATATAAATTTATCAAAAGTGGTTTCAGAGGCAAAATAATGAGATATCATTATAGCTCATAAATTGTTTCTATTTTGAGGCTGCTGAATAATTATCAACCTTAATAAAGTTTTGAAAATCTCAACAATGAGATATAAACTTGTAATAAGAGTAAAATGTAGTTCCAACTCAGAGATTCCCTTAATCACTTTCAATATTTTAATCAAAAGAAATCCACAAATCATTTTATTATAATTTAAGTGCATTTTAGTGAATATTATAGTCATTATAATATTATTTACAATGTAATTAATGTACATTATAATATAATGAATATTTGCAATGTAATTAATATTTGATTAATTAATAATTTATGCATGAATCCAGAAATTATATCAGTGGATAGAGAAGATAGTTTCTTGTGGTTATTTTCATCATGTATCTTTTGATAATTGTTAGTGTATATATATATATATATATATATATATATATATACTATTTTTATTGGGCAATGGGTTTAGAAACTTTGCTGTGATAATCATTATATTAAATTTTCTTTTGATTATCTCAGTTCTCTTTGTACCAGCTGTGCTCAGTGGATGTTTGCTAAGTTGAAAAAATAACAGAATCATATTCAGAATACGAATTTACAAACATCTGCATTCAACTTAACAAAGCAGTAATTCTGTGTAAGACCTAGTGCCTGCAAAAAAGTATTTAACAGTTTTAAATATTCACATTACATAGTTTCTGCCTGGAATGGCTCACATAGCACATTCTGTGTCACTGAGAACATTGAGAACACCAAATGCAATAAAACATAAGCCACTTGATGTTGCAGTCAGATTGCCACCAAACATAGCGCTTGAGCAAGTTTAGCAATGCAGGTGTGTGTGTTTAGTAATGCCCTCTTAGAATTCTTTTTAGATACTATCCAGTGTGAATATAAAGCAGCAAAATTCCATACATAGCAGACCTTTTCTTCTTTCAATTTCAATTTTATTTTCAAATTACCTTTAACCTTTTTTTTTTTTTTTTTGGTGGCATTGTACAGAAGAGTATCAACAAGTTTTGCAGCTGTCTATAGTTTAACTTGCGGCTTCCCAGGTGGCTCAGTGGTAAAGAATCCACTTGCCAATGCAGGAAACATAGAAGACGTGGGTTTAATTCTTGGGTTGGGAAGATCCCCTGAAAGATGAAACAGCAACCCACTCTAGTACTTTTGCCAGGATAATCCCATGACAGAGGAGCCTGGTAGGCTACAGTCCATGGGACTGCAAAGAGTTGGACATGACTGAGCGTGCACAAACATACACACACACACAGTTTAAGTTATGCTATAATTTTTCATTTTCTGCTTTCTTTTTGGATTTTCTTTTCCAAATAGGTTTGGAGTGGGCTTTTCATAGGAAAGTTATACTCTAAGGATACAATTAAAATCAATTTCATCTGAGACATGAGCAGTGATTTTTTTTAAGTTGACATTATGTATGTTTATTCCCTTGAGGTAATTCACCTAATACACCTAATTTTTTCATCATTGCTACCTCTGTTTTCATCTTTTGGAACACATAGTTCTTTATATTCTTGTGTCTTTTCTGTGTTTTCTGATATGATCCCAGGGCTGATTAGCCATGTGAATTCTGCTCTTTTTCCTGGTTTTGAATTTTTTTCATAAATATTTATCTGTAAAAAAAAAACTAGGAAAGATCCTGAAATGAAAACTCCCAATCTCATTACTAATAGCTCATGTACTTCCTTTTTCTTCCCATAATTTTTATAGAAGTGAAGTAGCACATTAAAGAAATTTAAAGTTCCTTTTCCATCTTCCTCATTTTCTACTCAAAGGCAAAACTATTCTGCTGAATTTGATAGACTTTCTTCCACTTTAGTACTTTTATATTTTGCTCATTCTATTTCATAGCTAATTCATTATATTCCCTATAAATTTATAATATGTATATCTACATAGGTATATTTTCTTCAGCAAATGACCATTTTATTTAGAAATACCTTTTTAAGTCCTGTCCATGTTTATAAACATTTATATATATATATATATAAAATTTTATATTATTTATATTTTTTATTTCCAAAATATATATTGCTTATATTTTATATTAAAATATTTATTTTATGAATATGATATGGATGTGAGGATGTTTAGTATGCTTATGTGCATAACAATATACTACTAGTAAAATAAACCATCCCCAAGATTAGTTGTCTAAAACCACAATAATTTTGTCCTCATCAGTTTTCTGTTTGAAAGAGCTTGGTGGGAACACCGTGTCATTGCTTTAATCAGCATTACCTGGTTTCCCCAAAGGCTTGGATTTAAATCACCTCAGAGTTTGTTTGCTGATTTGTCTAGCAATTGATGCGATCTGTCATCCCTTAGTAGGGATCCTCGGCATGACCTCTCCATGTGGCCTAGGCTTCCTCGTCTGTGGCATCTGGGTTCCAAAAGGCAAGCATCCCAAAAGAGAGAAAGCCAAAAGGAAGCTGCATTGTCTTGCTAACTTGTCCTAAGACATCACTCAGATCATCAGGCTCAGGCTAAGGTCCAGTATCTTAGCATCTACATCAGGACTAGATGTGAATGAGCTTTGTTGGTAGTGGCACATCAGTTGCAGATCCATTGATTTTTTCTTTTTTCTCAGTCTGAAAATCTGTGAACTAACAAGGCAAATTATTTGTTCCCTGTATTTAGCATGTAGCAGAGACAGGCATGAGATAATTGCAATAGACATAACACGGAGGAAAGGGGAGACCTACAGTAGTCACTGGTCCAGTGAAACCCAGCTGACTGCTCGTTGTGAGCTGCATGATTCCCTAAACACAATTTAGTCCTAATTCTGGGAAATGACTCTCCATGGCTTTTTACCCTACCCTCTGAGATTTTGTTTTCACCTGTGAGTTTGAGTCATTTTCCCTTACCTATACAAAAATATTTGTGTTTGCAAACAGGTAGTGTTCAGCCTGTTTCCTCCCTATGGTAGTTCATGGGTTCAACTGCTTCATTTTGTTTTTACGGCTTCTTTTTACCTTGTCCCTTTCAGTACAAGCTGATACAACTTGATTAAAAAATCTGTCTGCTTTTACTCTTCAGTTATAAAACAACCCTTTAGACAGAAGCCATACCCAGCAGCCTCTCTAGAAGAAAATCTTTATTCATCACTTTAAAGTGTTGTCATTGTCATCTGGCCTTTATCTTTACTTACAAGAATCCATGAATTATTTCCATCATTGTCTTTGCGTGTACATTTGTCCTTTTTCTCTGGAGTCTTCCTTTCTTCCCTTTCCTTCCTTCTTTTTCTTCCTCCCTCCCTCCTTCCTTTTTTTTTTCCTTTTTCTTCTTCTTTCTCTCTCTTATTTCTGTTATTTGGGGGGGACTCTTCCTTTTTCCCTTTCCTTCCTTCTTTTCTTCCTCCCTCCTCCCTTTTTTTTCTTCCTCCCTCCTTCCTTTTTTTTTCCTTCTTTCTCTCTCTTCTTTCTATTATTTTTTGGCTGTGCAAGGTCTTCGCTGCTGTGTGGGCTGTTGCTTAGTAGCAGTATCCTAACTCCACTCTCCACCTCAGCTCAGTGCATTCCCCGTGTCCCGCTTGTGATTTGTGGCCCTTATCTATGATCTAGAAAGTAGCTTCATGCAGAAAGCCAGGATGAACAGGAGACTCACCTGGTGTGTTATCCTTCTGCCATAAATCATAATCATGGGAAGCACCCCTCTGGCTAATGCCTGAAAACAAAAGCATTGCCTTATTTTATTTGTTAAGGTTATAGTTATTGTGATTGGAGGGTTAGTTTGGAACCAGTTATGTTAGAATTAACACTCTATCTTATATAAAAATTTTAAAAGTGAAGCTTTCACAGTTTCTAATTAATGAGATCTCTGTATGTGTTAGTCACTCAGTCGTGCCTGACTCTTTGCGATCTCATAGACTGTAGCCCACCAGGTTCCTCTGTCTGTGAGATTCTCCAAGCAAAAAGGCTGTAATAGGTTGCCATTTCCTTCTCCAAATTAATGATATCTGGATAATAAAAAGTGGATGTGAAATGAATATGTCCTACTTACTTTTTAAGACTACTGTATTTTGGGCTGTAGTGATGACATTCATATTCATTTGGTATTATTACTCAAAAAAAGGGTTATAGCTGTTATCTAGTATATTTATAATAGAGTGTATATTTTCATGTCTCTGCTATTTTTGAATAGGGGCATAAAGTTGTGAGAGTACATGGGCTTTCAGATTCAAATATATCATGATGATTGTTCCATTTGTATTAATTAAAATGCGTATATTCCTCAAATTGCTAAAACTTTCTAACCTTTCATCTTGTTTTTCAGTAGAATTAATAATTGATAGGTCAAATATTTCTTGTTAAGATTAAATGAGTTAATGGAAGTGCAAGTATTTAGTCAATTTGCAGGCAAAGATGGCATTGATCAATTTTAGTTTTTATCTTTGTATTTTGACAAATCAAGTTATTTAGTAAATCAGATGATAGTGTTGCATAGTTAGGTCACACTTGCAGGAATGACTTATTTCCATTTTTGATTAGTCTTCATTTGCGATGGTGAAAACTTTCTATTTTTAAATATAATATCATTCCCTTGTAATATTCATTCACATTATTGATCAGCTTGTTAAATATGTTTTAAAACTCATTAAGAAGAATCAGTGGAGCTCTGGGGTTGTAAAACTAAGCAGTGATTCATTTTCTTTATTGTACACTGGAAATCAGTAGAAAGGTGAATTGTTGACAGTGTAATTGTTATTAGGTCCATATGCTTTATGCATATACATACTTGCCTGATGCTATCTGATATTATTCAGCAAAAACCATTTACACATACCTGAGAAATCTAAGGTTCAAAGTTTAAGTAGGCTAGATTACATAATGTCAGAGCCAGGATTTGGAGACAGTAGGGAAAATAGAGTTTTGCCATTTCTACACATGTGAGGATCCATACTAAGGGATATTTAAAACTCTGGGTTGCATGAAGAAGCACTAAGGTCAAAAAAATTTGGATAAACTGATAGACGACCAATATTTTAGATACCCAGCACATGTGTGTTCAGAATGAATCTAGAAGAAAGAAGAAAAAAAAAAGAAGTTAGAAGGTATGACTGCTACTGCTTGAAAAATAAGCTCTCTCTTTTTCTGATACTCAAATCTATAGGACCAGTCTCTTCTTAATGCCACTAGCAAAACAAGTAACTCTACCTCATGTTATGTCCATTTCCTGTTTCCTCAGAAGTATTTATCATGGGCAGTAATTAAATATTTATGACAGGCAAGATTTTTTATTTTTTTAGTTTGTTTGGGGGTTAGGTTACTCCAAGCTTTGTTGAGTTACCCCAAGGTTTATTTACTTCCAGTTCATTTCCTATGAAAATAATAGCACATATTATACTAGGACTAAAAATTTGTATAGATACATTATAGAAGAGGGCCAACTTTACATTTTTACCTACTGGTGTTTTTTTTTTTTTTGAGCCTTGGAAGAGAAGAGTTGAATAATAAACAGATGCACTGAACTTGAAGAAAAAATGCTTTTCTGTGTTAAAGATTGATATGTAAGTTGCAAGCATAATTCTGTTTTACTGCACACATGTAGCGAATTTTTAAGGAACAAGAAGTTTATTGCATCAAGGACAGCATGAGTCAATGGTTTTAGGGGATTTAATAATAACCATGAAAAATCTTCAGTATGATATATTAACTGTGACATATCTTATAAAATGTCATGTAGAACTTGCTGAATTGTCTCATTGAAAGCTGCAATCCTCAGAACAGAAAAAGTTCTTTAAATGTAGGTCATTGTACTCTTTTGTATAATCAGATTGAAGTAGCAGGAAAAGTTTTATGATGCTTAAACAAGGAAAATGAAAACCATATTTTTAACTCATTTTAATATACAGCTCATAATCATTACAGCATAAGTGACACTCTTATCTAAATGTTAATTAATATAATGAACCTTCAGAAGACTGGGGGTACAGTTTTAATAATAATATATTTGATATGAAAAAGTAAACTATTCAAAATGTTGCTTTACATTCTGTTTTATCTATTCTGAAAAGTAGTGTGACTTGAACAAATGTGATAATATCCAATCAGTGATCTGGTTGCAAAAAATGTTATTTCAGTATCAGTCCAACTCAACTGATAATCAGGTACACCTCAAACATAAGAATCTACTCTAAGAAGTTGCAGTTACAACAACAGGAAATCTTAGTTGAAATAACCACTTGAAAGTAACCAGGCAAGGTGGTGTAAATACGCACATCTCTGAATCAATGCCTCTATCTAATAGTAAAAAGAACCCAGCCATTGTAAAACATACAAAAACATCAGCTGAGTTCAGTCACTCAGTCATGTCCGACTCTTTCCGACCCCATGAACTGCAGCAAGCCAGGCCTCCCTGTCATTCACCACCTCCCACAGATTACTTAAACTCATGTCCATCGAGTCAGTGGTGCCATCCAACCATCTCATCCTCTATTGTCCTCTTCTCCTCCTGCCTTCAGTCTTTCTCAGCATCAGGGTCTTTTCCAATGAGTCAGTTCTTCACATCAGGTGGACAAAGTATTGGAGCTTCAGCTTCAGCATCAGTTCTTCCAATGAATATTTAGGTCTGATTTTTATCTGCTTGCAGTCAAAGGGACTCTCAAAAGTCTTCTCCAATACTACAGTTCAAAAGCATCAGTTCTTTGGCATTAAGCTTTCTTTATGGTCCCACACTCACATGCATACATGACAGCTGGAAAAACCATAGCTTTGACTAGACAGAGCTTTGTTGGCCAAGTAATGTCTCTGCGTTTTAATTTGCTGTCTAGTTTGGTCATAGCTTTTCTTCCAAAGAGCAAATGATTTTTAATTTCATGGCTGCAGTCACCATCTGTAGTGATTTTGGGGTCCAAGAAAATAATGTCCCTCACTGTTTCCTTTGTTTCCCTATCTATTTGCCATGAAGTGATGTGACCAGATGTCATGATATTAATTTTCTGAATGTTGAGTTTTAAGCCAACATTTTCACTCTCCTTTTTACTTTCATCAAGAAGCTCTTTAGTTCCTCTTCACTCTTTGCTGGGTAGTGTCATCTGCATATCTGAGGTTATTGATATTTCTCCTGGCAATCTTGATTCCAGCTTATGCTTCATTCAGCCCAGCATTTCTTATGATGTACTCTGCATATAAGTTAAATGAGTACAGTGACAATATACAGCCTTGATGTACTCTTTTCCCCATTTGGAACCAGTCTGTGTTCCCTGTCTGGTTCTAACTGTTGCTTCTTGACCTGCATACAGATTTCTCAGGAGGCAGGTCAGGTGGTCAGGTATTCCCATCTCTTGAAGAATTTTCTACAGTTTATTGTGATCCACACAGTCAGAGGCTTTGGCATAGTCAATGAAGGAGAAATAGATGTTTTTCTGGAGTTCTCTAACTTCTTCTGTGATCCAGTGGATGTTGGCAATTTGATTTCTGGTTCCTCTAACTTTTTTAAATCAAGCTTGAACAACTGGAAGTTCTCAGTTCATGTAGTGTTGTAGCCTGGCTTGGAGAATTTTGAGCATTACTTTACTAGTGTGTGAGATGAGTGCAATTGTGCAGTACTTTGTCCATGCTTTGATATTACCTTTCTTTGAGATTGGAATGAAAATTGACCTTTTCCAGTCCTGGGGCCACTGCTGTGCTTTCCAAATTTGCTAGCATATTGAGTGCAGCACTTTCACAGCATCATCTTTTAGGACTTGACATAGCTATCTCAGTTGGAATTCCATCACTTCCACTAGCTTTGTTCATTTTGATGCTTCCTAAGGCACACCTCAGACTCCTGGATATCTGGCTCTAGGTGAGTGATCACACTATCATGGTTATTTGGATCATGACAGTCTTTTTCGTATAGTTCTTCTGTATGTTCTTGCCACCTTTTCTTAGTATCTTCTACTTCTGTTAGGTCCATCCCATTTCTGTCCTTTATTATGTCCATCTTTGCATAAAATAGTCCCTTGGTTTCTCTAATTTTCTTGAAGAGATATCTAGTTCTTCCCGTTCAGTTGTTTTCCTCTTTTTCTTTGCATTGTTTGCTGAGGAAGGCTTTCTTATCTCTCCTTGCTATTCTTTGGAACTCTATATTCAGATGAGCATATCTTTCCTTTTCTCCTTTGCCTTTAGCTTCTCTTCTTTTCTCAGCTATTTGTAAGGCCTCCTCAGACAGTCATTTTGCCTTTTTGCATTTCTTTTTCTGGGGATGGTCTTGATCACTGCCTCTTTTACAATATCATGAACCTCCAGTCATAATTCTTCAGGCACTCTGTCAGATCTAATCATTTGAATCTGTTTGTCACTTCTACTATATAATCATAAGGGGTTTGATTTAGGTCATACCTGAATGGTCTAGTGGTTTTCCCTACTTTATTCAATTTAAGTCCAAATTTTGCAATAAGGAGTTCTTGATCTGAGCCACAGTCAGCACCCAGTCTTTTTTTTTTTTTTTTGCTGTCGTATAGAACTTCTCCATATTTGGCTACAAATAATATAATCAATCTGATTTTGGAACTGACCATCTGCTAATGTCCATGTGTTGAGTCATCTCTTTTGTTGTTGGAAAGAGGGTGTTTGCTATGATCAGTGAGTTCTCTTGGCAAAACTTTTCTGACACAATGTGGTCCATTGAAAAAAGGAATGGCAAACCACTTCAGGATTCTTGCCTTGAGAACCCCATGAACAGTATGAAAAGGCAAAAAGTATGACACTTAAAGATGAATTCCCCAGGTCAGTAGGTGCTGAATACACTACTGGAGAAGAGTGGAGCAGTAACTCCAGAAAGAATGAAGAGACAGAGCCAAAGCAAAAACAACGCCCAGTTGTGGATGTGCCAGGTGATAGAAGTAAAGTCCAAAGCTGTAAAGAACAGTATTGTATAGGAACCTGGAATTTTAGGTCTGTGAATCAAGGTAAATTGGAAGTGGTCAAACAGGAGATGGCAAATGGCAAGAGTTAACATTGGTATTTTAGGAATCAGGGAACTAAAATGGACTGAAATGGGCAAATTTAACTTGGATGACTATTATACCTACTACTGTGGTCAACAATCCCTTAGAAGAATTGGAGTAGCCCTCATAGTCAACAGAAGAGTCTGGAATGCAGTACTTGGGTGCAGTCTCAAAATGACAGAATGATCTCTGTTTCTAAGGCAAACCATTCAGTACCACAGTAATCCAAGTCTATGCCCTAGTCTCTAATGCTGAAGAAGTTGAAGTTGAACAGTTATAAGAAAAACTATAAGACTTTCTACAAAACCATGAAAATGTGCTTAGATGAACATCTTTTTCCAATAATAACAAAAATTAATTCATTAAGTATGCTGTGTAAACCATTAGAAAGTAGAGATATATTAAGTAGTTTAGCATTTTTTGAATACAAGGTTGTATATCCAAAGGTGTCTATTACTAGGTGTTGTAAGTATTTGGGCTTCTTCTATTTCCCCATTGCCTCAAAACTTTTTTCTAAAGCTGCCTTTCCATGTCTCAAATACTTTTTTTTTTCTGTTGTATGCTTAAACTGCAATATAGTCTTTCTAAAAATTCAAATCTGATAGAGAAAATCCCCCATAAAAATCCAGGTAGCTCACTATTGCTTTCAGATCAAGTCTCAACTGTTCACAATGGTTTCAGTTCAGTTCAGTTCAGTCTCCCAGCCATGTCCAACTCTTTGCGACCCCATGAACTGCAGCACGCCAGGCCTCCCTGTCCATCACCAACTGCCAGAGCATATCCAAACTCATGTCCATTGAGTCAGTGATGACATCCAACCATCTCATTTTCTGTTGTCCTCTTCTCCTCCTGCTCTCAATCTTTCCCAGCATCAAGGTCTTTTCCAATGAGTCAGCTCTTTGCATCAGGTGGCCAAAGTATTGGAGTTTCAGCTTCAGCATCAGTCCTTCCAATGAACACCCAGGACCAATCTCCTTTAGGATGGACTGGTTGATCTCCTTGTAGTCCTCACCATGGTTTACTTGCTTTCATATGGTTCTTCAAGATATTGCTCATTGCAGCTGTCCAGGCTTATCTCTCACCTATACTGTAGCTCAAGGCATTTGGAACTGTTCTTCTATTTTACCTTAGTTAGGAAACTAAAACCCTTTACACATCAACTCATGCAAATGCACACTGTACTAGAAGTGAAGAAAGAATAGTTCTCTGTTCAACCAAGGTTTGATTTCAGTTTCAGCTTAAATCATTGACTACAAACATAAAACAAATTAAATGTACTAATACATACATATGCATACACAGACAAACATATATAATGTGAAGGAAAGAAAACTAGGCTAGTATTCTATAATTTTATAGGCTGGACACTCTGTGGATAGGCACCTGTCTCTGCTCACCTTAGTAAAACACCTGATCATTGAAGATCATCCATAAAAATATGTTGAATGAGTGAATATATAAAATTAATGCCAAAAGTTCTAGGTCAGTATACAATTTGAACTTTATGTTAACAGAATTCTCACTGTGTTATGTAAAGACTGCCTTATTGTTAATTTTCCTCTTCTCAGGTTGATTATATGCACATTTCTAAGGGGCAAAATGTAAACATTAAATATACAGAAAAATGCCAACTAAAAGTTGATATGCTTTTTTAATATCAGTTTCACAGTACTTATTCTATCTTGTTAAACATATGATTAAAAATAAATTAATGAAGAGATTGCATTTGCTATCCTGAATATGAAAATATTGCATGTGCCTTTTAAGGATGGATGAAAAACATGATACGTTTTTGATATAAAATTGTATTCTCCAGATATATATCATCCCAAAGTCACAAAGTGTTCTAATGATTCTCTCTGCCTTTTATTATATCTGATCATAGGAAATTTACTCCCTGCAAATTCCTTTGTTCCTTCTGGAAAAAGACACCATTTTGTAATTAGATTCTAACATTGGCTGTTCATTTTACTCTACTTTAAAGAAGAGCTCCAGCAAAATCCAATAATAAAATACTCTTTTTGACTGTGAATTTTGTTTTACAGTAGGTTAAATTACAATATAAAGATCCCCTGGTATAGGAAGTGCCAACCTACTCCAGTATTCTTGCCTGGAAAATTGCATGAACAGAGGAGCCCGATGAGCTACAATCCATGGGGTTGCAAAGAATAGGACATGACAGAGTGACCAAACATGTATGCAAATTGCAGTATTCCGCATCTATTTAAATATAGGTGTCTCTTAATGTAATTCAGTCATCCCATTGGGTGCTTACTGGCTCTTTTGGGGACATTCCTCTCATGTCCAAAACCTGTTCATCTCATCTAATTTTATCAGGTAACTAAAATATTTGACTCAACTCATGTACCCTTAGAAGAAGAATTTACATATATCTAGAAGTTACTGAGGTCCTTGCAACAGGTGTTTCATTCCCTTGTTAGCAGAGCAGATGCTTAAAAGTATGTGTTCAGTAAATTTTATGAATGAGGGCTGCACTCCGTATGTCAGCAAATTTGAAAAACTCAAGCAGTGGCCACAAGACTGGAAAAGGTCAATTTTCATTCCACCCCTAAAGAAAGACAATGCTAAAGAATGTTCAAACTATAAGACAGCTGTGTTCATTTCACATGCTAGTAAGGTTATACTCAAAATACTTCAAGCTAGACTTCAACAGTATGTGAACTGTGAACTTCTAGATGTACAAGCTGGGTTTAAAAAAGGCAGACAAACCAGAAATCAAATTACCAACATTCGTTGGATCAGAGAGAAAGCAGGTGGATTCCAGAAAAAGTGTCTACTTCAAAGCCTTTGTGTGGATCACAGCAATCTATGGAAAATTCTTAGAGAGATAGGAATACTAGACCACATTACCTGTCTCCTGAGACACCTGTGCATAGGTCAAAAGCAACAGTTAGAACCTTACATGGAACAACTGACTGGTTCAAAGTTGAAAAAATTTCATCAAGGCTGTATATTATCACCGGGCTTATTTAACTCCTATTCAGGGTACATCATGCAAAATGCTGTGCTGGATGACTCACAAGCTAGAATCAAGATTTCTGGGAGAAATATCAACAACCTCAGATATGCATATTATGCCACTCTGATAATGGAAACCAAAGAGGAACTAAAGAGTCTCTTGATGAGGGTGAAAAAGGAGTGTGAAAAAGCTGGCTTAAAGCTCAACATTCAAAAAACTAAGATCATGGCATCTGTTCTCATCAATTTATGGAAAATTGAAGAGGTAAAAGAAGAAATAGTGGTGGATTTTATTTTCTGGGTCTCCAAAATCAATGTGGAGGCTGACTGCTGCCATAAAATTAAAAGACACTTGCTCGTTGGAAGAAAACTAAGATCATTGCATCCGGTCCCATCACTTCATGGCAAATAGATGGGGAAACATTGGCTGAATTTATTTTGGGGGGCTCCAAAAACACTGCAGATGGTGACTGCACCCATGCAATTAAAAGACACTTACTCCTTGGAAGCAAAGTTATGACCAACCTAGTCAGCATATTAAAAAGCAGAGAAATTACTTTGCCGACAAACGTCTGTTTAGTTAAGGCTGTAGTTATACCAATAGTCACATATGGATGTGAGAGTTGGACTATAAAGAAAGCTGAGCACAGAATAATTGATGCTTTTGACCTGTGGTGCTGGAGAAGACTCTTGAGGGTCCCTTGGACTGCAAGGAGATCCAACTAGTCCATCCTAAAGGAGACCAGTCCTGGGTGTTCATTGGAAGGACTAATGTTGAAGCTGGAACTCCAGTACTTTGGCTACCTGATGTGAAGAGCTGACTCATTAGAAAAGACCCTGATGCTGGGAAAGATTGAGGGCAGGAGGAGAAGAGGAAAACAGAGGATGAGCTGGTTGAATGGCATCACTTACTCAATGGGCATGAGTTTGGGTAGGCTCAAGGAGTTGGTGATGGACAGAGAGGCCTGGCATGCTGCAGTTCATGGGGTTGCTAAGAGTTGGACACTACTGATCAACATTACTGAACTGAACTGAACTGCTCTTTGGAAGGAAAGCAATAACAAACCTATACAACATATTGAGAAACAGAGACATTATTTTGCTGACAAAGATCATTATATTCAAAGCTATGTTTTTTTCTATTAGTTACATATGTGTATGAGAGTTGGACCATAAAGAAGGCTGAGCACTGAAGAACTGGTACTTTTGAATTGTGGTTTTGGAGAAAACTCTTGAGAGTCCCTTGGATTGCATGGAGAACCTGTCAACCCTAAAGGAAATCAACCATGAATATTCATTGGAAAGACTGATGCTGAAGCTGAAACTCCAATACTTTGGCCACCTGATTTGAAGAGCCAACTGTTTGGAAAAGACCTGGATGCTGGGAAAAATTGAAAGCAAAAAGAGAATGTGATAAGAGGGTATGATTGTTAGATAGTATCACCGACTCAAAGGGCATGAATTTGAGCATACTCCAGGAGATAGAGAAGGACAGGGCAGCCTGTTGTTCTGCAGTTCATGGGGTCACAAAGAATTGAACACAACTAAGCCACCGAACAACAGCAACCACAAACAATGATGATAAAGAGGCTGGGGTCAGAGAGACCAATGGTTGGAAATCAGCTTGTTACATACTAGCTGTGTGCCCTTAAAATTTCACTCCTCTCATAGTGGGCATGATTCCTGGATTGTTTGGAGTATTAAAAAAGATAATAGGCAAAATTCATAGTTATATTAATTATTAAAGTAACTAATATGTGAGACATGAACTTGGGCAAACTTCAGGAGATAATGAGGGACAGGGAAGCCCAGCATGCTGTGTACAGAGGGTCGCAAAGAGTCAGACATGACTTATTGACTGAAAAACAGCAATATATGAGAAGCATTTAGAACAATGACACATAGCTGCTTTCATAAACATTTATTATTACTAATAGTGCATTAATTGTCCACTTCATGCATATATTCACCGTCTTAGTCACCGTCTTAGTTTCATTTTCTAACCATTTATAATGAAAATGATTTGGAAGAGATGTATAATTTCTGAGACAGACAAGACCTTGAGGAACTTGTCAGATCACAGCCCCTGCACAGTCGCAGGGCTAGCATAGAACTAAAATTGCTTTGGCTTCAGAGGGTGGCTATGATTTCTGCTTTGTCTTAATTCTATGATTACTTCCAAGGTTAAGAGCTACAGGTTTTAGGTAGTCTGGTAGAGTTCCATCTCTACCCTTCATGGATCCAAAGAAATTTCTGAACCTTTATGTCTCTGGTTTGAGAGATGTTAAGACTAAGCTTCTCTGTTCATGGTAGGCCTGAAAACCAGGTGCTCATGGGGGCTTTTACGCAGACCAGAATTTACTTTGCAACTTGAATGTAAGGATCCAAGCTGAGTAGTTAATCTGGCAAAACTAGGAACCGCAGCAGTGGCCTAAAAAGGTTCTTACATCAGTGACCTAGAAAGAAGTATAATAGCTGGTATTTGTAATCTTGAGTCTTACACATCATTCCTAACTTTCCTTACCCTCATTTTTTAAATCTGGAAATACATATGTTTCCTTAAAACTATAAAATACTTCTCTTGACTGTAGCAGTCTATGAAGTCAAACCTCAGATCCAGCATAGGTAATATAAATCCTATGGAAGAAACTTAAAGCTCCTAACCTATAATGTATTACTGTTCAGTCACTAAGTCATGTCCAATTCTTTGCACCTCCTATGGACTATAGACCACTAGGCTACTCAGTCCATGGGATTTTCCAGGTAAGAGTACTGGAGTGGATTGCCATTTTCCCTACCCAGGGATGAAGCCTGTGTCTCCTCCATTGGTAGGCAAATTATTTACCACTGAGCCACCAGAGAAGCCCATCTGCAATGTGCTCCTACAATAATGTTCACACTGGATAGATAACAGTGTACGTTGAAGTGATAGAAGATCCTGGAAAGAGAAAGCTATGGAGAAACATCTTCTGACTGGTGAAACAGAAGAGGAACTGATGTGAATGTGTCAAAATGCTTTTTACTATTTTCCTTTAAAGAGCACCTCTGGCCTGATTTCTTTGAACTCGCCAGAGAGAGTAACTATTCTCTCAAGTTGACTCTTAATGCCTAAGGGAAAGTTGGAGAAGGATCTAAAATCTTGACCATGAGCCCCAGGGAATATACATTTTTAATCAAGAGTGAGGTGTTGGGAACATTATTGCTACTTGAATACCGAGGTATTTAAGTTTTAAAGCAAAAAAAAAAAAAAAAAAAACAACCCTGGAGACCTGCTGACAGCCTCTTGCCAGGCTTCTGATCACTTGCATGGATTTAGACTAAGGCTTTTTATACATAAATAGAGCCTCCATGACATCCGGTGGGGAAACTCTGGCAAATAGTCACCTGTGATTAATGAGCTACAAAATGTCACCCTCACACTGTTTAAATATAAGGGAAAAGCATTCTCAGAGAGACAGCTTTCTCCTGAAAGGAAGCAATTCACAGAAGGAGGTTTGCTTTTTTAATTGCCACATCCTTCCACACCTGGTTTCCCCGATTTAGCTGGAAAATTAAAAGGAGTCACAGGTCTGTTTGTTAGAACATTTATATACAGTATTGCCTAAAGATAATTAATATGAAAAATGATGATTTCCTGACAGTGTCTAAAATTTTGTTTCTGTTTAGAAAATATGAAATGGCCAAAAATATGTATTTTTAGCATAGGTTTATGCTGTATGCTAAGTATTTATAGGGGCCATCCGAAGATACCCATATGACTTTAATGATAAGCCTGATATTCAAATGCATTTAAGAGGTGTGTTGATAGACACCATATTCCCAGAAGTATACATTATTTTTTTTATTTATGTTAATATATACTTGGTTGGTTAACAGTGTTGTCTTAGTTCCAGGCGTATAGCAAAGTGATTCATTTATACTTCTACATGTATCTATCCTTCTTAAGATCATTTTTCCTTTTAGGTTATTACAAAATATTAAGTAAAGTTCCCTGTGCTATACAATAGGTCCTTATGCATATCTGTTTTGAATCTAGCAGTGTATATATGTCAAATCCAAGCTCCCAATGTATCCCTCATGTGAACTTTTCCCTTTGGTAACCACAAGTTTGTTTTCTATGTCTGTGAGTCTGTTCCTCTTTTCTAAATAAGTTCATTTGTTTGATGTTTTTTTATATTCCAAATATAAGCAGTATCATATGATATTTGTCTTTTTCTGTGATTTACTTCATTTAGGATGATAATATCCAGGTCCATCCATGTTGCTGCAAATGAAATTATTTCATTATTTTTAATGGCTAATATTTTGTTTTACATATGTACCATCTTCATTCATTCTTCTGTGAGTGGAAATCTGGGCTGCTTTCATGCCTTGGCTATTGTAAATAATGCTACAGTGAACATTGGGGTGCATGTATCTTTTCAAATTATGGCTTTCTCTAGATAAATGCCCAGGAATGGAATTGCTGGGTTGTATGATAGCTCTACTTTTAGTTTTAAAGTAATGTCCATACTGTTTGATACAGTGGCTGCATGAATGTTATATTTCCATCAAAAGTGTAGTAGGGTTGCCTCATTGCCACATCATCTGCACCATTTATTTTTTGTTGACTTTCTGATGATGGCCATTCTTACTGGTGTGAGGTGGTATCTCATTGTAGGTTTGATTTGCATTTCTCTAATAATTTGCAGTGTTGAGCATCTTTTCATGTGCCCAAGAGGTATACATTTTGAACCTTCTATTTTCAAATAACAGGTAAGGAAATCAACCCAAGGTGACATAATGATTGCCATATTAATTATCAATAAAATATGATTCTACTTTACTCAGATTCTTTAGGAAAAATTTCTATTTCCTTCTAGTTTAATGTACTCATGAAAACATTTTAGAACAGGTAGACATACCAGTTCGTTATCAGTATCACATCTATAATGTAAGTAGCAAATTTCCTAAAAGGCACCATCCCTATTTTAATGCTGTTAATATGACAGAAAGGGTTCTATCTGTCAAGATTATCTTGCTGAAAGTACTAGGTTATTAAGTTATTGCTGACTTTTTTTGTGAATGTGATTTTTACAGTTACTAATTTTAAAATCTAAATTCCCTTCAACACCCACCCCAAATAATCAAACCATCTACCATAAGGGGCGATTGGAAATAGTATTAGCCTCAAAATATTTATAAAATATCATGAAAACAGATGAATCTCTCTTTTAACTCAGAGAAATACTTCAAACCCTCTAATCCTTACCTTTCTCTTTATAAAATGGGAGGAGCAACACCTATATTACATGGTTGCCATTAGGACTGAGTGAAATTATGTGTTGCATTTGAGATATTGCACACAATCCCAATTGCACATAATCCTAATCACTCATCAACTTTCACATGCAAACAGGAGGCTGCTCTTATTCTTAATCATTATATTAGAATTGTCTTTTCTCCTCTTAT
Organism: Antilocapra americana; assembly: GCA_007570785.1. Classification (NCBI taxonomy): domain Eukaryota; kingdom Metazoa; phylum Chordata; class Mammalia; order Artiodactyla; family Antilocapridae; genus Antilocapra; species Antilocapra americana. Next base: position 9,263,933 of record ML660787.1, on the reverse strand, counting down.
CTTCTCTTCTTTTTCATTTATTCTCTTTGCCTCTCTCCTTTGACTTCTCTTTTTTTCTTCAAAATTGTGTTTGATTAAGAATGTTCAAGGATACAGAGGGAAAAACAGCTGTTACTGCCAGAGAAGACTTCACTCCCCACCAAGATGAGGCATGTCTATGATTAAAAAATATTCAAAACAAAATGCTAGCACTTTTGATGTTACAGTAAAGGAAATTTACATTTGCAGATTGAAAACTATAAAATAAGGAAATTAGGTAGACCAAATAGAGAATTGCAAATAATTACTTTATCCTATAAAATCTATGATATCTCATGAAGCTAGATTTTCTTTATGTTAAAATAGAGGGTATGTCTCATTATATCATAAATTTAAATTTTTAAGACATTAAAAGTATAAACATATTTTATATTAATAATAATAAAGCAAGAGATTTATGTTTTAGAGACTGCAATAAAAAATAATTTCTTCAAACCTTGCACTAAACTAAGTCAGTAGTTTAAGAAATAGAGGAAAACAATAGAATGGGAAAGACTAGCAATCTCTTCAAGAAAATTAGAGATGCCAAGGGAACATTTCATGCAAAGATGGGCTCAATAAAGGACAGAAATGGTATGGACCTAACAGAAGCAGAAGATATTAAGAAGAGATGGCAAGAATACACAGAAGAACTGTACAAAAAAGATCTTCATGACCCAGATAATCACGATGTTATGATCACTCACCTAGAGCCAGACATCCTGGAATGTGAAGTCAAATGGGCCTTAGGATGCATCACTACGAACAAAACTAATGGAGGTGATGAAATTCCAGTTGAGCTATTGCAAATCCTGAAAGATGATGCTGTGAAAGTGCTGCACTCAATATGACAGCAAATTTGGAAAACTCAGCAATGGCCACAGGACTGGAAAAGGTCAGTTTTCATTCCAATCCCAAAGAAAGGCAATGTCAAAGAATGCTCAAACTACTGCACAATTGCACTTATCTCACATGCTAGTAAAGTAATGCTCAAAATTCTCTGAGCCAGGCTTCAGCAACATGTAAACTGTGAACTTCCAGATGTTCAAGCTGGTTTTAGAAAAGGCAGAGGAACCAGAGATCAAATTGGCAACATCCGATGGATCATCGGAAAAGCAAGAGAGTTCCAGAAAAACATCTGTTTCTGCTTTGACTATGCCAAAGCCTCTGACTGTGTGGATCACAATAAACTGTGGAAAATTCTTCAAGAGATGGGAATACCAGACCATCAGACCTGTCTCTTGAGAAACCTGTATGCAGGTCAGGAAGCAACAGTTAGAACTGGACATGGAACAACAGACTGACTCCAAATAGGAAAAGGAGTACATCAAGGCTGTGTATTGTCACCCTGCTAATTGAACTTATATGCAGAGTACATCATGAGAAACACTGGGCTGGAAGAAACACAAGCTGGAATCAAGATTGCCAGGAGAAATATTAATAACTTCAGATATGCAGACAACACCACCCTTATGGCTGAAAGTGAAGAGGAACTAAAAGGCCTCTTGATGAAAGTGAGAGAGTGAAGAAGTTGGCTTAAAGCTCAACATTCAGAAAACTAAGATGATGGCATTCAGTCCCATCACTTCAGGGTAAATAGATGGGGAAACAGTGTAAGACTTTTCTTTTGGACTCCAAAATCACTGTAGATGGTGATTGCAGCCATGAAATTAAAAGACGCTTTCTCCTTGAAAGGAAAGTTATGACCAACCTAGACAGCATATTGAAAAGCAGAGACATCACTTTGCCAACAAAGGTCCATCTAGTCAAGGCTATGGTTTTTCCAGTAGTCATGTATGGATGTGAGAGTTGGACAGTGAAAAAGGCTGAGCTCAGAAGAATTGATGCTTTTGAACTGTGTTGTTGGAGAGGACTCTTGAGAGTCCCTTGGACTGCAAGGAGATCCAACCAGTCTATCTTAAAGGAGATCAGTCCTGAGTGTTCATTGGAAGGACTGATATTGAAGCTGAAACTGCAATACTTTGGCCACCTCGTGCAAAGAGTTGACTCACTGGAAAAGACCCTAATTCTGGGAAGGATTGGGGGTAGGAGAAGAAGGAGAGGACAGAGGATAAGATGGCTGGGTGGCATCACCGCCCTGATGGACATGGGTTTGGGTAGACTCCAGGAGTTGGTAAGGGACAGGGAGGCCTGGTGTGCTGCAATTCATGGGGCCACAAAGAGACAAACACGACTGAGCAATTGAATTGAACTGACTAATGCTTATAAGGTAATTTTTCTGTATTTTCAAACTAATTGTTTCTTGATAAAGTATGTCTTAATAAAAATCTGTAATTCTCCACTGTTGCATGGTTGAGAAGTTACACTTTACATGTGATTTTTATACTTGAATGTAATTCAATAATTAACTATAAGCAGATTTATACCATATATATTAGAAATTAACCAACTAGATAATAGATTTATCATCACCTACTCACTGGACATGAAGTTAAGCAAACACAGAGAGACAGTGGAGAATGAAGGAGCCTGGTGTGCTGCATTCCATAGGATCACAAAGAGATGAACACAACTTAGCGACTGAAGAACAAAAAGAAATTAACCAAACTTTAATTCAGTTTGTTTGTTTTTTTAGGATCTAAGAAAACACTTGCATATGAATAAATTCAACTAATCTTTTAGAAGAGTCTTCAGTAAATAAACTGAATGCTTAATCAGTTTCTGCATGTTTGGTTTTTATGCATGAAATAAAATCATATATACATTAGCAAGTTACATTTTTGCCATAATGTTGCTAATATATAGTGTTTTTTTCCTTAGGATTATTGTCTTTAAAGTTTGCATTATCTCTAAATTACAAACAAATTCATTTTAGATCAAGTTAAAAATAACAAAAATAAAATGAAATTCTTTTACATTTTGTTCAGAAGAAATGTCATCTCTTATAGAGATACCTCTGAAAATTCACTCACTTTAATAATCTTTTTATGCAAAATATTTTTTGTTGCTTTTATACATGAACTAGTAACAAATTCAAGCTCATGAGTAAATAATTGTGAATTGATTATCTAGAGATCAAACCTCTTTAAATATCTCAAGGAATCAAAAGTAAGATAGAACAAAAGCATTTTATTATATTCTTTTAGTGATAAATCAGGCAAGCCAATGATTGGCTCCTGAGCTTAAGTGTATTTTTGTTATCATCTCTGGGAAATAGCGCCATCTAAGCAATGATTTTTCAAGTGTAAACAGTCTTTAAAAAGTAGGAACAAGAAGAAGCCCTCTACATCTCTTGCATGTTACACAGTTGCTTCACCAATAAGTATGATAAGCAGGAAACTGCAGTTACAGATGCATTTATTATTATTATTTTGTCTTTTGTATAGAGGAATATCAGTATGTATTTGCATGATCACCATTGTTGGATACAAGTGGATGATGTACTGAGCACCCAGATAATCTGATCAGAGTGAAGTTTGAGATCAACTGAAAATATTTTAACAATGGAAACCTGGCATTTTTCTAGTTGGTGAATTCTGTGTGTTAGTTGCTCAGTCATGTCCAATGCTTGGTGACCTCACGGACTATAACCTGCCAGGCTTCTCTGTCCATGGGGATTCTCCAGGCAGGAATACTAGAGTGAGTTGCTATTTCCTTCTCCAAGGGATCTTCCCAACATAGAGATTTGAACCCAGGTCTCCTACATTGCAGGCATAAACTCCATTGAGCCACCAGGGAATAGAGGCAGAATTTTAGTTTGGTAAAATATACCATGAGTACATCTGTACCCCTACTCAGAGCTACAGAGATTTCATTTAACCTCAATAATCTTATTACCTGTGTTTTCTTTTAACTCTGAAAATTCCAGTTTCCAATAAACTCAGTGTAATTAACTGTTTATCTCAGAATACAATAGAGCAGTGTCAGTGTAAAAATACCATAATTACCACCAACAAAAGAATTACCATAAAGACTTGAAAATGTTTCTTTTAATTATTTTTTTTATCCTTAAGATATATCCTAAGGAAGTGTAGCGAAATTGTACATGTGTACTAAGTCATTTCTTTCATGTCCAACTCTTTGTGACCCCATGGACTGTAGCCCACCAGGCTCTTCTGTCCATGGGATACTCCAGGCATGAATACCAGAGTGGGTTGCCATACCCTCCTCTAGGGGATCTTCCCAACCCAGTAATTGAACCCAGCTCTCCTGGGCCTCCTGCATTGGCAGGCAGCTGCTTTACCATTGACACTACCTGGGAGCTACATCTTAAACTCTTAGGCTGACATGATAAAGTAACTCTATCTGGTTATGCCACTAATTTAATACACAGGTTCATTTGTTTATATTTAGGGACTGCTGTTTTTAACTCTGTTTTGTTGGATAACCATATAAGACATTGACAAGATTCTGAAGTCAAATCTACAAAACAAATTTAGCAAGTGTCAATTTCTTTCTCTGTCCTCTCAAGACTTGTTCTTTCCTCTGCTCCAGGTAACCATTATTTTTAAATTAAAACTTTGGTTTTTCTTGTATTAAAAAATAGTATGTATGTCGAATCATATAATTTTTTTTCTCCTTTAGATTGACAGGTTTATCAGCACCACCATTCTAGATTCCGTATATATGTGTTAGTATACAGTACTTGTTTTTCTCTTTCTGACTTATTTCCCTCTGTTTAATAGATAAACCTGTTTTGTTGTTGTTGCTTAATTACAGCTTTACATGTATCCTCGCTGTTGCTTCAGTTGTGTCCAACTCTTTGCAACCCCATGGACTGTAGCCTGACAGGATCCTCTGTCCATGGGCTTCTTTAGGCAAGAATAGTGGAGTGGGTTGTGATGCCCTCCTCCAGGGGATCTTTCAGACCCAGGGATCATCTGTGTCTCTTTTGTCTCCTGCATTGGCAGGCAGGTTCTTTGCACTAGCACCACCTGGGAAGCCTAGTAACAGTTTTTCTGAAGATATAATACACATTTTATAAAATTCTTCTGTAATGTACACTTTTAGTTTTTTAATGGAGTTGTGCAGCCATGTATTTAGGAATATCTGTGCACACCTATATCTAGGAATATTTTTATCATCCCCCAAAAGCAACACCATATCCATTAGCAGTCACTTCCCCTTCCCACATTGTCCCAGCACCTCAAAACCACTAATTCACTTTCAGTCTCTATGAAATTGTTGGTTTTGAGCTTTTAACGTGTATTGAATGATGTGTTATATTGAAGTGAATGACTCACTTCTTTAATTTAACATAATATTTCCGAGGTTCATCTATGTCGTATAAGAACCTTAATCTTTTTAACTTCCAAACTATATCCCGTTTTATGACTATACCATATTTTGTTTGTCATTCATCCCTTGATGGCCATTTATGGTGTTTTCAGCTTTTTGTTATCCTTAGTAATGTTGCTATGACATTCATGTACAAATATATGTATAGACCTGTATTTTCAATTTTCTAAGTATACTCCTTGATTTGTACTGCATCCTTATGTTTAATATTTTGATCAACTGCTAAGCTTTTCTAACTTATCTGTACCATTTTACAATAACACATTCATTGTTTTATCTTTTTAATTATAGCCATGTTAAAAAGCAAAGACATTACTTTGCCAACAAAGGTCATGTATGGATGTGAGAGTTGGACCATAAAGAAAGCTGAGCGCTGAAGAATTGATGCTTTTGAACTGTCTTGCTGGAGAAGACTCATGAGAGTCCTTTGCACTACAAAGAGATCAAACAAGTCCATCCTAAAGGAAATCCTTCCTGAATATTCATTGGAAGAACTGATGCTGAGGCTGAAGCTCCAATTATTTGGCTACCTGATGCGAAGAACTGACTCATTGGAAAAGACCCTAGTGCTGGGACGGATTAAAGGCAGGAGAAGGGGACAACAGAGGATGAGATGGTTGGATGGAATCACTGACTCAAAGGACATGAGTTTGAGCAGGCTCCAGCAATTTGTGATGGACAGGGAAGCCTGGTGTGCTGCAGTCCATGGAGACGCAAAGAGTTGGACCAAATGAACAACTGAACTGAACTGAGTGAGTATGAAGTGGTTCCTCAATTTCTTTTTTAAAATTAATTTATGTTTATAATTGGATGATTTTTTTCCACTGTTGAGTTATCTCTCTTTCTCTCTAAATATATGTATATATATTTATATAAATATAAAACTATAGATATATAGTTGAGTTATCTCTCTCTCTCTCTCTAAATATATATATATATATATATATATATATATATATTTTCTTTTTTATATGTATTTATTATCCATAACCAAACGGAAAGGGAAATATATATATATATATATATATATATATATATATATATAAAATGAAGACATATATATTAACAACATATATATTTACCATATATACAACACATATATTAACCATATATATATATATATATATATACATACACACACATATGTGGGATGTATATGTATATATCCCTTCCTTCTTGTGGTTAATTCAGCTAATATTTAATGATGATGAATATAGTTTCATATGCCTTTTGGCCATTTGTATATATTCTTTGAAAAATGTTTATTCAGATCTTTTGATCGCTTTAAAGGGAGTTATTTATCTTTTATCGAGTTATGAGATTTCTTTATGCACTCTGAATAAAATTCCTGTGTTAGATAGTTTATTGAAAATATTTTCTTTCATTCTTTGAGTTTTCTTTTCAGTTTCTTAAGAGAGTTTTATAGCTTTAGCTCCTATGTTTGCATCTGTTATCCATTTGGAGTTAAAATTGTATTGTATTGTGTCAGGTAGGGGTCCAGCTGCATTCTTCTGCATGTGGATATTCCATTATCCCAGCAACATTTGTTAAGACTATTCTTAAATATTTTTTTAAAAGCTCACTTAGCCTAAGAAGACACTGAGTCCCCAACCTGCAGGATCTAACGCCTGATGATCTGAGTTGGAGCTGATGTAATAATAATAGAAATAAAGGGCATAATAAATGTAATGTACGTGAATCATTCCAAAACCATCCCTTCACCTTTGGTTCACGGAAAACTTGCCTTCTTGAAACTGGTTTCTGGTGTCAAAAATATCAGAGACCACAGGCCTAAGAGACATAATGAAATGTCTCTGGTGGAACCAGAGCCGAGCCCTTTGCTGAGCATAGAGTGACCTTGCAGGTGTATTTATTCCTGATCCTTACTATGAGAAACAATAGTACCCATAATTGGAGACTAAATGAGCCAGTAGATACAAATGAAAGAAAGCTTTGCTAAAATATCTGTTGAATATATTATTACCAAATAAGGCAGCTTACATATATTTGCTTAAATGTATTTGATATATTCTAAAGATAAGGCTGCATACATTTTCAGAAATTGCAGAGGTACCTTTAAAAACAAGTGTGCTGTGATTTTTTTTCTGAAACCACCTTGATGAGTGGAATGCATATTACACAGAAGATTTTAGCTTGAAAATATAAAATAAACATGATATCCATTTGCCATCTGGTGTTTTGTAAATGTATTGTTGTTTACCCTTTTCAGAAACCCTAAATGAATTTCATAATTGCCTCATTATCTGCAATATGTGAAACCTCCATGGCCATTCTTGTGATTATGACACATGGCTTCTTTAACAAAACAAAAAGCAAAATGAAGAGATAGGTGAAGGAATCCGATGAACCGTTGTGCATTTGTATATAAAAAAAGATGGCTCTTGAAATAACACTGTTCTGAGGTTGCATTGCAATTTTAAGTCGTGTAACTAATGTCATTTGCTTCAAACATCTAAGTGCATCATTGAGACTACAAAACATTCTTTGCTAAAAATCAAATCAGAAACAGAGCAGAGTTTAGCAATAAAAGATGATTGGGATGTGTCTCCTATGCAGTCTTCCTCTGTCTGTTAGCCTTAATTCTACTCTCCTGTCTTGTAGAATGGATATGTAAATGCATGATAAAATGCAGATCGCTGTTGAGAGAGCCACTTTAGTGGTACATTCTCCTTACGTTATGATAGCCAGTATCTAAATATATAATCATTAAGAGTCCCTTGGACCTCAAGGAGACCCAACCAGTCAATCCTAAAGGAAGTCAGTCCTAAATAGAAGGACTGAGGCTGAAGCTGAAGCTCCAATACTTAGGCCAGCTAATGCGAAGAACTAACTCATTGGAAAAGACCCTGTTGCTGGGAAAGATTGAAGGCAGGAGAAGAGGATGACAGAGGATGAGATGGTTGGATGGCATCACCAACTTGATGGGTATGAATTAGACCAAACTCCACGAGTTGGTGATGGACAGGGAAGCCTGGCGTGCTGCAGGCCACAGGGTCACAAAGAGTCAGACATGACTGAGCAACTGAACTGAACTGAAATATATAATCTCTGAAATCACAAATGGTTGGAAGAACTTCATATATAACACAGTTAACACTTGAACAGAGATACAATTTGATGATTGGAGTCACATATATTCTCAAAAACCTTTCTGATAGAACCTTGATGTGTTTGTTCCTTGCTCTATTAGGATTCTTTTCAGTTAGTAAACATTTAAGAGTAAGTGCATTTTATGAAACATGTACAAGACTCTTGAGTGAATTCAATGAAAATTTCTTCCACATCAACAATTTACACAGAGCTTCTGAATATTGTGGGAATTTATAGGCATTCACTCATGCCTGAATTTATTGTATATTCAATGTAATTTGTGTGAATTCATTAGAGGTTTTATAGCGGAGACACTTTGTTTTGATTTAGCTTCTTCCTTTATCCTTTACTGATTTCATTATATTTTAATGTAATTTTCTTCTCTTTCATGATTATTTTCCTTTAAAAATCCCCTGCTATTACCCTTGGTCTTGAATCATATTTGTTTATGCCTTTTATACCAAAATAACTCCCTAGTAGTCATCCATGGCTATAGTTTCAATATTGAAGCACAGAAGGGGAAGGATCATGTCTTCAGAACATTTATATTTTGAAATAGGATAGAGAGGATGCATTTGAAAAAAAAATTATTAAAAAGTAACAGGGGCAAATATTTTGCAAAGTAAAATGTATGTACATATATACATGCATATATGGATATATACCTATATAAAGTTCATAAATCATAAAAGTCCAGCTCAGTGGATTTTTAGAGAATAAACACAGCCATATTACCAACAACTTGCAAGATAATTGCTAATATGACTTTTGAAACTATGTCAAAGTATAGTATGTATTTATGAAGAAGATATCGTTTCGTTTCTGGCTCTTTCTGCTGAAACTTGTGAGATTTGTCAATATTCCTGTGTGAAGCTGAAATTCATTTAATTTCTGAGTAGTATTTCATTGGACAAATATACCACATTTAATTATTCTACTGTTGATGGGCATTCTTGGATTATTTACAGTCTTGGATATTTCTAATAATCCTACTGTGAAAACTTAAATTTTCTAAGAGGAAATTTATCCCTATTTCTATTGGGCTATATTTACTTGAGTGGAATGCTTAGATCATGAAGCATATTCAATTTTGGAAATATTTCAAACAGTTTTCCAAAATGGTTATAGTAGCAGCACAAGAAAGTTCTAATTTCATCTTCAAAAATACTAGGTTAAACACAGGAAATTATATTTCTAGTAATAATCTATAATGGAAAAGAATCTGAAAAAATATACACATATTCAGTTATCGTTTTGTATATCTGTATATAAACCAAATTAGTTTACTGTGCACATGAAACATTGTAAATCAACTATATTTCAACAGAAAATTTTAAAAACTTAAGGTATTTTCTACCTTTTTGTTAGCCATTCTCATGGATGTGTATTAGTACCTCACTGTGTATTGGTGTCTCATTGTGACTTTAATTTTTATTTTCCTTTGAGTAATATATTTGATTATTTTTTCTTAATTTATTAACCATTAGAATTTTCACATTTATGAAGTATCTGTTGTAGTAGTTGGCATTTTTTTTCTATATTTAGCTGTCAGCTGAATAGCTTGAATTAGCTATAGTTCTCTATTAAAGCACTTTATTTATATAGGTTGATAAGAATTTGTTATACACTGTGAATCTGAGTCATTTACAGTATGTACAGTTGACCTTTGAACAATGGAATCTGTGCATGACATCATATACAGTTCTCTGAACCTTTATTTCTGCATCCACAGATTTAAACAACAGTTGATAATGTGATACTTTAGTGGTATTTACTGAAAAAATATTGTGTATAAGTGGACCCATGCAGTTCAAACCCATGTTGTCCAAGGGTCAGCCATATATTGTATCTCCACTGTGTAGGATCTCCTATCTAAAATGACAAATAAGACATCATAGAATAGGCAAACTATGTGAATAGCTATTTCTCTAAAGAAGGTACACAAATGGCCAATAGGAACATGAAAGATTATTCAACATCAGTAACCATTATGGAAGTGAAAATCAAAACAAAAATAGGATACCACTTTATCCCTTCTTGAAAGTCTAAATAAAATTGAGAGTTAATAACAAATGTTGTTGGGGGTGCTGAGGAAACAGAATAGCCATCCATATATTGCTGGTGATGTTGAGTAAAATGCTTTGGAAAATGATTTTGCTGTTCCTCATGATAATAAGCATAGAGTTACCAAATGACTCACCATTCCCGCTGCTAGGTGCAACCTTAGGGAATTGAAAGCACATGCCCCACAAAAATTTTGTCTATGAATATTTATAGCAGCAGTATTCAAATAGTCAAAAAGGTGGGAAGAAACCATATGTTCATAAACTAAATGTGGCATAGCTGCACAATGGAATATTAATTGACAGTCAAAAAGAATAAAATAAAGTATTGGTGTATGCTGCAAGATTAAATCTTGAAAACATTATACTAAATGAAAGAAATTATTCATTAAAGACCTCATATATTTGAAACATCCAGAATAGACAAGTTCATAGAAACACAATCTAGTAGTTCCTAGGTACTTAGGAATGAAAGCACTTGATGTGACTTCTACTAAATATGGTTTGGGTGATGAAAATGCCCTAAATTTATATAGTGGTGATGGTTTTATTGCTCTATGAATAAATTAAATAAAAACTGTACACGTTTAAAAGGTAGATTATATGTGTATTCCCTTTTATTAAGCCTGATTAAAAAACATACAGCTGGAAACAATCTAAATACTTTCAGTGAGAGAATGAGTAATGATCATGATGTAAGTACATGAGGCAGTGTTTAAGCACTGAATATGCTGGAGTTGTGACTTCTAACAGCACAGGATTCAAAAAGAATGTTACATGGATAGGGATAGGGAAAATTTAAAACATGGAAAAAACACTCAATACAGGCTAATGATTTTAATTTTAGTATTTTGTGAAAGAGATTGAGACATGGTACAAAGGAATCTTCACTTATGTTAGTAATGTTCTTAATTCTTAAAAATGATTGTGGCTATAGAGGGTTTCATTGTATTTCTTTTATGACTCTTATACTTAAATATTTTATAACCGAAAAAAGAAACAGTGATAGTAGAGGACAGGAGACTTAATAGTAAAAATTAAAATTAATTACATTCAGGGTTATCTGTAAAATTACGTTCTTTTTGATTCATTAAGTAGAGCAATTTTCTACACATAAATCATAGAGGTCAATTAACTTTGAAAGCAAAAAATCTGTAGGTTCATTAACATGAGTATTAGAGTCAAAGACTGCACCTTGCCAAATACTTTGAAAAGTGTCCAATGATCTCAGATTTTTACTGCTAGCACATCAGCTTAGAAGGCATCAGGCATATGATAGTACTGTCTTTTCCAGATAACTGCCCATGAAAATTCTGTACTTGCTCTTGCTCAGTGATTTGTCACCCTATCTGCACATTAGGATCATCTAGGGAGATTTTTTAAATCTGCCCTCTAAGTCCCCCCCCCCAGCAGATATTAAGCTTTAAGTATTTCTGGGTGAGGCCTAAGCATTGGCTGCTTTTGAAAACATTCCAGGTTATTCTAATGTGAGACCAGGTTTGAGAGGCATTGCTCAAGGCTTTGTGCTTCCTGCTTATTTGCTGTGTTCTTTGATCTCTTTTCCCAAATCCAGTTCTTTCTTTCTGGGAGTCTTTGGTATTGATGATCTTTTAAGATCTCTTCTGGCATGCACCTAGTTTTCATTTGGTCTTACTTATCTGGTTACTTGGATTTCAGCTTTCCCTGCAGCCCTGAGATGCTTTCTTATATCTTATCTTCCCAAGCTAAGCTCATAGCTCATTTCTCTGGATGAGTAGCTTTACACATTTGCTAATGAATCGCCTTGTTGATAAATAAAGAAATATCACATAACCCTTTAAAATTGGTTTTGATCTAAAATTACAGTCTGTGTTTCCTTTAAAGGCTATGCAAAGCTTAAGGAAGATAGCATTCCTGACTACTAACTCAAGGGCATTTCGATGACTCACAGAAATCCTGAGAGCCGTGCTCTCCCAGCTCAGTACTTACTGCACACACATGTATGCTTAGTTGCCTCAGTCATGTCTGACTCTTTAACTCATCAGGCTTCTCAGTCTGTGGCTTTCTCCAGGCAAAAATACTGGAGTGGGTTGCCATTTCCTTCCCCAGGAGATCTTCCTCACCCAGGGACCAAGCAATTTTCTTCTGCATTGGTAAACTACCAGGGAAGCTCCCTTAACAATACTAAACCATAAATAAAGCAATTAAAAATAGTCATCATACAAAGGCCAAATATCCCTTGGATAACTGAGATAATATCTGAAATATTATAACTGAAATAAATATAATTTCATTTAGGGAATGAAAACCCACATTTTCACCTCTAGTCTTTCTACAGTTATTTATGAAATCCCCAGGCCCTAGATCAAAGAAAATTCTCCTTTGTTTAGAGCACTGATATTCTATATGGTTTCAGCACTTGATTGGAAATGTGAGTAGAAATGTGAAATTTATGCAGACCACATAAATTTTGGCTCTGCCATTTAGCCTTGTGGCTTTGGATATATTTCTTCACCCCTTAACTCTATGTACAATAAATGAGAGTAATAATGTCTAACTCAAAGAATTTTTTGATAATTAAATTATATATTTCCAAAACTAGCAGACACTCAGAGGGCTCAAAACAAACCTTGTGCCAACCAGTACCCAGAGACCCCACAGAGACTGAGACAGAACTTTGTTTGAGCATCTCCTGTGGAGGTACAGTTCAGCAGGGGACTGCCACATGGGCAGGGGCTCTGGGTGCAGCAGACCTGGGTATGGCATACGCCCTCTTGGAGGAAGTCGCCATTAAGCCCACCATAGAGCTGTCAGAACTTACACAGGACTGGGGAAACAGACTCTTGGAGGGCACAAACAGAAAGTTTTGCACACCAGGACCCAGGAGAAAGGAGCAGTGACCCCCACAAGAGACTGACCCAGACTTGCCTGTGAGGGTTCAGGAGTCTTTGGCAGAGGTGTGGGTCGGAGGTGGCCTGATGCAAGGTGGGGGCACTGAGTGTAGCATTGCATGCATGGGACCATTTGAAGGACATCACCATTACCTTCATTACCTCCACTATAGTTTGGCCTCAGATGAAATAACAGGGAGAGACCATAACCCTGACCTTCAACAGAAGATTGGATTAAAGATTTACTGAGCACGGCCCCACCCATCAGAACAAGACCCAGTTTCCCCCTCAGTCAGTCTTTCCCATCAGGAAGCTTCCATAAGCCTCTTATTCTCCATCAGAGGGCAGACAGACTGAAAACCACAATCACAGAAAAGTAAGCAATTTGATTACATGGACCACAGCCTTGTCTAACTCAATGAAAGTATAAGCCATGCCTGCAGGGCCACCCAAGAAACAAGTCATGGTGGAAAGTTCTGACAAAATGTGGTCCACAGGAGAAGGGAATGGGAAACCACTTCAGTATTCTTTCCTGGAGAACCCATGAACAGGCATGTATGAAAAGGCAAAAAGATAGGACACTGAAAGATGAATTCCCCAGGTCAGTAGGTGCCGAATATGCTACTGGAGATCAGTGGAGAAATAACTCCAGAAAGAATGAAGAAATGGAGCCAAAGCAAAATCAGTTTTTGGATGTGTCTGGTGACAGAAGTAAAGTTGTGAATGTGACTGGTGATATAAGTAAAGTCCAGTGCTGTAAAGAGCAATATTGCCTAGGAATCTAGAATGTTAGGTCCATGAATCAAGGCAAGTTGGAAGTGGTCAAACAGGAGATGGCAATGTTGATTCCTAACATCAACATTTTAGGAATCAGTGAAATAAAATGAACTGAATGCATGAATTTAACTCAGATGACCATTATATCTACTACTATGGGCAAGAATCCCTTAGAAGAAATGGAGTATCCCTCATAGTCAACAAAATAGTCTGAAATGACTATTAGTCTAATAGTCTGGAATCTCAAAAATGACAGAATGATCTCTGTTCATTTCAAGGGCAAACCATTCAGTGTCACAGTAAACCAAGTCTATGCCCTGACCAGTAATGCTGAAGAAGCTGAAGCTGAATGGTTCTATGAAGACCTACATGACCTTCTAGAATTAACACCCAAAATATGTCCTTTTCATTACAGAGGACTGGAATGCAAAAGTAGGAAGTCAAGAAATACCTGGAGTAACAGGAAAATTTGGCATTGGAGTAGAGAATGAAGCAGGTCAAAGGGTAATAGAGTTTTGCCAATAGAACACACTGGTCATAGCAAACACCCTCTTCCAAAAACACAAGAAAAAACTGTACACGTAGACATCACCAGATGATCAATACCGAAATCAGATTGATTATATTCTTTGCATTCAAAAATGGAGAAGCTCTATACAGTCAGCAAAAACAGGACTGGGAGGTGAGTGTAGCTCAGATTATGAACTCCTTATCATCAAATTCAGACTTAAATTGAAGAAAGTAGGGAAAACTACTAGACCATTCAGGTAAGACCTAAATCAAATCCCTTACGATTATACAGTTGACGTGACAAATAGATTCATGATATTAAACCTGATAGACTGAGTGCCTGAAGAACTATGGATGGACGTTCATGACATTGCACAGGAGGCAGTGATCACAATCATCCCAATGAAAAGGAAATACAAAAAGGTGCAATGGTTGCCTGAGGAGGCCTTACAAAGAGCTGTGAAAAGAAGAGAAGCAAAAGTAAAAGGAGACAAGGAAAGATATCCTCGTTTGAATGCAGAGTTCCAAAGAACAACAAGCATAAAAAGAAAGCCTTGCTCAATGATCAATGCAAAGAAAAAGAGAAAAACAGTAGAATGCAAAAGACTAGAGATCTTTTCAAGAAAATTAGAGATACCAAGGGATCATTTCATGCAAACATGGGCACAGTACAGGACAAAAATGGTATGGACCTAAGAGAAGAGTAAGTTATTAAGAAGAGGTGGCAAGGAAACACAGAAGAATTGTACAAAAAAGATCTTCATGACACCCACCGAGAGCCAGGCATCCTGGAATGTGAAGTCAAATGGGCCTTAGGAAGCATCACTAAGAACAAAGCTAATAGAGGTGATGAAATTCCAGCTGAGCTATTTCAAATTCCCAAAGATGATGCTGTGAAACTGCTGCACTCAGTATGCCAGCAAGTTTGGAAAACTCAGCAGTGGTCACAGGACTGGAAAAGGTTACTTTTCATTTAAAATCCCTAAGAAAGGCAATGCCAAAGAATGCTCAAACTACTGCACAATTGCAGACATCTCACACGCTAGCAAAGTAATGTTCAAAATTCTCCAAGCCAGACTTCAACAGTACGTGAACCATGAACTTCCAGATACTCAAGCTGGATTTAGAAAAGGCAGAAGAACCAGAGAAAAAAATGCCAACATCTGCTGGTACATCAAAAAAGCGAGAGAGTTCAGAAAAACATCTAGTTCTGCTTTCTGGACTATGCCAAAGCCTTTGACTGTGTGGATCACAACAAGCTGTGGAAAATTCTTAAACAGGTGGGAATGCCGGCCCACCTAACCTGCCTTCTAAGAGATCTGTATATGGGTCAGGAAGCAACAGTCAGAACTGGCTATGGAATAACAGACTGGTTCCAAATGGGCAAAGGAGTACATCAAGGCTGCATATTGTCACCCTGTTTATTTAACTTATATACAGAGTACATCATGAAAAATGCTGGGCTGGATGAAGCACAGGCTGGAATTCAGATTGCTGGGAGAAATATCAGTAACTTCAGATATGGAGATGACACCACCCTTATGGCAGAAAGTGAAAAGAAGCTAAGGCGCCTCTTGATGAAAGTGAAAAAGAAGAGTGATGAAGTTGACTTAAGGCTCAACATTCAGAAAACTAAGATCATGGCATCCGGTCCCATCGCTTCCTCACAAATAGATGGGGAGACGGTGGAAACAGTGACAGAATTTATATTTGGGGGCTCCAAAATCACTGCAGATGGTGACTGCAGCCATGAAATTAAAAGACGCTTGCTCCTTGGAAGAAAAGTTATGACCAACCTAGACAGCATACTAAAAAGTGGAGACATTACTTTGCCAACAAAGGTCCGACTAGTCAAGGCTATGGTTTTTCCAGTAGTCATGTGTGGGTGTGAGAGTTGGACTATAAAGAAAACTGAGTGCCTAAGAATTGATGTTTTTTCACTGTGGTATTGGAGAAGACTCTTGAGAGTTCCTTGGACAACAAGGAGATCCAACCAGTCCATCCCAAAGGAAATCAGTCCTGAATATTCTTTGGAAGGACTGACGCTGAAGCTGAAACTCCAGGACTTTGGCCTCCTGATGCGAAGAACTGACTCCTTTGAAAAGACCCTGATGCTGGAAAAGATTGAAGGCGGAAAAGAAGGGGATGACAGAGGATGAGATGTTTGCAAGGCATCACGGACTCAGTGGACATGAGTTTTAGAAAACTCCAGGAATTGGTGATGACAGGGAAGCCTGGAGTGCCGCAGTCCCTGGGGTTGCAGAGTCAGACACAACTGACCAATGAACTGAACACTAGCAGAGTGTTTAGCCCAGGGTAGGTCTTTGATAAATGTGACCCTTCTATGATATATCTGACTTTCTTTCCTTTTCCAGTCAGTCTACACTGCCATCTCCATGCTGATCCTTGTGGACTCTTGAACTTACTGTTCAAGGGTAGTCATTATTTTCACATATCTTAACACTCATAGTTAGTGTCAGGATTCCATCCTCAGATTTTTTTCTTCAGTTAAAAATCACAGAAATCAACCATCCATCTTCAGTTCTTCTAGAAGCAGGAGAATATTTTATTAGGACTTCTAATTAGTAAGTTCTCCCCATAGTTATCATGACCATACTCAGCATCTTAACCTCTCTGTATATAATGCATGGGCTTCCATGATATCTACCACAAACCCGCACCAGATTTTCTGCTGAACTTATCTTAATGATATACTCTCCTGTGTCATTCCCTCTGTTAATGTTTTCCATGTTTGCTAAAACATTCCTGTCTCTGAATCTGCCATTTGTAATTTTTCCATATCAGAGCTAAAGGTGGATTGCGTCTTTGTAGTAACAAACCTCCATTTGATGAAAATGTACTGAACACTTTCATAATTATTATCACCTTTAAATACCGTAACAGCCCTGCAAGACAGGTATCATTATTTCTGTTTTAAATGTGAGATTGAGAGATGTTGCCACCAATTATACAACAAACAACTAAAAGAGCTGTGTGCGTGCATGCTAAGTCACTTCAGTTGTGTCTGACTCTGTGTGATCCCATGGACTGTACCCCGCCAGGCTCCTCTGTCCATGGGGTTTTTCAGGCAAGAATCCTGGAGTAGGTAGCTTCTGCAAGGGGTCTTCCCCACTCAGGTATCCAACCTGGGTCTGTTACATCTCCTGTATTGGCAGGCAGGTTCTTAACCACTAGTGCCACTTGGGAAGCCTGTCATCCACTATAGTTCAAGATCATGTTAAAATTCACGTTCTCCACTTTATAACTTGAAGTTTGTCAGTCTGATTCCCATACTTAAAACTGTGCTTTGAAATAGCACTTTTTAGGCTAAATTCAGTAAGATTTAATCAGCTTTCCCTTAATCTCTCACTGCCTGGCAAAGTTGATCAAGTAATTTCACAAAATTCACTTGAATGGCATCAGGCTTTGGGCTCCACTTTGAAGTGTCCATTACTCCTCATCTTCCTACTAATGGTGGTCTTTCCAATGCCCTTTCCCTCCTTCTATTTTCTTTAAAGTTCTAGTCTGTAGATTTTATTTGCATGTAAAATATCAACTCTCAGACCAAGTTATTAACTCTCGAATATTTTTCTCAAACCCAATTTCTTCCACAAACACACCATCGCATAGCTGTGATAGGCTGAATAATGACTCCATGTCTTAATTCTAAGAACCTGTGAATATGTTACTTGATAGGGCAAAAGGGAATTTGCAGATGTGATTAGGTTAAGAATCTTGAAATGGGAAGAGTATCCTGGATTATTTGGTGTAGTAACAATCTGAGGGCACTCATTCAGTTGTATCCTATTCTTTTTGACTCCATGGACTATAGCCTGCCAGGCTCCTCTATCCGTAGGATTTTCCAGGCAAGAATACTGGAGTGAGTTGCCATTTCCTATTCCAAGGAATCTTCCCAACCCAGGGATCAAACTTGGTGTCTCCTGCATTGGCAGGCAGATTCTTTAGCACTGTGCCATCTGGGAAGCCCATGCTGGATTATTTAGGTGTTATCACAGTGTTCTTAGGGAGTCAGAAGAATCAGAATGAGTGGTAGTCAGAAATGTGACAAAAAAAGCAAAAGGCAGGGAGCATGAGCCAAGGAATGTTCAAGGTGACTTCTAGAAGCTGAAGAAATTAAAGAAACAAAGTCTCTTCTTAGCCTCTGAAGGAACCAGTTCTTACCTTGACTTCAGCTCAGTGAGGCTGATTCTGGATTTTGACTTTCAAAACTATAAGAAACAAGGTGTTTTACTATGGTAATGAGTTTGTGGTGATGTGTTTAGTAGCAATAGGAAACTGATTCTGAAGAGAATTTACTTGTGGTTGAAAATTAATCAGTATAAAATAAAATTTGTCTCTAAAAGTGAAAGTCGCTCAGTCACGTCTGACTCTTTGCGGGTATAATCCATGCAATTCTCCAGGCCAGAATACTGGAGTGGAGATCTTCCCAACCCAGAGACTGAACCCAGGTCTCCCGCATTGCAGGTGGATCCTTTATGAGCTGAGCCACAAGGGAAGCCCAAGAGTAATGGAGTGAGTAGCCTATCCTTTCTCCAGGGGATTTTCCCCGCCCAGGAAAGGAAGCAAGGTCTCCTGCATTACAGGCAAATTCTTTACCAACTGAGCTATAAGGAAAGCCCCTTGTCTCTAAAACCTGCCGTTATATTCAGTTCTGTCTTACAAAAGGAATTAAAGCACTCCCAAAGTCTTACTGACTTTTTCTTCATCATGTCACTTTCTTTCACTGTTGTACCTCATGAACCTAATTCAGACATAATCAACTTATTCCTGACTACTGCTGCAGAGAATTCCCACCTGATTCCTTTTTACCAAGCTCTCTTCACTTTAGTTTATCAAGTAAATTTACATCAACCTTCTTTAGGTTCCACATTTCTCTAAAATTTTCAGTCTGTTCATCACTTATCAAGTAAATTATTGACTCTTTAAGTGACTATTCAAGGATCTCTTCATTTTTTCAGTGCACATTTCCATAGTGTCCATTCTGCAGGAAGAAAGCTTACTCCTCTTAAAGAAAAATTACTCCTTTCAAGGCATGTAACACATTTTTATATCATATGTGTGTTAAGGAATGCCATGAATTACTATGTTAAAGATTCCACTGTTTTAAGTATAAAATAGTTAACATACATATTAAATTTAGGGTTCTGATAAAGGGAAAGGAGGATCCTGTCTTAATCTTGTATTTCTTGTGCTTCATTTTACAGCATGTTAAATGGAATACTATTGAATAATATTAACTAACAAAAAGAACAATTCAGGAAAAATAAGGCTATTTAATATGTACTGGCACAATTAATTCATTCTTTGTATTTTTTTTTCTGAGAGAAAATAAAATAATAGCAGAGCTATCTAAAAAGAGAGGAAAGGTTTTGAAGTATTTTTCAGCAGTAAGAAATTATGCATAGCTAAATACAAATTAACATAGAATTTAAGTAGGAAAAAAGCTCAGTATATTTAATGTTGTATTTCTTTTATTTATAAGCGCACACACATACGTATATGTGTGTATATATCATACTAGGCATGGTCCTAAGTTCTGTGGAATAAAAAAGAGAATTGTCAATATCAAAGGGTCTTATAGTGTATTTGTGCTCAGTTGCTCAGTTGTGTCTGACTCTTTGCGACCCCAGGGACTGTAACCTAAAAGGCTCCTCTGTCCATGCGATTTCCCAGGCAAGAATACTGGCGTGGGTTGCCATTTTCTACTCCAGGGATCTTCCTGCCCCAGGGATCAAACCCACATCTCCTGCATCTCCTGCATTTACAGGCAGGTTCTTTACCACTGAGCCACCAGGGAAGCCCATATAGTTTATTAGTGTTAATTAAGTGTTTGGTAGAATTATTCAATGAGAATATTGGTATCGGGAATTTATTGAGAGTGAGTTTGTTTTGATGATTGCAGATTAAATGTCTTTGTTAGTTATAGAGCTATTCAAACTATCTTATTTTATATTAGGTGAGTAGTGAAAGCCTTTGTTTTTTAGGAAGTGGCTCATTTCATCTAGCTTATAATATGTTTGCAGAGGTATTGGTAGCGTTTCTTTGTCATGTTTTTGATATCTTCAGGGTCCCGTATAGTGATAATCCTCTATTTAATTGTTGATATTGGTAATTTTAGTAATTTGAATCTTCTCTTTTTTTCTGTTTGTCATTCTTGCTAGAGATTTACCTATTTTATTGATCTCTTCAAAGTACCAACTATTTTGCTGATTTTTCTTTATTGCTATTATTTTAAATATTATTGATTTATACTCTTATGTTTAGTACATTTTTTTTTCCTTTTTGCTCTGGGTTTATTTTACTCTCCTCCTTGGTTGATTATTGCTATGGGAGCTCAAGATTTGAAGTGGCTTATTTTCTCTTTCATAAAGTGTGTAAATATATAAAAATATCACTCTTGGTTCTAAAATAACTATATTTCAAAAATGTTGATATGTTCTACATTCATTTTCATATAGTTCAATGAAATTTTTGTTTTCCTGAGACTTGGTCTTTGATATCTGCATTATTTAGAAGTGTGTTTTTTACTTTCCATGTGTTTTGGAGATTATCTTTTTTATTTTTCAGTAATTTTTAGGGTATTGTTTGACATATGCATATTTAGGGCTATGTGTATTATTGGTGAAATTGTTCTTGTCAATCATTGTATAATGTCCTTCTCCATCTCTGGTGATATTCTTTGGTTTTAAATCACACCTGTTTTATACTTATAGAGACACTTGCTTTTTTTGATAGATATTTGCATTGCATGTATTTTCTATTTTTTCCTTTCAGCCTGCTTGTATTGTTATATTTGAAGTGAGTTTATTATAGACAGAATATATTGGGTCATGTTTTTTAATTCCACTTTGCTAATCTCTCTTTTTTGGTGAATCTAGAAATTTTATAATAGATATTATTGATATTTTAGGGCTTAAGCATGCCATTTGCTTTTTTTCTGTTATTTCTTTGTTCTTTCTTGTGTATTTCTTGATCAAATTTAGAACTCTTACTTGATTTATCTATAGTGTTTTTGAGCATATGTCTATGTGTGGCATTTTTATTGGTTTCTCTAGGTATTATATTGCATATATGTAGCTTATCACAGTCTACAAGGGTTGTCACTTAACCTGTTTAAGTGACAAGCAGAAATCTTACTTCTCTATGTGTTCCTTTGTTCTCCCTATTTATAATCTAATTGTCTTAAATATTCTCTCTCTGTATATAAAAATTACATTAGAAAGCATTATATTTTTGTTTCAACCATCAAACACAATTTTAAAAACTCAAGAGTAAGAGGCATGCCTATTACATTTTTCATATTATGTTTACCAAGTTAATTTTTCCTGATATCCTAAGATTATTTCTTTTATTGTTCCCCTCTCTTTAAAGATCTTCATTAGACTTTCCTTTAAGGTAGGCATAATGGTGATAAGATCTTCATTTTTTTATCTTGTGCTGTACTTAGTTGCTCAGTCGTGTCCGACTCTTTGTAACCCCACGGACTGTAGCCCATCAGTCTCCTCTATCCATGAGAATTCTCCAGGCAAGACTACTGGAGTGGGTTGCCATGTCCTCCTCCAGGAGCATCTTCCAAAACCAGGGACTGAAGTCAGAGATTATCTTGGGCTTCCTAGGTGACTCAGTGGGTGAAGAATCCAGCCACAATGCAGTAGACGCATTTTTCCTGGGTTCCATAATCATTGAAGATGGTGACTGCAGCCATGAAATTAAGACCGTTGTTCCTTGGAAGAAAAGCTATGACCAACCTAGACAGCATATTAAAAAGCAGAGACATTACTTTGCCAACAAAGGTCTGTCTATTCAAAGCTATGGTTTTTAAGTAGTCATGTATGGATGTGAGAGTTGGACCATAAGAAAGCTGAGCACTGAAGAATTGATGCTTTTGAACTGTGGTGTTGGAGAAGACTGTTGAGAGTCCCTTGGACTGCAAGGAGATCAAACCAGTCCATCCTAAAGGAAATCAGTCCTGAATATTCATTGGAAGGAATGACGGTGAAGCTGAAACTCCAGTACATTGGCCACCTGATTTGAAGAACTGACTCATTGGAAAACACCCTGATGCTGGGAAAGATTGAAGGCAAGAGGAGAAGGGGATGACAGAGGATGAGATGGTTGGATGGCATCACCAACTCTGTGGATATGAGTTTGACCAAGCTCCAGGAGTTGGAGCCTGGTCAGGGAAGCCTGGCATGCTGTATTAGAGGGGGTCACAAAGAGTCAGACATGACTGAGTGACTGAACTGAACTGAACTGAATACTGGTTTGATCCCTGGGTTGGAGAGATCCCCTCGAGGAAGGCATAGCAGTCCACTCCAGTAGTTTTAACTGGAGAATCTCATGGACAGAGGAGCCTGGCAGGCTATAGTCCACAGGGTCACAAAAAATCAAACACAACTGGCACGGCTGAGCACTCACACATGAGGTTATCTTAAGTTCTCCATCATCATGAATGATGTTTTTGCTGGGTATGGATCTTGAAATGTGTATGTACGTGTGTATTGTGCATTCAAGCCTGAGAATTTGGACAGCTGATGGTGTAGTTCTAGTTCAGAGGCCAGTAAATTTGAGATCCATGAAGAGCTACTGTCCCAGTTCAAAGGCATTCAGGCTGGAAATTCTTTTACTGTGGAGAAGGTCAGCCTTTTTGTTCTATTCAGGTTTCAGCTGATTGAATGATGCCTACTAGCATTAGACAGGGTGATCTCCTTTACTGAGTCTACTGATTTAAACATTAATCTCATCTGGAAAAAACCCTCACAGAAACATCCACGATAATATTTGACTAAGTATCTGGGCACCTCATGGTTCATTGAAATTGACCCAGAAACTTAACCATCACACTCAACAAAGATTAGTTAGTAACAATTCATTCAAAGAAGTATTCAACATCCATTAACACTGATGATTATGAATACAATACAGACACAAGGAGAGGTGCTAACTAAAGAGTCATAAATGTACTGAAAGGTAAAATAGCATGATCTGTGCCTAATACAATATATGCCCACAAATCTGATTTAAAAGCAATACCTTAAAGTGATAACAATAATTGAAATTATATAGTAAAATTTTTTTTAATTTTTGAAACAAAATATGGTTGTATTGATTTTGTAATGAAATCAGTATTTTTGAAAGTGATTTTATAATCACAAGTCAAATTTAAAAGTTCTTGACATGTTA
The DNA here is from genome assembly GCA_007570785.1 of Antilocapra americana. Taxonomy (NCBI): domain Eukaryota; kingdom Metazoa; phylum Chordata; class Mammalia; order Artiodactyla; family Antilocapridae; genus Antilocapra; species Antilocapra americana. The sequence goes on along the minus strand of ML660787.1, from coordinate 9,240,121 downwards.
TTATGGAGAAAGGACATGTCCATAATCTCATCACATATTCATAATTATAGTTAATATTTTGGTCCATTTCTCTATGTGAAAGGAATATAAGACATCTTTCTAATTAATTAAATAAATATTTGTTGAATGCCAGCTTTGTTACCAGGCTCTATTTTACATGGTAGGGATATAGCAGTAATCTACAGTGACAGTATGAAGAACAATACCCTTCATCCCTTGTGGAGCTTACATTCTAGTGATTATCTTTAATGTTTAGATGTTTGCATTGCTTTAAAATATGTCTGATAAGAATTTCCATGTTTTTTCCTGATTTTTAAAGGTGCTATATTTTATATTTTAATACAGGCATTATGTATCATACAGTGGATACATAATACATCTTTACAAAGTTCTTTGACTATTATCAAAGACTGGATGTTCTGTAATTATTTAATAATAAAATATTATTATAAATGACTTGAGTATTAGTCCATAAAGTTGTTTTATTCTAGATGTGTGTCTTATTTAACCATAAGATATACCAGAAATTCAGTTACTAAGATAATGAGCATATATTTTGAGACTCTTAATGACTCATCCAAGTATCCCTATCCATGCTTCTTTTTGTTTGTTTTATTTTCAATTAAAGCAGAGACCTTTCAAAATTGAAATATTATTGATGTACAGTACTATATTTTATAGATGTACACTGCTATGATTCATACTTTTTAAAGGTGGTGTTAGATTTGTAGTCATTGTAAAATACTTGCCATATTCCCTGTGTTGTACATTATATACTTGTAGTTATTTTATACCTTAATAGTTTATAACTCTTAGTCACCTACTCCTCTATTGCCCCTCTTCCTCCCCTCTCTCCACTGGTAACCACTAGTTTATTCCCTATATCTATGAATCTGCTTCTTTTGTGTTATGGTCACTAATTTATTGCATTTTTTAGATTCCACGTATAAATATTGCTCTGACTTATTTCACTTAGCATAATGCCCTGCAAGTCCATCTGTGTTGGCAAAATCGTTCCTTTTTGGCTAAGTAGTATTTCATTGTATATATGCATACCACATCTTCTTTATCCATTCAACTGTTGATGGACACTTAGGTTGCGTCCATATCTTGGCAATCGTAAACAACGCTGCTATGAATATGTAGATGCATGTATAATTTTTTTCTTTTTAAAAAAATATTTATTTATTGAAGTATAGTTGATTTACAATGTTGCTTTAGTTTCCGCTATACAACAAAGTGATTGAGTTATACATATATGTAATTTTTAATTTTATTTTCCTTTATGATTTATCACAGGATACTGAATACAGTTCCTGATACTATACCTGTCTGTGCATCCATCCTGTATGTAATAGTTCACATTTGCTAATTCCAAACTCCCATTCCATCCCTTTCCCAACCCACCTCCCCTTTGGCAACCATAAGGCTATTTTCTATGTCTATGAGTCTGTTTCTGTTTCATGGATAAGTTTATTTGTATCATATTTTAGATTCCACATAAAAGTAATATCATATGGTATTTGCCTTCCTCTTTTTAATTGATTTCACTTAGTATTATAATCTCTGGGTCCATCTATGTTGCTGCAAATGGCATTATTTGATTCTGTTTTTATGGCTGAGTAATATTCCACTGTGTGTGTGCATGTGTGTGTGTAAACACACACACATACACACATCACATCTTCATTATCCATTTATCATTGACATTTATCTGTCAGTGAACCTTTAGGCTGTTTCCATATCCTGGATATTATAAGAAGTGCTGCTATGAACATAGGGGTACATGTATATTTTCAAATTATAGTTTTGTTTAGATATATGCCCAGGGGTGGAAGTGCTGGATCATATAATAGCTATGCTTTTAGTGTGTTAGGCAACCTTTGTACTGTTTTCTGTAGTGGCTGTGCGAATTTATGTTTCTACCAGCAGTGTAGGAGGGTTCCATTCTCTCCAACCCTATCTACCATTTATTATTTGTAGCTTTTTTAGTGATGGCCATTCTGAGTGGTATGAGGTACTACCTTATAACAATTTGGATTTACATTTGTCTATTAATTAGTGATGATGACAATCTTCTTATATGCTTATTGTCCATCTGTATGTCTTCTTTGGTTAAAGTGGCTGTTTTGCCCATTTTTAATTTTTTATTATTATTATTGGGTTGTATGGGCTATTTATATATATTTTCTGGGTTTCCCTGGTAGCTCAGACAGTGAAGAATCCACCTGCAATGAAGGAGACAAAGGTCAAGTCCCTGGGTTGGGAAAAATCCCCTGGAGAAGGGAATGGCTACCTACTCTAGTATTCTTGCCTGGAGGATTCCATGGACAGAAGAGCCTGGCATGCTACAGTCCATGGGGTCACTAAAGAGTCAGACATTAGGAACTAATTAAATCCTGGTTGGTTGTATCATTTACAAATATTTGCTCCCAATGCATAGGTTATCTTTTCATATTGTTTATGGTTTCCTTTGCCATACAAAACCTTGTACATTTGATTAGGTTCATTTGATTATTTTTATTTTATTTCTATTGTTTCAGGACCTGATCTAAGAAAAGATGGTATGATTTATGTCAGAAATCATTAGTATGATTTATGTTCTCTTCTAGAGGTTTTATGGTGCGTCTTATATTTAAATCTTTAAACAGTTTTGAATTAATTTTTGTGTATGGTAATAGGATGTCTTTAAATTGCATTGATTTTCATGTGGTTTTCCAACTTTTTCCTCAGAATTGCTTTGGCAATGCTGTCTTTTGTGATTCAATATAAACTTTAGTTCTGTGACAAAAGACCTGAGTAATTTGATATTGTTTGTGGATTTTTTTGACGATAGCCATTCTGGCTGATGTGAGGTGACATCTCATTGTAGTTTTGATTTGTATTTCTGTAATAATTAGTGATGTTGGACATCTTTTTGTGTGCCTATTGGCCATCTGTATATCTTTGGAGAAATGTCTATTTAGGTCTTCTGCCTGTAATTTTCTTTTTAGTGGTGTCTGGTTTTGGTACCAGGGTGATAATAGCTTCATAGAATGTCTTTGGGGATGTTCCTTCCTCTTCAATTTTTTGGACGAGTTTTTTAGAAGAGTTGGTTTATGTTCTTCTCTCTATGTTCAGTGTAATTCACCTGTGGAACCATCTGGCCCTGGACTTCTGTTTGTAGGAAGTTTATTACAGATTTTATTTCACTTCTAGTAATTGATCTGTTCAAATTACCTATTTCTCCATGATTCAATTCTGGTGGGCTATAGATTTCTAGAAACTTGTCCATTTATTCTAGGTTGTCAAATTTTTTGACATCTAATTGTTCATAGTATTCTCCAAGGGCTTTTTGCCTATTTCAGTAGTATCAATTATTATTTCTCATCTTTCATTTCTTATTTTATTTTGATCCTCTCTCTTTTCTTCTTGGTGAGCCTGGCCAGAGGTTTGTCAATTTTATTTGTCCTTTCAAAGAACCAGATACTGGTTTTGTTGATTTTCTCTATTAATGTTTAACCTCTATCTTATTTATTTCCTCTGATCATTATTATTGCTTTCCTTTTTCTGAATTTAGATTTTGTTTTTCTTTTTCTAATTCTTTTAGTTGGTAGCTTAGGTTATTTACTTCAGATTCTTCTTTCTTTCTTTTTTTTTTTTAAAGGGAGGCCTGTATCACCATGAACTTCACTCTAAGAACTAACTGCTTTTGCTGCATCCCAGAGATTCTGTATGATGTGTCTTCATTGTGATGAAAACAGACAGACCCTACTCAGCCTCCATGTACCCACACCCACAAAATCAACAGCTGCTAAGGCCGAACATGTCCCAACCATGGGACCCCTATAGTTCACTTGGGTGTCCTGAAGGCACTGGGTTTGCAAAGCTGGGAGCAGTGGCATAGTCCACAGATCATACAGCCATGTGGAGAGGGCTCAGGTTTTAGCCCTGCTCCCTTAATCAGAAGCCTCTGGGAATCATCTGACTTCAGCCCTGACACAGCATGTGGGCATCCCCCCACCCCCCACATCTGCACACTCCCTGGGCGCTTAGAGACAGTGCTGCACTGGCTGAGAGCGCTCAGAGAGGCTGTTTGGTGGGTCCCACCCCTCCTTCCTATACTCTTTAATAATGACACTTCGCTTTCATGGTGGAACTGAACTATTTTGTGTATTCATAGTTGCCGCCATTCCACACTCCAGCCCCTCTAGGCTGTCTTCATGCATCCAACCACAGGACTCCGCCTGGGTCTGTCCTCTGAAGCCCGAGTTTCAGCACACTGTCCCTGTGTGCTCCAGCTGATGGTGTCTCAGGCTGGAGAGTGCAGGACGGTGGCACGGGCCCTCTGTGCTGGTCTCTCTCTGTTCTGCCTGCTGCAAACTGGCTTCTACATGCTCCTCTTGAGCCTCTGAAGCAAACTTTCAGTCCCAGCTATTCTTCCTGTGGGTGAAGGGGCTTTCCAGGGTGTGGGAACTTTTCCTCTTTCACAGCTCCCTTTCAGAGACATATATATGGTTCTGATCCCCCACCTTTTTTCTCTTTCATCCTGCCCAGTTACATGGGGTTAAGTTCAGTTCAGTTATTGAGTCATGTCCCAACTCTTTGCGACCCCATGGACTGCAGCATGCTGGGCTTCCCTGCCCTTCACCATCTCCTGGAGTTACTCAAATTCATGTCCATTGAGTCGGTGATGCCATCCAACCATCTCCTCCTCTGTTGTCCTCTTCCCCTCCAATCTTCATCCTTCCCAACAACAGGGTCTTTTCCAATGAGTCAGTTCTTCGCATGAGGTGGCCAAAGTATTGGAGGTTCAGCTTCAGCATAAGTTTATTCAATGAGTATTCAGGACTGATTTCCTTTAGGATGGACTGGTTGGATCTCCTTGTTGTCCAAGGGACTCTCAAGAGTCTTCTCCAACACCACAGTTCAAAACCATCAATTCTTCAGCACTCAACTTCCTTTATAGTCCAATTTTCACATCCATACATGACTACTGGAAACACCATAGCTTTGACCAGATGGACCTTTGTCAGCAAAGTAATGTCTCTGCTTTTTAATATGCTGTATAGTTTGGTCATAGCTTTCCATCCAAGGAGCAAGTATCTTTTAATTTCATGGCTACAGTCACCGTCTGCAGTGATTTTGGAGCCCCCCAAAATAAAGTCTGGTTTCTGTTGTTTCCCCATCTATTTGCCCTGAGGTGATGAGACTGGACCCCATGATCTTGGTTTTGAACATTGAGTTTCAAGCCAACTTTTTCACTCTCCCGTTTCACTTTCATCAAGAAGCTCTTTAATTCCTCTTTGCTTTCTGCCTAAGGGTGGTATCATCTCCATAACTGAGGTTATTGATATTTCTCCCAGCAATCTTGATTGCAGCTGGTGCTTCATTCAGCCCAACATTTCACATGATGTACTCTGCATATAAGTTAAATAAGAAATGTGACAATATACAGCCTTGACATACTCCTTTCTCAATTGGAACCAGTTCATTGTTCCATGTCTGATTCTAACTGTTGCTTCTTGACTGGCATACAGATTTCTCAGGAGGCAGGTAAGGTGGTCTTGTATGCCCATTTCTTCAAGTATTTTCCAAAGTTTCATGGAGATCCTTCTGCACTTTTGGATATGTGAGATCTTCTGCCAGCATTTAGTAGATTTTTTTTTAAATTTTTATCACATATAGATGTATTTCTGATATGTTTGTGGGAGGAGGTAAGCTCTACATCCTTTTAGCTTGACATCTTGATTGGAGCCCCTGTGCTTCTAATAGCAACACTTCTGAGTGTTCATCTTGCCTTATTCAGGTGTGGGTAGCATATTGTATAATTATTCTCTAATCTTAGTTAAAAATTGCTATCCCAGAGTTCTTTCCCTTTCTTTCTCTCTCTTTTCATGTCTATTTTGTGTTAAGATCATGTCTTCTGTTTTTGTTTTCTTCATTTAAAATGGTCTCTTTATAATATTTCTTTATCTAATTAGCTACTGAAGGCTTCTTATTATAATGTTTAAGCTCTATACATAAAATGATAGTTGTACATATTTTTCCAATGTATTCTTTTCTTTTAATTATGATTGTCTCAGAAGCATTACTACTCTTATTACTGGTATTACCAGTGCTGCTAGCATCACAAGAACTGTTTTTATGCTGTTGAGTCTGTCAGTCTTCCAGTATGCTGACTTCTAACATAGAGAGTCATGTTTTCTGTGGATATTAGCTGAATATTCTCAGTTTAGGAGCTTTAAAAACTTACTGTATTCATGTTAAATTTGAAATCACTGCATGTGTTGTTATGGGGTAAGAATCTCAAGTTTTTCCTCCTTTCAATTCTGATTCTCCCAGCACTTTTAAAAATAAATCTTTAAAATTTTACTTTCATTTATTTTTATTTTGTGGCTATGCTGAGCTGCATGAAAGTGAAAGTGAAGTTGCTCAGTGGTATCCAACTCTACGACCCCATGGACTGTAGCCTACCAGGCTCTGTCCATGGGATTTTCCAGGCAAGAGTACCTGAGTGGATTTCCATTTCCGACCCAGGGATACAACCTCTGTCTCCCACATTGAAGGCAGATGCTTTTCCCTCTGAACCACCAGGGAATCCCCATATGGGGGTGCTGAGTTGCATATGGGATCTTAATTTCCCAACCAGAGGTCAAACCCAGGCCTCCTACAGTTCCCAGAATTTTTAATTTACTAATTCTTGTTAAGTCGTTGATTCATATAACCTCTGACTTTTACAGAATTATTATCTAGAATAAGGGGAGCCCTTTATAAGCTGAAATAATTTATATTTTCCTATTGTACATTTATTTCAGCTAAGTTTTTCCTCTGCATAGTTTATTCTCCTTGATCACAGAGTTTTTTTTTTTTTTTTATTTTCTTTACTTTATTGTGTTGGTTTTGCCATACATTGACATGAATCCGCCATGGGTATACATATGCTCCCCCTCCAGAATCCTCCTCCCTCCTCCCTCCCCCTGGGTCATCCCAGTGCATCAGCCCCAAGCATCAAACTTGGGCTGGCGATTGATTTCACATATGATAATTAACATGTTTCACTGCCATTCTCCCATATCATCCCACCCTTGTCCTCTTCCACAGAGTCCACGAGTCTTTTCTATACATCTGCGTTCCTTTTGCTGTCTCGCATGCAGGGTTCTCATTACCATCTTTCTAAATTCCATATATATGCGTTAGTATACTGTATTTTTGTTTTTCCTTCTGGCTTACTTCACTCTGGATAATAGGCTCCATTTCTGTCCACCTGAGTAGAACTGCTTCAAATGAATTTTTTTTTAATGCTGAGTAATATTCTGTTGTGTATATGTACCACAGCTTTCTTATCCATTTGTCAGTTGATGGGCATCTAGGTTGCTTCCATGTCCTGGCTATTGTAAACAATGCGGTGATGAACATTGGGGTACACGTGTCTCTTTCAATTCTGGTTTCCTCGGTGTATATTCCCAGCAGTGGGATTGCTGGGTCATATGGCAGCCAAAAGCTGGTTCTTTGAGAAGATAAATAAAATTGACAAACCATTAGCCAGACTTATCAAGAAACAAAGGGAGAAGAACCAAATCAACAGAATTAGAAATGAAAACGGAGAGATCACAACAGAAAACACAGAAATACAAAGGATCGTAAGAGACTATTATCAGCAACTATATGCAAATAAACTGGACAACCTGGATGAAATGGACAAATTCCTAGAAAAGTAAAACTTTCCAAGACTAAACCATGAAGAAATAGATAATCTTAACAGACCCATCACAAGCACGGAAATTGAAACCATAATCAGAAATCTTCCAAAAAACAAAAGCCCAGGACCAGATGGCTTCACAGCTGAATTCTACCAAAAATTTAGAGAAGAGCTAACACCCATTCTACTCAAACTCTTCCAGAAAATTGCAGAGTAAGGTAAACTTCCAAACTCATTCTATGAGGCCACAATCACCCTAATTCCAAAACCCGACAAAGATGCCACAAAAAGAGAAAACTACAAGCCAATATCACTGATGAACATAGATGAAAAAATCCTTAACAAAATTCTAGCAAATAGGATCACAGAGTTTTAAGTGAATAAAAAGACAGTTGTCTAACCAACCAGATGAGTTAATGAGGCCTGATAGTTAGTACGGTAGAGATGCCAGAGCAGTTTAACCACCTTAACATCCATATCTTAACTATGGAAAAAAGAAAATTATGAAACATTTAAGAGGCAAGATGTAATCACATACATGTATTGAACCCAAAGCTAATTTGCTTTATTTGTTCAAAAGTTTCTATAGTGTGTTTTTTTTACCCCTGTTCCAGAAATCATCTGTAAGCCATCAATTTTTTTTTTTTTAAATTTTCTTTACTTTATTGTGTTGGTTTTGCTATACATTGACATGAATCCGCCATGGGTATACATATGTGTGCAAATAAGGAAATGAAATCAATTTCTTGTGGGATATTTCTTCATAGTATCTACATGGAACTAGCAATTTAAAATTGTATCATTCATGCATCTCTGTTTTCTCAAAGTGATGTGCTGTTTCAAATGTTAGGTGATACAATTGAGTTTTGTAGTTATCACAACCCTAATTTCACATGAAAGCCAATTGAGATCATAAGAGATAGTCTCACCTAGGAAACCAAAAGTCTGTCTGAAAATTTGCCCCAAGGAGATAATCACTTACAATAAAGATTCTGATTCCTTTTTTGACATTTAACTGCTGACATCTTTCAAGCTCCATCCCTTTCCTTCCTCTCTATCTGGACACTCTGATAAGAAAAACTAAATGTTTCCTCCCATGACTGCAGTGGGAAGTTCAGAATGCCCAACCTCACCCCAGAAGCTTCAGCCTTTATACCCCAATCACCATAACACTCTTAAGAGAGTCAGCCCTTTCTTATCTCCCAAACCATATTTGGAATTACTTAGAAGAAAATATTTTATTAACCTCTTGATACACGTGTGAAATCACCAATCTCAGTATCTAAACCAATTTGGGGATCCATCCTGCCCCTCTGGAGATAACTACAATGCACTCAGTTTGATCTCTCTAGTAGTGACCAGGTATCATTCTGACCAATCAATTGTTGTTACTGATTACTAAGTCTGAATTACCATTTACCCAAGTGGTTTGTTTACTTTCTCTTTATTTATTTAATTTAAAAAGTAAGTTTCAACTGAAGAGAAAAATTGTAATCATTACCTTGCCCAATAAGTTGGTAAGTCCTTCTTTTTGAGAGATTAATAAAAAAAAGTTCTAAAAGTAATTTAGTTATTTCTTATTTTGTGCATGGAAGAGAATGGTAATAAAAAAATAATAGAAAATAGATATGAGTGATGTAAGAAACTGATGAATTATACAGAGCCTGTAAATACTTTTGGAGATATCCAGAGAAATCATACATGAGATGAACCTAGGTAACTTCAAAGACTTATCAGTGTTTTGAAAAAAGAAAGAAGATACTGACAGTAATGTGTATTTTATAAAGCCTTTATGCAAAGAAGTGGTTGATAAGAAGCAGGAAGATACTTTGTTTTATAATTCTGTGAAATTAAAAATCCAGGCACATTACCTTACTCTATGATGAAAATAATCTAAAGAAAAAAATCAATTTTCGTTTTTCACCTTTCATCTTTCATTTATTTTTTCCTTCTCTGTTTATGCTTACATCAGTTCAGTTCAGTTCAGTCACTCAGTCCTGTCCGACACTTTGCGACTACATGAATTGCAGCACACCAGGCCTCCCTGTTCATCACCAACTCCCGGACCACCCAAACCCATGTCCATCGAGTCGGTGATGCCATCCAGCCATCTCATCCTCTGTTGTTCCCTTCTCTTCCTGCCCCCAGTCCTTCCCAGCATCAGGGTCTTTTCCAATGAGTCAACTCTTCGCATGAGGTGGCCAAGTATTGCAGTTTCAGCTTCAACATCAGTCCTTCCAATGAACACCCAGGACTGATCTCTTCTAGGATGAAGTGATTGGATCTCCTTGCAGTACAAGGGACTCTCAAGAGTCTTCTCCAACACCAAAGTGCAAAAGCATCAATATTTTGGCACTCAGCTTTCTTTATAGTCCAACTCTCACATCCGTACATGTCTACTGGAAAAACCATAGCCTTGACTAGATGAAGCTTTGTTGGCAAAGTAATGTCTCTGCTTTTCAGTATGATATCTAGGTTGGTCATAACTTTCCTTCCAAGGAGTAAGCATCTTTTAATTTCATGGCTGCAGGCACCAGTTGCAGTGATTTTGGAGCCCCCCAAAATAAAGTTTGACACTGTTTCCACTGTTTCCTCATCTATTTACCATGAAGTGATGGGACCAGATGCCATGATCTTAGTTTTCTGAATGTTGAGCTTTAAGCCAACTTTTTCACTCTCCTCTTTCACTTTCATCAAAAGGCTCTTTAGTTCTTCCTCATTTTCTGCCATAAGAGTGGTTTCATCTGCATATCTGAGGTTATTGATATTTCTCCCAGCAATCTTGATTCCAGCTTGTGCTTCCTCCAGCCCAGCATTTATCATGATGTACTCTGCATAGAAGTTAAATAAGCAGGGTGACAATATACAGCCTTGACGTACTCCTTTTCCTATTTGGAACCAGTTTATTGTTCCATTTCCAGTTCTAACTGTTGCTTCCTGACCTGCATACAGGTTTCTCAAGAGACAGGTCAGATGGTCTGGTATTTCCATCTCTTTCAGAATTTTCCACAGTTTATTGTGATCCACACAGTCAAAGGCTTTGGCATAGTCAATAAAGCTGAAGTAGATGTTTTTCTGGAACTCTCTTGATTTTTGATAATCCAGTGGAGGTTGGCAATTTGATCTCTGGTTCCTTTGCCTTTTCTAAACCAGGTTGAACATCTGTAAGTTCACGGTTCACATACTGCTGAAGCCTGGCTTGGAGAATTTTAATCATTACTTTACTAGTGTGTATGGCCCTTATTCCTTGAGTGACTTGTATTCACTTACTAGAAAATTCATTAATATAAAATTTTCTCTCTTTGACTTACTGCAGTTTTTCCCCATAATGGTGTCTTTGCTAAATTGTAATGAATTTTAACATTTAGAAATAAAGTTTAAAAGGAAAGTTTACTCTTATTTACCATATTACCTATAAATAGGAGTGAAGCAAGTTCAAATCATAGGATCAATATTCAGAAGCAGAGATTTGAATATAACCAATTAGGTTTCATCCCTTCTCTCATCTTTGAAATTCAGTTTGTAAAAGTTAGTTTAAAGGTTTTATCTCCATATTTCTAGTCCTCATTCCATTCACCATTGGCACTGATGTGTCTGTGTAGCCATTTATCTCTAGTATTTCGTACTGTTTTACCTGAACAAATGGTTTCACTTGGAGGAATTTTAGATACATGTGGTTTTATGTATACATATATGTATCTGTGTATGTGTATACATATATATGTATCTGTATATATATATATATGTATGTGCATGTATGTGTGTGTGTGTACACACACATTAATTATGTTACACCATAACTTATTCCATGCTTTTCCTGGTGCCATTACTTTACATCAATCCATTTTTAATTGTGAAATGATAAAGTCTATTTTCTCCTTCTCTATTTTTCTTCCTATTTCTCCTAAATCTTGTATGACTGTTCATTGCTAAGGAATGAAAGCAGTCTTGCCTTTGCACATATGACTTTAAAGTTTAAATGAAACATCACATTTGAAAACTTCACTCTGTTTTCTCAAGACTGCAGTTTCTGAAATGCAAACATGGCTGTCTGAAAGGTTTAGAAGGCTAAGAAGTTGATAAATGTATTAAAATTAATTTAGTCTTGTGATATAGAGGCTTTGCTATTGAGCCAAACTTAATCTGGCCAATCTCCTCTATTCTAGAGGCCATAAAGTGCTTCACTGAAAGATGTCAAGAAGGTTGGCTTTCTGCAACATTATCTCAGACACTGTCTACATATGTTTGAATCTTCATGTATTGTAAACATGGGATACACACACACATACATACACATACTGAAAAATAATACATATTTACTTTTGGAAACTTGATTGTTTTCAAATATGCTATGAAATACAGTTGTAAAATTTCCTAGTGGTTTCTAAAAGAGAAAATAGCTTTACTGTTGAAAAAGTGTCTTTCAAGTTTTGTTTTCTTCTTTACATCAAAGGTAGCACATGAGGGCTAAAAAGAGGATTGTATTTTCAAACTGATATTTAGATATGAGTCTGAGAATTGTTGATAATTGTAAAGTAAAGGAACAGGGGAAATTGGCATATATACAGTTCAAGGGAGAATTTGGTTAAACGGTCACCTGTCATGCTTTAGAGGATTTTTGAAACTTAGACTGGGAATCTTGAGACCTAATTTTTCTCAATCGTACCTTGGGATCCTTATTAAGGTTTTTCCTGACTGCACTACACAAAGGTCATAATCATACCTCTATGCTTTTGGTTGTAGGGGAAACAAGTAATACATTTTTGGTAGGGTAGTGGGTAAATGTATTTCAAGGGCTACCAAAATGTTCAAAGTCTCATTGCATGATCTAACTTGTAAGAATGGAGCAAAAGATTACAGTGAGAGGGAAAAGAACATGTAACATAAATGTTGTATTTTTCATATTAAAACATTTTCATTCAAATTAGTTGAAATTGAGAATATTATTACATATGAAAACATGATATATGAAGCCACTAAAATTTTGCACTTGCTACTTAAACCTATATACATATCTCATTTTTAAGATGAAAGCAAGACGAAATATGTAAATTTTAAGGAAGCCATCTCAGTGGCTAAAGAGTTGTTTCCTGAAGGTGATGTGCAGGAGGACCTAGTGATTTAGGGTATTTTTGACTAGGTGGATAACTTTTCTCCAAACCAAATATTTATGCATGTCCAAATAGAGATGTAGTTAAGGGTGTGATATAAAGTGGGAATGTGAGAGCATTTCCTTTGAGAAAAATAAACTACTGCTGAGAGACAGTTGGTTTAGGTAAACTTAATCTGGGACTGCAGAATTCTGGGGAATAACTGACGAGATAAAGAAAGCTCCAGACCTGGGTAACATTCCCACCCTAACAGTCAGCTAGAGTAAAGGAATATTGGAAGTTGTTCCCATGATGTCTTAGAGGTTTACAAGTGGATTGTACTCAGTCACATCTAGCACCATGGACAGACCACCCACCTGCAGGATCAGTACACCCTGCCTTACAAAACCAACTGCAATGAGATACTTTTGAGTGGAGAAGCATCTGGAAATTGAGGATATCAGAGAAGCTACTTGCTGGTGCAGAGGTGAGTTTTGGGGTATCCCTACTTGGACAGAGATCAGGCTGATTGAGATAAGCTTTCTATGAGGAGGAAGGGGGTACAGAAACTTGAGTCACTTAGTGGAGAAAGGCTGACATTACTATTTTCCTCCTAAAAGAGATCAATTATGCCTGAGGAAACAGAACCTGCAAATAACCAAATGACTGCTCTGTAGGAGCCCCAGGCTCACCACAATTTTCATGAGGTAATTATGCCATAAATTTGCTGTCTACCTGAGCAATGGCTTCGGCCTTTTATGTTGGTTTCTTTTCTTTCTCACCTGGAATGATTCAGGAAGTGGAGGATAGAATGAGAAATCATCTAACCCTGAAGAAGGAGGGAACGCAGCCCAGAAAGTTATTGCCTAACAGGAAGCTAGGATTTCCTTCAACTTTTAAAAGACTGGACCAAAGCAAACATGGATATCTGTAGAAATTCTCTTAGAGTGGTAACCGTTATGATGAAACCTGAAATTATGCATTGTGGAAAATAGATTATAGATAAGTAGGTGGATAGATAGATTTCTTCTGGTTTTATATCTTATTAAGATCATGAGGCCATTTTCTCAAAGGGAACAAAAATGTCTTAAGACACTCTACTGGGTGAGGGGTGTGAAGAACAGGATAAGCCACACTGACTTGGGCAGTGAATGAAGCTGTGGGAGCCAGAGATTTTAGCTGAAAGCAGAAAAGATTGAGAGGTTAACTGTCAGAGGCAAAAATAACTGTCAGATGGTACTTGAGAGTATAGGGGGGAGGGGAACAGAATAGAGCCCACGTAGGAGTTCTGCAGGCATTGGCTGCTCTCAGGGAGAAACCCTTCTAGTTTCAACCTAGTCTGAAGCATGTCTGGTCAACAAGGCTCTATGCTCTGGTGAGGCTCCTGGCGATAGTGTCTGGGAATAAAGATTAGAATAAAAGAAGAAAACATTTCTGTTCCCCACCTGCCAGGCTTTCACCAGAAACTGAGTCTACATGGAGTCTCCATCATGGTGCCTGAAAAAGAAAAGAAAGTGAAGTCGCTCAGTTTTGTCTAAAGATTTTATAAATATTCAGTATCTGTGTTGTGTGGGTGCAGGGGGCAGGGCATGTGTACAGACATAAAGATTCACTTGTTTTCCGCTTTTTTCTTCTTAGGTAATGTGATCAAAAGATGACGCCCATGTTATCTGCTGGAGATAGCCTGATCAAAAACACTAGCATTGGGGAGATGATTCTTCTTATCTCCTGTAATACCTGTACCTTTCCCCTGTCCAACCATTAAAGGGAGCAGTTGCCTAAAGATGTATTATATGCAGGTCCAGATGCTAAAGAATACACAGATGAGTTAGAGGCAGGATTTAATACACAAGAATTCTTGGTGTTCTGGGGGACACTTCCCTGCCCCCTGCTTACTTGTGTGCACCGTGCATCTTCAGCCCCCAACATGATACCCATGTGGAAAAGGATGACATCGAGCAAAGAGCATAGGTGGAAACTTGTTCTCCCCCCAACACACCCTCAACTGCTTTTGACTCCAAAGTTTAAAGAGAGAAAGAAGACTCGCTTCCAGTGGCTGGCACCACTCTCAGCATCCACATCTCAGATTCATAGAGAGGTGCAAAGGAAGGAGGGAAGCAGGTGGCCTTCTAGGGGAAACAAGGTAAGGGCTTGAGGAACAAGAGGCTCATTTTGAACTGGGCTCAGCAAACTCTGTCATTCTAACAGTGATGCTCCCATGTTTGAGAGGCCAAGTAAAAGGCTCAGTTTGGGTTTCTCTGGCTTCCTCGGATATTGGGGTTTTCATGTGAATTACTAAAGATTGTCCAGTTTTACCTAAGGGGAAAAATATTTCCAAAATGCATCTAGGTTATCTTGAAGCTGAATCTTATCATTTCCTAATTTTCATTAGTACCATGAGTGCAAAAGTGCTAATAAGCAGGAGATGTTTTTAAAATGAGCTGTGGAGAGAAGGATACTGCAACTTTTGATAAAGGGAATAAAAAGACCTATAGATTATATGGGAGCCAGGGAGTATGGCTGGTTTTTACAAATGGAACTCTGGATAGATAGACTCTGCAGATTGATCTGAGTGTCACATAGACTGTACAGATTGATCTGTTTACCTGCTGTGATAAACACAAGGTAACTGCACAAGTGGGGTGTGTAGCCCCCTCGCTCTCAGAACAGTATTTCAGCAGGGCCTTGGTTTATCCACAGAATGGCTAGAGGGTTTGGGGCCAGAGTCACTTGGCCCAGGGTACTTAACCTGGTTAGGTTAAGTACTAAATAATTTTCTACCAAAAAAATAAGGTAGCGGGTGCAATAAAACAGGAAAACTTGCTAGTTGGCTATATGATAACATAGTATACAACATGCTCTCACCCATGTTGCAGTGATAGTACACCTATCTGAAATTTAACCTAAGAATTTCTTTTAGGTGTGTGTTAAGACTTTTTCCCATTTGTTTCTACTCTCATTAGCCCAGGGCTGCTAGGTTCCTAAAGAGATAATAAAGAGAGAGGTGTAAACTTAACAAGGAGTTAAAATAGTAACATTTGTGTACAGATATCCAGGAATCAGTATCTTTTAAAGGAACAATAACAGAAATAATTAAGATGACTAATGGTCAGAGGAGAAAGAGAGGGCAAAATAGAAGGAAAAAGGTGGGAAGCAGCAATTTTAGGAGAGAGAAAGAGCAGAAACCCCTGGAGGAGAAGTAGGCTCCTGGGTCAGGGCGGAGCTGAGCTGTAACACACGCTGAAATGGAGGGTGCCGCTCACACAACCTCCCGTGAGTCTAGTGTGTAGAGTGGACCAGGATTGGCCTCTCACTGCGTCTTGGTAGCAGGAAGAAAAGAGCGCTTCTGTTCAAGGGCATTTCTGGGGAAGAAACAATGAAAGTAAAACATGTGTTCTCTCTCTCCTCAGATGATACAGGCATAGGAAATTAAATGGTAGTGAATGAGTAATGCTAAAGCCTAGAAGAAGCAGTTGTAGAGAAGCAGAGAGAAGCCCAAGTGTTAAACCAGCGGCTCAGGAGATGCCCACCTTGCTGGACAATTAGTAAGTCCTCCCTAGATGGGAAATCTAAGTCCGTCTAGAGATCTGATTTCAGCCCAGACTATGGCTCCTGCCACTGAAGCTAGTGGTCCCTGTCCAGACATTCCTGGTAAAGGAGATACGCGGGCTTCCTTATGGACGTTCCCATATGCAGGATAAACGTGGAATTCAGGACCAATAGAGATGTATAGCTGCTCAAGGTAATTATTTTTGAGAATGTTTGGTCCGAGTGTTCCCTGCGAAATGAAAGTGTGAGTTGCTCAGACATGTCTGACTCTTTGTGGCCCATGGACTGTAGCCCGCCAGGCGCCTCTGTCCATGGAATTCTTCAGGCAAGAATACTGGAGTGGGTAGCCATGTCCTCCTCCAGGGAATCTTCCTGACCCAGGGGTCGGACCCAGGTTTCCTGCGCTGCAGGCAGATTTACTGTCTGAGGCACCTGGGAAGCTTCTTAGACACTCAAAATTAAAGGAGATTCCCTGGGAATTTCAGTTGTGTCAGTGAGTGGAGAGTTCTCTTCATTGAGTAACTGATTACCATGTGCAACTCTTATTCTGTATGAAAATACATGAGCTTTTGTCCCAGCTCTCACAGTCCAAGGGCCGTGAGCAACAGTTACCAAGAACAGAAGTTAGCAGCCTGGACAGTCTTTTGTCTTTCTGTGAGTACTTTTTGCTGAAGCAACCTTGAACACCCCGTGAAAGGGGGGGAAAAAAAAGAAAACTCATTTTTCCTCTTTCAAGGAGTCTTTGAGAACTTCTTAGAGATTTATCTCTTGGAGGTGTGACTACTCTATGTACACTGTTCACGTTTATATCCTCAAAGTAATGGAGGCCCAGAGACCGGAATATAGCCAGAACCCAAGAGTGCGGGAAAGGCAGCCATGTGTTACAGACCCCTGAGCCCTCAGGCTTGCAAAGGCTGAAGGATCCTGACTTGTGGTGTCCCATTGCAGGAGCCCTCAGATAGCAGAGAGCCCTCGGTGTAACAGGAAACAGAAGGGCTTAGATTTAATATGTCCCAGTTGCCTGGGTCCAGGAAGAAAGACATACTGCCTTTCTTGGCAAGGGAGCAATAATATCCCCAAGAATCTAAAAAGAAATGATACAGATGAACTTACAATACAGAAACAGACTTAAGAAAATAAACTTATGGTTGTCCTGGGGGGAAGGGTGGAGGGAAAGGATAGTTAGGAAATTTGGGATGGATATGTGCACACTGCTGTATTTAAAATGGATAACCAACAAGGACCTATTGTATAGCACAGGGAACACTGCTCACTGTTGTGTGGCAGCCTGGATGGGAGGGGAGTTAGCAGCGGGCAATGGATACA
Source organism: Antilocapra americana (assembly GCA_007570785.1). Classification (NCBI taxonomy): domain Eukaryota; kingdom Metazoa; phylum Chordata; class Mammalia; order Artiodactyla; family Antilocapridae; genus Antilocapra; species Antilocapra americana. The sequence continues at coordinate 9,222,475 of ML660787.1, read as the reverse complement.
TGGATATGTATGGCTGTGTCCCTTTGCTGTCCACCTGAAACTGTCGCAATGTTGTTAATCGGCTATGCTCCAATTCATAATACAAAGCTGAAAAAAATAATATCCCCAAATGGAAAGAGAACAGCCATGCCCTCTCAGGGTGAGAAGTCCGCAGGGTATCCCTGATCTTTTCAGGCTCAAGAATTTGAAATTATGGCCGAGACGTTTTTTTTAGATAAGCAAATATGCAGTTAGAATAAAGGCCATCTCTCAACAAGAAAATTCTCTGATATTGGCCTCTGCAGGGACCGGTTCTTTTAAATGTTAGAGATGCCGGTGTAACCAGATGGAGAAAGGACCAAATTTGTTAAGAGTTCTTCCATTAACCCACTTGATCTAAAATGTATTTCCTTAGTAACGTGTTTTATTTTTGCATATTTTGGATACAGGGTCAAGAATGGGAATCTGACCACTCAACCTAAGATCCTCATCTATAAAGAGGCTACCTACCCTACCTTAGTCCAACTGAGGTCACCATCTTGAACTCATAAAGGTTCAGAAGAGAACATAAGCCCTGTGTTCAGGTCAAGAGCTTTGGAATCAGTCACACTTCAATAAAAATTCAAATGCTTTTACTAGTTATTAGACCTTGTATGATTGTCTTACTTCCCCAGACTTCAGTGTGTACTTTTGTAAAATGGGGATAATGTTAAATAAAAGCAATTGTTGTAAAACATGTCATATACGTACCCAAAACACTTGGCATCATGTACTGTATATAGTACATTTTCAAAATGGTGTTTTGTTATTTGTCCTAATAATACTTTTCGGGATGACTCATGTATGACTCTATTAACATAAACTATCTAGAAAAAAACAAGTTTATAGAAATAGTTGATTTCCTGGGGCTAGGGATGTAAGTTGGGATTGGTTGCAAATGGGCTCAGTGAAATTTTATGGGATCAACCTTTTAAAACTGTTTCATGGTAATGGTTGTCCAATTCTGCAAATTTACTTAAAAAGTATTGAATTGCATGCTTACAATAAGTTTCTGGTGTATCTCTATAAATCTGTTAAAACTGATTTAAAGAAGAAAATCACTCAGGTAAATGCAATGAAGGAAATAAATTGGCTATTGTGATCAAGAACAAAAGTAAGGGGACAGCTAGATACAGTTCTCAGAAAGACTGCCTTGCTAATAAGCAGGTGGCCTTAAGCTGAGGCTGAACTCCCAGAGCTAAGAGGTAGCTTTGTGTGAACTGGTAACAGCTCACTGGCTGACCACATAGGTGTCTGGACCACAATTCTGCTGTGCATCTCTCAGCTATGTGGTCTTGAAAAAGGTACCTACCATGTTATGTGCCTCTGAAGAGAGAATAATGTATACTATTATGTAGACAAAAATGATGTTCATTTTCTGGGAAATGAACAAATAAGTGAGCTGTTATTAACCAGTTATAGATTGCTGGTCAGTTGGGAGATTTATGATGCTTCAGTGAGTATTTTTGTGGTTAAACTTATGCACATACACCTGATTCTTTCCTCAAGATAAATTCATACATATAACACTGCCGCCGCTGCTGCTATGTCGCTTCAGTCGTGTCCGACTCTGTGCGACCCCAGAGATGGTGGCCCACCAGGCTCTGCCATCCCTAGGATTCTCCAGGCAAGAACACTGGAGTGGGTTGCCATTTCCTTCTCCAATGCATGCAAGCGAAAAGGGAAAGTGAAGTCGCTCAGTTGTGTCCAATTCCTAGTGACCCCATGGACTGCAGCCCACCAGGCTCCTCCATCCATGGGATTTTCCAGGCAAGAGTACTGGAGTAGGGTGAAAGATAACACTAGAGTTCATTAAAAATACATTCTTTTAGGTATTTGATACCTCTTGACAAATCAGGAAATGCTCAGTCACATAGCTAAGTATATGGAGACTAGAAAGAATATTAATACTCCATCTAACAAAAACTCTGTTTTGCCCTATAAGGGGAGGAGCTAAGCTCATCTCTTTAGTTCCAAAATTATTGACAATAATGTTTTACACACATTTAAAATAAATCTTTATCTATTTGACTGCCCTGGGTCTTAATTGTGACACGGGGATCTTTGGTTGTGCCATGCGAACTCCTAGTTGTGGCATGCGGGATCTCATTTTCTGACCAGGGATAGAACCTGGGCCCCCTGCATTGGGAGTGAGGAATCTCAGACACTGAACCACCAGGGAAGTCCCTTATTTTGCACTTTTAATTAGATGTTCATTGAATGGATGACTGACTAAGTCTTCCAGAGACAAGGATGACTTAGTAATTGGATAATTTCTGTAGTGATCAGAGGTACATAGACAGTTTAGTGAAGCCCTGTGTAGTTTCCTCTTTGAAGGTTTCACTCCTGAAGTGGAAAGAAGGTCTGACTCTCCAGAGAAAATATTGGAAAAGAAACTGCAGATGAGTCATTATGTTGCAAGGGCGATATTGCCTTCAACTCTTGGGTTTTCTGTAATTCTTTTTTCTGTTGGTCACCAAGAGGGAGCCATTTTATGCTTTTTGAGAAAATTTAGCAACAGGAAAGGGACAACAAAAGATGAGTCAGTGGTAATTAGAATATAAAACCACCAGTTGGTAATGCATTAGACCTTCTAATAGGTTAGACATAACTTTGAAGATGACTGAGTGCATTTTGATGTAGTTAACAAGTCCTCATGGTGCTTTCATAAATATGCAGCCTGAAGTAGAATTATGAATGCAGGAAACACATATTTTGTGTTCCAGGGTACATTTTAAATTACCTCCTCTGTCATTGGTGGCCCCTGTCCTACCCAGATGTATGCTGGTCTCCCACCCTCATTCTTCCTTTCTCTCCTTTCCATCATAACACACTCTCCAACAAGAAGTTGGTATGTTACTCTTGTTTCTTAACTCTTTCTTTAGTGTACTTCTAAATATTTTGAACAGAAAGTTGACTGTGTATGTATGTATATACATGCATACATATATATATATGGATATAAAATATATATACATAGACGTATTTTAGATTACTAACGAGTATGCATAGTTGTATATTTTATATATTCTTTTTATTATATAAACATTAATATGAAATACATATGTACACAATTCATGAGTGTGTGTGTGTGTGTGTGTGTGTGTGTAGCTGAAGACACAAATGAAAAAAGACTTTTCTTCAATTTCAGTTGATTTCACTTGATTTCTGTTTTATTTTCAGAAATGTTTTTCAGTGTTGAATAAGTATCATGATTCATTATAAATGGTCAGATAAATGATAATATTTTAACATGAAAACATGTAAATTTACCTATATTCACAGTCTTTAAATTAGTTCATAAAACTGAAAAGTTGATTAGTAAAATATATTTTTATATAAAGCAAGAGAGCCAACGTTGTTATTTTATGTGAACCCACTAGTGAGGAGAATGCTGTGCCCCTGCTCACAATGACTTCTTCAAGTATGTTGCCTGCCTGGAAGGTCAAACAAAACCAGTTTTTTAAAAAAAATCTTGATCTAATATATGCTTATAAAGAAGAAGAGATGACAGTCCTCAGCAGTCATGGCAATAATTTACTTAGAAGAGATCAGTGACAGGTAGGGAAAATTTCTGTCAAGACTTGGAGACCTTGAGATGAAAGTGAAACTCTTTTTTTATATAACCAAAGGTCAGATCCTTAGTACTTTTTAGAAGCCCTCCTTGATGGTCTCTTTTTATTCGTTGGTATCAAAATGAAATTGAGTAAGTCTTCAATTTTCTCTCAGTTTTAATGGAATCAGAGCCTTCAGTACATGAGGCAAAAAGACCAGAAATACAAAACTATGCAAAATTAGGCTCAGCTTATGATTTATTTACAATGACAAGTTAAAGATATTTGTCTTTATTGTACATCTTTTTAATATAGGAAAATTTCTACAGTTTTTGATGGTATAATGGAGTTGGCCAGTTATTAGTATTATAAAATTATGACATGTTCTTTCATCCTAAACTATGTTACTAACTATTACATGTCACTGTTTACCATTATGGATCTTTTGTTTTATTAGAATGCTGTAGTCATTCAGGGAATCTCAAAAGCAGTTATGTACTATGATGCATATTTCGACACCTAAATATAGGATGCTGGAACAACAGAGGGGAGAAAGTTGTATTGTTGGTTTTAGGGAAATCATTTTTATGGAACTAGACCTCAATAATCAGAGGGCGATGTAGCTGCAGTGCAGGCATGAGGCAGAGAGGAAAGGAAAATGTGCTAGGCACTGGCTTGGGCATGGGGAGTGTTTTACTATTTATTTAAAACTCATGAGAGTTTTAAGCAGTATATGGAGGCCAAGAGGGTAACGTTCTCCCTTGAAGTTCAGGAGCTTCATTAGTGATGTTTGAAACAAATGAATGTTAATCACCTCTAATTTAAAAAATTAGTTTTGATTTATGAATATGTCCAATTCTGCCTATTAGATTCAAATCAATATTGAATAGTACAGAAGGGTAAAACTAAAGGTGGAAAATCATCCCAGGAGAAAACATGAAAGCAAGTGGAGGAGTATAGCAGGAGATCTACAGATCTGTTGCTTTTATATCTTTCCTCCAACTGAGGGATAGAACCACATCTCTTTATGTCTCCCACATTGGCAGATGGGTTCTTTCCCATTAGCAGCACCTGGGAAGCCTTTTCTCATGCTAGATTACTCCCAATAAGCAGTATATGAAGTTACCATAGATACTGTATCAGTTCAGTTCAGCCACTCAGTCATGTCTGACTTTTTATGGGGTCCTAAAAAGACCTCATGGATGCAGCACTCCAGGCCTCCCTGTCCATCACCAACTCCCAGAGTCCACCCAAACCCATGTCCATTGAGTCGGTGATGCCATCCAGCCATCTCATCCTCTGTTGTCCCCTTCCCCCCTCCCTCCTTCAATCTTTTCCAGCATCAGGGTCTTTTCAAATGAGTCAACTCTTCACATGAGGTGGCCAGGTATTGGAGTTTCAGCTACAACATCAGTCCTTCCAATGAACACCCAGGACTGATCTCCTTTAGGATGGACTGGTTGGATCTCCTTGCAGTCCAAGGGACTCTCAAGAGTCTTCTCCAACACCACAGTTCAAAAGCATCAATTCTTCGGTGCTCAGCTTTATTTATAGTCCAACTTTCAAACCCATACATGACTACTGGACAAAACCATAGCCTTGACTGCTACTGCTACTGCCTCTAAGTCACTTCAGTCATGTCTGACTCTGTGCAGTCCCATAGACAGCAGCCCACCAGGCTCCTCTGTCCCTGGGATTCTCCAGGCAAGATTACTGGAGTGGGTTGCCATTTCCTTCTCCAAGTAGCCTTGGCTAGATGGACCTTTGTTGGCAAAGTAATGTCTTTGCTTTGTAATATGCTGTCTAGGTTGGTCATAACTTTTCTCCCAAGGAGCAAGCATCTTTTAATTTCATGGGTGCAGTCACCATCTGCAGTGATTTTATATAGTAAATAATTAATATTTTACCCATCTTCATAAGAAATATTTGGCCATAGAAAAGTAATTGTTGTTCAGTTTGGGGGAAAAAAAGACTGTTTCATAGACTTCTATTTCTGCTCTATGTACTGGCAATCCCTTGAAATATGCTTAGGTTTAACCAGGGTAACATCACTGCATGGGTTAGAGGATTTTAGAATTAGTTATTTAAAAATATATACACATATGTCTGTTTTTATGATTATACTTATTTACATGCATTGCTTTGACTAATAAAGTTACTATGTAACACTGAGACATTAAACATTTTACATTCCTTAAATCATTATGCACTTATTAATGCATCCTATACATCCAATTAATGCTAATATATTAGATGCCACATATGATCTACAAATCACTTTCCCCTTTATCTTCTGTGTCTAAAGTGAAAGATGTGGTGATATATCTATAGCTTTTGTAAGATATTATCCTAAATACATGGGTTTTATATATTTAGTGTAGAAAAAGGGTAGAAAATTTGGTGCCATCTTGAAATATGTATGGTACACTTAGGTTCCTCTATATGAAAATCTAAAAAAGAAGGAAAAGGCAGTTACATCTCTCAAATATATTTGATTTTTGTAAATCATTAACATTAATATATTTGTCTAGGGAGCATTATCAGAATAATTATTACTTTTATATACTTTTCTTTTGGCAGTAGGAAAAATGACTCAAAATCAATGAACAACCAGATTAGCTATCTAGATGCTGATTGAATCATAAACTATTTACCTCTTTGGGTAATTCTACTACCCAAACATTTGTTGCCAAAATATATGCAACTGTAATCCAGAATCCCATAGCGAGATGTATTGATTTCCATAAAAAAAAAATATATGTACCAGTGCATGACAGCCTAGATGGATTTCTTCTGGGCAGTTGATAGGTAATGATCATTATGGCAGACTATACCTATACAAAGCATTCATGTAAATGTTATTAACTTTATGACCAATCACCCATAAAAGAAAACTGTATGCATCTGCTTATGAGGTGACTTGATCATACTATCAAACATGACTAAAGCAAACCTCAATTATAATAGAGCCTAATTTATGGAAAGATGAGTGAAATACACAGGAGATCTTTCTCACAGTGTTTGGGAGAGAAATACAAGTAGTTGATTTTAGGAAGAGAATTAAATTTACCTAAACTACGGAAAGGTTCAAAACGAGATTGCTTAGAGAGTAATGTTTAAATAAGTCAACTTTGGAAATAATGGTCCAAGAGAAATATGCTGATTTTAAGGAAAAGAAGAAAGTGAATTTGTCCTATAATTGCTCTCAGCCATAAGTATTTAATCCAGTGGAAATGCCAACAAGGGTCTAGAGTAGAAAAACATTGCAGGTAGAAAGTATCCAAAATACTGTTATGGACCAAACCATCTCTTAGCATTTTTATGATAAAAAATTTGTACATTGTTTTCTTAATTTGTTCTGAATGTTCTGTTGTTAATAATATACCATCCATAGATAAGGTCAACGTGATCAGTAATTGATTTGAACTGGGTGAGTCCAATTTCTGGCTCATCTCCACATGCTTTGATTCAGTATGTCTTCATAATTTACATATACTCATGTAATCATACTCATACTCACACTCATATATACATGTATATAATGTCCTTGTATGAAATTGATAGTCTGATGTGGTACATACTGGGTGATTATTTCAAATAACATAAAACATGTCTTATATAAATGTATGTTTTTAAGTCTGTACTACTTGATCACTCTCCATAACAAGCCTAAAACTGATCTTACATTATCTTTTAAACTTAAGTCAGTACTCTGTCTAAATTTGCCACTACATAAATAGCAATTCTGTTTATTGATTACCCATGCCATCAACCACACAGTACTTTTTACCTGTTTTTTTCAAAATTATCATGAAATAAAAAAAAATATTACATGCACAAAAATTACTATATGGTACTGTGCATTTACCTTAATCAATGCTCTGCCTAACAGGAGACATGAAAATATTCATAAATATTTATTTTATAGGAGGATACATGGCGTGAAAAAGTAATGTGCATGTAGTCCTATGGGAGAAAATAGATGGATGTCTAAAGAAGTGTAGGTCAATTTTCTATAAAGTTTGTTTTAGACAGAAATTTGTATGTTTTAACCTTCTTCACCAATTTCACCCACTCCCCTCTGGCAATCACCAGGCAATCTGTTCTCTGTGTATATGTTCTTTGTTTTGTTTGTTCATTTGTTTTGCTTTTTAAGACTCTACATATATGTGAGATCATATGGTATTTGTCTCTCTTTGTCTGACTGATTTCACTTAGCATGTAATACCCTCAGAATCCATCCATGATAGTGCAAATAGAAACATTTCATTCTTTTGTATGTCTGAATATTATTCCTGTGTATGTATCCATTCATCTCTCAGTGGGCAGTTTGGTTGCTTCCATATCTTGCCTATTGTAAATAATGCTATAATAAATGTTGGGGTACACGTATCTTTTTTGAGTTGATGTTTTAATATTTTTTGGATAATACCCAGAAACAGGAATGTATAGTCATTCCATTTTATTTTTTAGGAACCTCCATACTTCTTTCCATAGTGGCTGCAACAGTACACATTACCACCACAAATAGACAAGAGTTCTTTTCTCTGCATCTTTGTCAACACTTGCTGTTCATTGTCTTTTTGATAACAGCCTTTTTAAAGAGACATGAGGTGATATCTCATGGAGGTTTTTTTTTTCTTTTAAAAAAAAACAACTTTTAATTGATGGGAAATTACTATAAAATTTTGTGTTGATTTCTTCTGTGCAACAATGCAAACCAATGGTAATTATGTACCTATCCCTTCCCTCCTGAGCCTCCCTCCCCTCCAGTCATCCCACTCCTCCAGGCCATCACAGAGCACCATGCTGGGCTTCCTGTGTTATTTAATGACTTCCTATTAACTGTTTTACAGATGATAGTGTATATATGCTAATGCTACTTTTCTCAATTCATCCTACCCTCACCTTCCCCGGCTGTATCCACGAATCTGCTCTGTACTAGGCTCATCGATAGCCTTTCTCTAGATTGCATGTATATATGTGCTAATGTGCAGTACTTGTTTTTCTCTTTCTGACTTACTTCTCTCTGTATAAGAGGCTCTAGGTTCATCTGCCTTGCTACAACTGACTGAAATTTGTTCGTTTTAATGGCTGAGTCAACCCCATGAACGCTATCTTGCCAGGCTTCTCTGTCCATGGAATTTCTCAGGCAAGAATACTGAGGTGGATTGCCATTTCCTTCTCCTGGGGATCTTCCCAACCCAGGGATTAAACCTGTGTCTCCTGCGTTGCAGGCAGATTCTTTACTCGCTGAACCATTGAGGAAGCCCCAGTATTCCATTTCCATTCATTTGTCCATGGACATCTAGGTTGCTTCCATGTCCTGGCTCTTGTAAGTTTTACTGCAATGAACATCGAGGTACATGTTCGTTTAGAACATTCAGTCTTCTAGAACTGTGGTTTTCTCAGGGTATGTGCCAAGTAGTGGGATTGCTGGATCATATGATATATTTATTCCTAGATTTTAAGGAATCCATACAGTTTTTCATAATGACTAACAGTTTACACTCCCACCAACACTACAGGAGGATTCCCTTTTCTCCCTTTTCTTCTCTCTAGCATATATTGTTTGCATACTTCTTTGTGATGGCCCTTCTGACTGGTATGAGGTGATACTTCAAACATTTCTCTAATAATGAAAGATGTTAAAAATATTTTTCATGTGTTTATTGGCCATCTGTATGTTTTCTTTGGAGAAATATCTGTTTAAGTCTTCTATTTTTTGATTGGGCTCTTTGATATTGAGCTTATGAGCTGCTTATATATTTTGAAGACTAACCCTTTGTCAGTTGCTCCATTTGCAGTTACTTTCTCCCATTCTGAGGGTTGTCTTTTCATCTTGTTTATAGTTTACTTTGTTATACAAAAATCTTTGTTTTACTAGATTTCATTTGTTTATTTTGTTTTTATTTGCATTAATCTAGGAGGTGGATCAGAGAGAACCTACCTTCAGTTTGTGTCACAGAGTATACTGCCTATGTTTTCCTCTAAGAGCTTTATAGTTTATGGTCTTACATTTACTTCTTTAATCCATTTTGAGTTTATTTTTGTGTATGGTGTTAGAAAGTGCTCTAATTTTATTATTTTACACATGGTGGTGGTTTAGTCACTAAGTCATGTTGGACTCTTGTGACTCCATGTTCTGTAACCTGCCATAGACTACATGGACTTTAGGCTGCCAGGCTCCTCTGTCCATGAAATTCTCCAGGTAAGAATACTGGAGTGGGTTGCCATTTCCTTCTCCAGGGGATCTTCCTGATCCAGGAATTGAACCCAGGTCTCCTGCATTGAAGGCAGATTCTTGCCCAACTTAGCTATAAGGGAAGCCCATTAACTGTCCAGTTTCCCCAGCACTACTTATTGAAGTGTGGTGTATATTGTAAATTCTTTCCTCCTTTGTCAAAATAAGGTGCCCTTAGGAGCCTGGGTTTATCCTTAGGCTTTCTATCTCGTTCCATTGATCTATAGTTCTGTTTTTATGCCAGTTCCATACTGTCTTGATGACTGTAGCTTAGTAGAATAATTTGATATCAGCGAGGTTAATTCCTTCAGCTCTGTATTTATTTCTCAAGATTGATTTGGTTATTTGGGATCTTTTGTGTTCCCATACAAATTGTGAAATTTTTTGTTCTAGTTCTTGAAAAATACCATTGGTAATTTGATAGAGATTGCTTTCAATCCTTGGCTTGCTTTGGGTAGTATAGTCATTTTGACAATATTTGTTCTTTCTGTCCAAGAACATGGTATATTTCTCCATCTGTTATGTGTTGCCTTTGATTTGTTTCTTAAGTACATTATAGTTTTCTGCATATGTGTCTTTTGTCCCTTTAAGTAGGTTTATTCCTAGGTTGGGGGGTTCTCCAGTAGCTCAGCAGTAAAGAATCCACCTGCCAATGCAGGAGACATGCATTCTATCCCTGGATTGTGAAGATCCTCTGGAGAAGGAAATGGCAACCCACTCTAGAATTCTTGCCTGGGAAATCCCATGGATGGAGGAGCCTGGCAGCCTAAAGTCCATGGGGTCTCAAGGGTTGGACATGACTTACTGACTAAACAACAACATTCCTGGGTATTTTATTCTTTTTTGTTGCAATGGCGAATGGGATTGTTTCCTTAAAATTTATCTTTCTGATTTTTCTGTGTTATTATATGAGAATGAAAGGGATTTCTATGTACTAATTTTTATATCCTGTGACTTAACTAAATTATTTGATTAGTTCTAATTTTTCTGGTGGCATTTTTAGGTTTTTCTATTAATATGTATAATATCATGTATTCTGGAAAGTGTTTTACTACTTCCTTTTCCAGTCTGAATTCCTTTTATTTCTTTTTCTTCTCTGATTGTTATGGCTAGGACTTCTGAAACTATGTTGAATAATAGTGCTTTGAGTTGGCACCCTTATCTTGTTACTGACTTTAGAGGAAACACTTTGAGTTTTCCACCATTGAGAATAATTCCTGCTGTGGGTTTGTTACATATGGACTTTGTTATGTTGAGGTAGGTTCCTTTTTTTGCCAATTTTCTGGGGAATTTTTCTTTTTTATCACAAATAGGTATTGAATTTTATCAAAAGCTTTCTCTGCATCTTTTGAGATGATCATATGGTTTTTAATCTTTCAATTTTTTAGTATGGTGTATCAAATTGATTGGTTTGCATATATTGAAGAATTCTTGCATCCCTGGGATAAACCCCACTTGATCATGGTGTTTGGTTCCTTAATGTATTGGATTCAGTTTGCTAAAACTTGGTTGAGTATTTTTGCATCTGTCTTCTCAGTGATATTGGCATGTAATTTTCTTTTTTTGTGGCATCTTTGTCTGGTTTTGGTACCATAGTGATGGTGGCCTTGTAGAATTAGTTTGGGATTTTTCCTCCCTCTGTAATTTGTTTTTTTCCAGTAGAAACTCTACAGGAGAGGAGGGAGTGGCAGGATATACTTAAACTGATGAAAGGGAAAAGCCTACAACCAATATTACCCAGTAAGGATCTTAATCAGACTTGATTGAGAAATCAAAAGTTTACAGATAAGCAAAAGTTAAGAGGATTTACCACCTCAAAACTAGCTCTACAACACATGCTAAAAGAACTTCTCTAGACAGGAAACACAAGACAAATAAAAGACCTACAAAAACAAACCTAAATCATTAATGTCAATGGTAATAGGATCATATATATTAGGGATTACCTTAAAATAAATAGATTAAATGCTCTAACCAAAAGACACAGACCAACTGAAAGGATGCAAAAGCAAGATCCCTATATACACTGTCTAGTAGGGACCCACTTAAGACCTAGGGGCACAAACAGACTGAAAGTGAGGGCTGGAAAAAAATATTCCATGCAAATAGAAATCTCTAGAGAGTGGGAGTAGTGATATTCATGTCATATAAAATAGACTTTAAAATAAAGACTGTTACAAGAGATAAGGAAGGACGTTACATAATGGGATCTATCCAAGAAGAAGATATAGCAATTACAAATATACATGCAGTCCTGAATATTCATTGGAAGGACTGATGTTGAAGCTGAAACTCCAATACTTTGGCCACCTAGTGCGAAGAACTGACTCATTGGAAAAGACCCTGATGCTGGGAAAGATTGAAGGCGGAAGAAGGGGACGACAGAGGATGAGATGGTTGAATGGCATCATCGACTCAATGGACATGAGTAAATTCCAGAAGTTGATGATGGACAGGGAGGCCTGGCATGCTGCAGTCCATGGGGTCGCAAAGAGCAAGACACGACAGAGCGACTGAACTGAACTGGACTGATGTACTAACATAGGAGCAAGCATTTAAGTTAAATAAGCAGCCTTGACGTACTCCTTTTCGTATTTGGTACCAGTCTGTTTTTCCATGTCCAGTTCTAACTGTTGCTTCTTGACCTGCATAAAGGTTTCTCAAGAGACAGGTCCGGTGGTCTGATATTCCCATCTCTTTAAAAATTTTCCACAGTTTATTGTGATCCACACAGTCAAAGGCTTTGGCATAGTCAATAAAGCAGAAATATATGTTTTTCTGGAACTCTCTTGCTTTTTCAATGATCCAGCAGATGTTGGCAATTTGATCTCTGACTCCTCTGCCTTTTCTAAAGCCAGCTTGAACATCTGGAAGTTCACGGTTCACATATTGCTGAAGCCTGGCTTGGAGAATTTTAAGCATTATTTTACTAGCATGTGAGATGAGTGCAATTGTGCAGTATTTTGAGCATTCTTTGGCATTGCCTTTCTTAGGGATTGGAATGAAAACTGACCTTTTCCAGTCCTGTGGCCACTGCTGAGTTTTCCACATTTGCTGGCCTATTGAGTGCAGCACTTTCACAGCATCATCTTTCAGGATTTGAAATAGCTGAAAGGATTTGATACCTTGATGGAGGAGTATTCATTCCTACAATATTTTGATAGTTTTCTAAAAATCTCTTTGTGAAGCTCTTTCTTGTCATTCCCTTGACTCTTCAATATCTGATATCCAGGCCTAACACAAATGACATTTCCTATGGGTAAGTCCCTATGGTTTCTTTTTCAAACAGATAATTTCCAACTTTCTTGATTATCAAACTCATTATCCAAATGTGTGCAAATTTTTTATTTTCCACATTTTAATCAGCATTGTGTATTCTAAGAGTATCATTAACTGATATTATCTGTGAAATATTATTTCACTGTTGTTTTGCTTTCACATATGACTACAGAAAATGAAAAAAAATCATACATATTGACTACCTCGGCTTTCTCTTTGTAGTTACTATTCATATCCTTGGGCTGATTCCTCAATATTTTAAAGAGATTCTGTCTTTTAAATATATATTTTGGATGCTCAGCATTTCTTAGTCATTTGCATGATGGCATTATTTTCTGCTTATACTTGTGTCTATATTATCTAAGAAAGCAAGTTAGCAATTTTAGTATCATTAGATTATTTTCTTGTAATGTCTCTTAAATGTTATATTTGCTCTTTCCTTTCTGAGTGGTCTATCATTTACCATCTACTTACAGGTATAAATTTTATCATATATCAAATTATTATATAATGTTTATGTAAATTTGTTATGTTCATTTGTATTTTAGGCTACCTATATGCAATATTTCAATGTTAATTACTAAAATGTTATCATGAGTCTTAGTATCTGATGAAGAGTTCTCCCCATGCGTTTTGGGTTTCATGAAAATCCCTGACTAGATTTTCATTGAAATTGCTTTCAATACTTGGATTAATTTTTGAATCAATTATTATCTTTTAGATATTTTATTTGCCAGCCATGAGCATGTGACACCTACTTATCTTTAGCCTCCTTTATGTTTTTGTTTTATCTTTTAACAATGTTCTGTAATTTTTTCCAGAAAACCTAAAAGAGTATTTCTGGATACCTTAGAGCAGGGCTCCCCCTGCCCCCAACCTTAGTGGTCTGGTAGCAACTGGGCCACACAGCAGGCGGTGTGTGGCAGGCAAAAGCAAAACCATAAACGCCTCCTCTGCCCTGTCCATGGAAAAATTGTCTTCCATGAAACTGGTCCCTGGTGTCAAAAAGGTTGAAGATGGCTGCCTCAGAGTCATGGTGGACAAGGCCCTTTATTTTTTCTAGTATAAGAAATTGTTTTGATTACATTATAAAATTATGTATTTGATCTGCTTTTAGATTTTAACGTTAACAGACTTTCTACTATCGATCTATAGATAAGTCATATCTTTTATTTTGCATAATTGTTTGTTTTGAGTTAAATTTTAAAGAAGATAATTTCTCTATCCCAGAAGATTCCTTTATACTAGCAGTAAACTGCAGAAATAATTATAATTACCATCCTGGCTTTTATTGTTATTTATTAGTTTGGCTGTAGTTGCAATTCAAGTTTAAAGGATGAGTACCTTTTGTGTTATTTTCTGTTTTCCTCTTACTCAACATGATACTTCTGGGATTCACCAGTATTATAACTTATTTTGAAAGACTGATCTTTCACTTAATTGCTGTGTAGGAGAATGTCATTATAAATATTGTCTATCTGTTACTGGTACTTTGGGTTCTTTCCATTATTTTTTAATGTGAATGAATTTGCTATAAATATTTGTGAAACTATCATATTTTGTTGTAGTTTTGCACTAATTTTTCATGGGAGTTGTATGGGTTTAGAGAATATATGTGTTTAATTTCAATAAGTACTGCTAAGAATATTTTTTCAGTTAGTAATCCCATCAACAAGGTGTGAAGTTTCTTTCTCTGTCTGACTTCACTTGGTATGATAATCTGTTTTGTCATCCATGTTTCTGCAAATGGTTTAATTTTGTTCTTTTATGGCTGAGTAATAGTCTGTTACATGGCTGTTCAGCATCTTTATCCATTCCTCTGTTGATGGACATTTAGGCCTCTTCCATGTCTTGGCTTCTGTTAATAGTACTGCAGTGAACACTAGGGAGTGTGTATCTTTTCTAATTATAGTTTTCTCCAGATATAGTCAGATGTATGCTCAGGAATTATCACTCGTATGTGGAATCTAATTTCAAAGATGATATGAATGAACTTATTTACAAAACAGAAATGGACCTAAAGATATCAAAAATAAAATTATGGTTATCAAAAGGTAAACATGGGCAGGGAGAGATCAAACAGGAGTTTGGGTTTAACATACACACACTACTATATATAAGATAGATAACCGATGAGGACCTATTGTATTCTGTATTATATAAAATTTTAAAAAATATTAAAGATTCTAGTGGCACTGCTTTTTTGTCAGTACATCATATCAGTTTTAATTTTAATCATTCTAATGGATGTGTTCTATAATCTAATTGTAGTTTACTCTTTCCTTCCCTAATGATTAATTGTCTTGAATCTCTTCTCACATGCTTATTGGTTAATTATGTACACTCATGAGTAAAGTGCTTTTATAAATCTTGCTCCATTTAAATTTTTTTTCTTTGGCCATCTTATTGATGTCTGGCATAATTCACATACTATGGATAGAAATCATTTTCAGGTATATATACCCAGAATATCATCTCTGTTTCTGTGAATCACCTGTCTACTTTAAGGATAAATTCTTTTCATGAGCAGACATCTATCTTTGAAGGTAGCATATTAATTCCATTATGATTGTGTGTGTTAGTCACTCAGTTGTGTCTGACTCTTTGCGACCTCAGTGCATGTTGCCCACCAGACTCCTCTGTCCATTTGATCTTCCAGGCAAGAATACTGGAGTGGGTTGCCATTTGCTTCTCCAGGGGATCTTCCTGACCCAGGGATCAAACCCAGGTCTTCTGCATTTCAGGCAGACTTTACTGTCTGAGCTACCCTTACAATTAGTATTTATGTTTATTAATATTACAATACTTTGTTACTCCAAAGTTAAGATGTCCCCCTCAACTTTTTTCCCAGAATGTTGATTGTTTTTGTGGTAATAATAACCTGATATGAAAAACTCTATAATCAACCTCAAATTAATATCTCTGAATGATATAAGGAAAGATTAAGGATTCATTTATTTTGTTCCCAAGTGTGTATCCAATTGCTCTAGCATATTTCATAGGAAAAATAGTCTCTTCTAGACTCTAAATTATGTTCCATTGACCTGCACTATGGATGGATAGTATTATTGCTATAGTGTTATCATTACTGTGCCATTGTAGGTCATATACAGTTTTTCCCTCACTTTGTCCACAGATCCATTCTCTACGTCTGTGTCTCTATTCCTGCCCTGAAAATAGTCTCATCAGTACCATTTTTCTATATTCCATATATATGTGTTAATATATCATATATGTTTTTCTCTTTCTTTCTTCAGTCTGTATAATGGGCTCTAGGTTCATCCACCTCAGTTCAACCGATTCAAATCCATTTTTCATGGCCGAGTAGTATTCCATTGTGTATATGTACCATACTTTTTTATCCGTTCATCAGTCCATGGACATCTAGGTTGCTTCCATGGCCTGGCTATTGTAAACAGTGCTTCAGTGAACATTGGGATACATGTGTCTTTGAATTATAGTTAAGAATATGTTTTACAGTTATGTGTATGACATTCTATACATATGAAGTAAACCAATTTGCTTAACAATGTTGTTAAAATATTTTAAATTCTTCTGTTTCCCTACCAAACAAGAAGCATATTAAAATCTCTAAATGTGATTTCTATTTTGTGCTTTCCTGTCTTTATCTCTGTTAATTTTACGTTATATAACTTAAAGTTACATTACTTGCTTCCAAATTTGAGTCATATTAGCCTGTTCACTATTTTATTATTGTAAAATATTCTGCATTATCATTCATAATACTTGTGGCCTTAAATCTCCCTATGTGACATCAATTGAGACATTCCTGTTTCTTTTTTTTTAACTTTTTATTTTGCATTGGAGTACAGCTGATTAATAATGTTGTGATAGTTTCAAGTGAGCAGTGAAAGGACTCAGCTGTACATATGCATATATCCATTCTCCGCCAAACTCTCCTCCCATCCCGGCTGCCGTATAACCTTAAGCAGAGTCTCATGTACTCAACTATAGAGCATTGTTGGATATCCATTTTAAATAGAACAGTGAGTACATGTCAATGCCAAACTCCCTAACTATCCCTTCCCCCGATTCTTTCCCCTTGTCAGCCTTAAGTTTGTTCTCTTGGTCTGTGAATTTCCTTCAGTTTAGCCATTAAAAAAAAAAAAAAGAAAGAATCCCATTTTTAGCAACATGGCTGGACCTAGAGATCATCATACTGAGTGGAATCAGTTAGATAAGTATTGAATTACATTCCTTATGTGTAGAATCTAAAAAGAAGTCATACAAATGAGATTACCATCCAGTTTCTTTATATATATATATATATGTGTGTGTGTGTGTATACTTTTTCACCATTTCACTTTCTTTGTCATTTTTGACTTTGTATTTACTAGTTAAAATAACTGAAGCCTGATCAAATTTTGGCCATGCTTTAAAATTTATTTAGTATTACTAGTTTCACTACCTTCCCTTGGGTTAGTTTTTGCATTTTTTTTTCACTTATTTTTCTTTCTTTTTTTTTTTTTAAATTTTCTTTACTTTATTGTGTTGGTTTTGCCATACATTGACATGAATCTGCAATGGGTATGCATATGTTCCCCTTCCAGAACCCCCTCCCTCCTCCCTCCCGATTCCCTCTCTCTGGGTCACCCTGGTGCACCAGCCCTGAGCATCAAACCTAGGCTGGTGAATGATTTCACATATGATAATTTACATGTTTCAATGCTGTTCTCCCATATCATTCCACCCTTGCCCTCTTCCATAGAGTCCACAAGACTGTTCTATACATCTGTGTCTCTTTTGCTGTCTCTCATGCAGGGTTCTCATTACCATCTTTCTAAATTCCATATATATGCATTAGTATACTGTATTGTTGTTTTTCCTTCTGGCTTACTTCACTCTGGAAAATAGGCTCCAGTTCCATCCACCTGAGTAGAACTGATTCAAATGAATTCTTTTTAATGGCTGAGTAATATTCCATTGTGTATATGTACCACAGCTTTCTTATCCATTCGTCAGTTGATGGGCATCTAGGTTGCTTCCATGTCCTGGCTATTGCAAACAATGCAGCGATGAACATTGGGGTACACGTGTCTCTTTCAATTCTGGTTTCCTCAGTGTGTATGCCCAGCAGTGGGATTGCTGGGTCATATGGCAGGTCTATTTGCAGTTTTTTAAGGAACCTCCACACTGTTTTCCATAGTGGCTGTACTAGTTTGCATTCCCACCAACAGTGTAAGAGGGTTCCCTTTTCTCCACATTCTCTCCAGCATTTATTGCTTATAGACTTTTGGATGGCAGCCATTCTGACTGGTGTAAAGTGGTACCTCATTGTGGTTTTGATTTGCATTTCTCTGATAATGAGTGATGCTGAGCATCTTTTCATGTGTTTGTTAGCCATTTGTATGTCTTATTTGGAGAAATGTCTGTTAAGTTCTTTGGCCCACTTTTTGATTGGGTCGTTTATTTTTCTAGAATGGAGCTGCAAGAGTTGCTTGTGTATTTTTGAGATTAATTGTTTGTCCGTTGCTTCATTGGCTATTATTTTCTCCCATTCTGAAGGCTGCCTTTTCACCTTGCTTTTAGTTTCCTTTGTTGTGCAGAGCTTTTCATTTTAGTTAGGTTCCATTTGCTTATTTGTGCTTTTATTTCCAATATTCTGGGAGGTGGGTGATAGAGGATCCTGCTTTGGTTTATGTCGGAGGGTGTTTTGCCTATGTTTTCCTCTAGGAGTTTTATAGTTTCTGGTCTTATGATTAGATCTTTGATCCATTTTGAGTTTGTTTTTGTGTATGGTGTTAGAAAGTGTTCTAGTTTCATTTTTTTACAAGTGGCTGTCCAGTTTTCCCAGCACCACTTGTTAAAGGATTGTCTTTTCTCCATTGTATATTCTTGCCTCCTTTGTCAAAGATAAGGTGTCCATTGATGTGTGGATTTATCTCTGGGCTTTCTATTTTGTTCCATTGATCTATATTTCTGTCTTTGTGCCAGTACCATACTGTCTTGATGACTGTGGCTTTGTAGTATAGCCTAAAGTCAGGTAGGTTGATTCCTCCAGTTCCATTCTTCTTTCTCAAGATTGCTTTGGCTATACGAGGTTTTTTGTATTTCCATAAACAATTCCATTCACCATCGAAACAAAAAGAATAAAATACTTAGGAGTATTTCTACCTAAAGAAACAAAAGACTTATATATAGAAAACTATAAAACACTGATGAAAGAAATCAAAGAGGACACAAATAGATGGAGAAATATACCGTGTTCATGGATTGGAAGAATCAATATAGTGAAAATGAGTATACTACCCAGAGCAATCTATAGATTCAATGCAATTCCTATCAGGCTACCAGAGGTCTTTTTCAGAGAGTTAGAACAAATAATTTCACAATTTGTATGGAAATATTTTACTTTCAACTTATTGTTTTAAACTTGTTTCTCATAAAGAGCATATTGTTAGGTTTCCTTCCTTCTCCCTTTCTCTCTTTTCCTATCTTTGTTTTTTGTATTAGAACAGTCAGTCCACTCATATTTTTTATTGATGTAGTTTGTTTGAAGTCTACCATCTAACCATTTGTTTTCTATTTGTCACATCTGGTCTTCATTCCCTGATTCCTTCTTTGCTCTACTCTTTGTTTTTGTGTATGGTGATAGAAAGTGTTCTAGTTTCATTCTTTTACAAGTGGCTGTCCAGTTTTCCTAGCACCACTTGTTAAAGAGATTGCCTTTCCTCCATTGTATATTCTTGCCTCCTTTGTCAAAGATAAGGTGTCCATAGGTGCGTGGATTTATCTCTTCACTTTCTTTTTGTCCCATTGATCTATATTTCTGTCTTTGTGCCAGTACCATACTGTCTTGATGACTGTAGCTTTGTAGTATAGCTTCAAGTCAGGCAGGTTGATTCCTCCAGTTCCATTCTTCTTTTGAAAGATTGCTTTGGCTATTTGAGGGTGTTTTGTATTTCCATATAAATTGTGAAATTATTTGTTCTAGTTCTGAGAAAATTACTGTTGTTAGCTTGATAGGGTTGCATTGAATGTATAGATTGCTTTGGATAGTACGCTCATTTTCACTATATTGATTATTCCAGTTCATGAACATGGTATAATTCTCCATATATTTGTGTCATTTTTATTTCTTTCATCAGTGTTTTATAGTTTTTGTTTTTTTCTTTAGATAGATTTAGTCCTAAGTATTTTATTCTTTTCATTGCCATGGTGACTGTAATTGCTTCCTTAATTTCTCTGTTTCCTCATTGTTCGTGTATAGAAATGCCAGGGATTTCTGTGTGTTGATTTTGTATCCTGAAACTTTGCTATATTCACTGATTAGCTCTAGTAATTTTCTCGTAGAGTCTTTAGGGTTTTCAATATAGAGGATCATGTCATCTGCAAACAGAGAGAGTTTTACTTCTTCTTTTCCAATCTGGATTCCTTTGATTTCTTTATCTGCTCTGATTGCTGTGGCCAAGACTTCCAAGACTATGTTGAATAGTAGTGGTGAGAGTGGGCACCCTTGTCTTGTTCCTGTCTTTAGGGGAAATGCTTTTAATTTTTCAACATTGAGGATAATGTTTGCTGTGGGTTTGTCATATGTAGCTTTTTTTTTATGTTGAGGCATGCTCCTTCCATTCCTGCTTCCTGGAGGATTTTTGTCATAAATGGATGTTGAACTCTGTCAAAGGATTTCTCTGCATGTGTTGAGATAAGCATATGGTTTTTATCTTTCAATTTGTTAATGTGGTGTATCACATTGATTTGTAGATATTAAAGAATCCTTGCATCCCTGGGGTAAAGCCCACTTGGTTATGATATATGATCTTTTTAATATGTTGTTGGATTTTGTTTGCTAGAATTTTGTTAAGGATTTTTGCATCTATGTTCATCAGTGATATTGGCCTGTAGTTTTTTTTTGTGTGTGGCATCTTTGTCTGGTTTTGGTATTAGGGTGATGGTGACCTTATAGAATGAGTTTGGCAGTTTACCTTCCTCTGCAATTTTCTGGAAGAGTTTGAGTTGTATAGGTGTTAGCTCTTTAAATTTTTGGTAGAATTCAGCTGTGAAGCCGTCTGGTCCTGGGCTTTTTTTGCTGGAAGTTTTCTGATTACAGTTTTGATTTCTGTGCTTGTGTTGTGTCTGTTAAGATTTTCTATTTCTTCCTGGTTCAGTTTTGAAAAGTTATATTTTTCAAGGAATTTGTCCATTTCTTCCAATTTTCCATTTTATTGACATATACTCGCTGGTAGTAGTCTGTTATAATCCTTTGTATTTCTGTGTTTTCTATTTTGATTTCAACATTTTCATTTCTAATTTCATTGATTTGATTCTTCTCCCTTTGTTTCTTGATGAATCTGGCTAATGGTTTGTCAATTTTATTTATCTTTTCAAGGAACCAGCTTTTAGCTTTGTTGATTTTTGCTATGGTCTCTTTTGTTTCTTTTTCATTTATTTCTGCCCTAATTTTTATGATTTATTTCCTTCTACTAACCCTGGGGTTCTGCATTTATTCCTTTTCTAGTTGCTTTAGGTATAGAGTTAGGTTGTTTATTTGACTTTTTTCTTGTTCCTTGAGGTAAACCTGTATTGCTATGAACCTTCCCCTTAGCACTGCTTTTACAGTGTCCCATAGGTTTGGGGTTGTTGTGTTTTCATTTTCATTCATTTCTATGCATATTTTGATTTCTTTTTTGATTTCTTCTGTGATTTGTTGGTTATTCAGAAGCGTATTTTTAGCTTGTTGAGATTTTTAATAGTTATTTTCTTTTTTTTCCTGTGGTTGACATCTAATCTTACTGCATTGTGATCAGTAAAGATGCTTGGAGTGATTTCAAGTTTTTTGAATTTACAAACGTTAGATTTATGGCCCAGGATGTGATCTATCCTGGAGAAGGTTCCATGTGCACTTGAGAAACATGTGAAATTCATTGTTTTGGGGTGAAATGTCCTATAGATATCTATTAGGTCTAACTGGTCTATTGTATCATTTAAAGTTTGTGTTTCCTTGCTAATTTTCTGTTCAGTTGATCTATCCGTAGTTGTGAGTGGGGTACTAAAGTCTGCTATTATTGTGTTACTGTTAATTTCCCCTTTCATACTTGTTAGCATTTGCCTCACATATTGTGGTGCTCCTATGTTGAATGCATATATATTTATAATTGTTATATCTTCTTGGATTGATCCTTTGATTGTTATGTAGTGTCCTTCTTTGTCTCTTTTCACGGTCTTCATTTCAAAGTCTATTTATCTGAGTATTACTACTCCTGCTTTCTTTTGGTCTCCATTTGGGTGAAATATCTTTTTCCAGCTTTTCATATTAAATATGTGTGTGTCCCTTGTTTTGAGGTGTGTCTGTTGTAGACAGCATATATATAGGGGTCTTGTTTTTGTATCCATTCAGCCAGTCTTTGTCTTTTGGTTGGGGCATTCAACCCAATTACATTTAAGGTAATTATTGATCAGTATGATCCCATTGCCATTTAGTTTGTTGTTTTGGGTTTGAGTTTATACACCTTTTCTGTGTTTCCTGTCTAGAGAAGATCCTTTAGCTTTTATTAAAGAGCTCGTTTGGTGGCGCTGAATTCTCTCAGCTTTTGCTTGTCTGTAGAGCTTTTGATTTCTCCTTCATATTTGAATGAGATCCTTGCTGGGTACAGTAATCAGGGCTGTAGGTTTTCCTCTTTTGTCACTTTAAGTATGTCCTGCCATTCCCTTCTGACCCGAAGTGTTTCTGTTGAAAGATCAGCTGTTATCCTTATGGAAATCCCCTTGTGTGCTATTTGTTGTTTTTCCCTTGCTGCTTTTAATATTTATTCTTTGTGTTTGGTCTTTGTTAATTTGATTAATATGTCTCTTGCGGTGTTTCACTTTGGATTTATCCTGTTTGGGATTCTCTGGGTTTCTTGGACTTGGGTGGCTATTTCCTTCCCCATTTTAGGGAAGTTTTCAACTGTTGTCTCCTCAAGTATTTTCTCATGGCCTTTCTGTCTTCTTCTGAAACTCCTATGATTTGAATGTTGGGGCACTTGACATTGTCCCAGGGGTCTCTGAGGTTGTCCTTATTTCTTTAAATTCTTTTTTCCTCTCTGCTTCATTTATTCCCACCATTCTATCTTCTACCTCACTTATCCTGTCGTCTGCCTCAATTATTCTACTGTTGGTTCCTCCAGAATGTTTTTAATCTCACTTATTGAATTATTCATTATTGATTGACTCTGTTTTTATTTCTAGTTCTAGGTCCTTTTTAAACCTTTCTTGCATCTTCTTGATCCTGTCTACAGGATATTTATCTGTAACTCTATTTTGTTTTCAAGATTTTGGATCAATTTTACTATCATTATTCTGAATTCTTTTCCAGGTAGACTCCCTATCTCCTCCTCCTTTGTTTGTTTTGGTGGGCCTTCATCATGTTCCTTTACCTGCTGAATACTTCTCTACCTTTTCATCTTGTTTAGATTGCTGTGTTTAGGGTGCCCTTTCTGTATTCTGTCAGTTTGTGGTTCCTTTTTGTTGTGGAGATTCCTCTCTGTGGGTGGGATTGGATGAGTGGCTTGACAAGGTTTCCTGGTTAGGGAAGCTTTCGTTGATGTTCTAGTGGGTGGAGCTGGATTTCTTCTCTCTGGAGTGCAATGAAGTGTCCAGTAGTGAGTTTTGAGATGTCTGTGGGTTTGGTGTGACTTTGGACAGCATATATATTAAAGCTCAGGGCTATGTTCCTGTGTTGCTGGAGAGTTTATGTGGTATGTCTTGCTCTGGAACTTGTTGGCTCTTGGTTGGAGCTTAGTTTCAGTGTAGGTATAGAGGTAGCTTTTGGATGAGCTCTTATTGATTAATGTTCCCTGGTGTCATGAGTTCTCTGGTGCTCTCAGGTTTTGGATTTAAGTTCCTGCCTCTGGTTTTTAGTCTTATTCTTACAGTAGCCTCAATACTTCTCCATCCATACAGCAGAAATGATAAAAACATCTAAGTTAATGGTGAAAAGATTCTCCACCATGAGGGGGCACCCAGAAAAATTCACTGAGTTACGTGGAGAAGAGAAGAGGGAGGAAGGAGATAGAGGTGACCAGGAGAAGAGGGGAGTTAAAAAGAGAGAGACAGACCTAGCCAGTAATCAGTTCCCTAAGTGTTCTCCACAGCCCAGAATACACAAAGAGATTCACAGAGTTGGATAGAGAAGAGAAGGAGGAGGGAGGAGATAGAGGTCAAAAAAGGAGAGTCACAAGTGGGAGATAGCAATCAAGCCAGTAATCACACTCCTAAGTAAAAATGGGTACTGAAGATTGGATTCTTAAATGTACCAAATTGATAACAAATAGCAAACAGCAAAGATTAAAAATCTAGAGGTTAGACTGTCAGAAATACAATATTACAAAAAAACAAAAATTATAAAAAATATATATGAAGTTTGCTTTAAATAAAGGGTCTCTTTTATTTGCAAGTTAATAGTAGATTATAAAAATGAAAGTTAAAGGAGTAATAGAGGACTTAAAAATAAAAAATAATAAAAATTTAAAAACTGATAATAGTTAAAATATATCCAGGAATTTCTCTGGAGCTGTTGCAGGCAGTGTGGGGTCAGTTCAGTTTCAGATAGTTCCTTGTTCCAGCTTATACTTCTCAAGGTCTATAGGCCCCTTCCAATGTGGTCGGTGCTAGGTACAGGGTTTTAATCTGTTGCACCTGTCACAGCGGTTCCCTCTGTTTATTTTGGCTTCTTCTGTTTGCAAGTCTCTTCAGTGTCTAATTTCCACCCTGACACAAGGGGGCGGAGGCGGTCACTTATTTAGGTTCACTTGGTCAGTCACCCTGTGGGGAGAGAGGAACACTGCAAACAAATATCAGTAGCTGGTGTGGGGAGTGCTCGCAGTGTCTCGGCCACACTGGGTTTGCCCCGGCTCACGGCGTGTGTGCTTTCCCAGTCTACACTGCTCAGGCGCCAGGTTGCTCTGAAGGGAAGAGTCTAAAGCAGGCCCTAGCTTGCGAGTATTTCCCAGGTCTAAGCTGCTCTTGTTCAGGTTCTTGGGTACTCCACAAAGGCACAGACTCCGTTGGGCCTACATTTGGTGTCCTTCCCAGGTCTGAGCAGCTCAGGTGACCAGGCGAGCACAGTCTCCCCAGGTGGGGGTGCATCTTATCACTCCTGGGTCCCAGCTGCTGGGTTTCCTGGGTGCACAGAGGGAGTGCCGTCTCAGGTGTGCCGTGTGTCTCTTCTGGGGAGCTGATCCCTGGCTGCGACCCTCCCTGTGCATGTCAACCATCCAGGATCCCAGGAAGTCTTGATTAGCAACTGGGAGCCTGCTCGCAGTTTGGTGGAGGAAGCCATCTCTGGCACCGAGATTTCCCGTTTCTGGCTCTGGCTGCCACCCTCCTGCCTCCCTGCCTCTTGCAGGAGATGGGCTGGTCCGCAGCCGGCTAGGCTAGCTCTCCTCTGGTATTCGCTCAGCCCTTTGTTCTGTGAGTGGCCAGGCAGTGGCTTAATTTAGAGCTTTTTGTGGGAAAGTTTTCTCTCTCTCTCTCTTTTTTTTCTCTCTCTCTGGCTATTCCACAGTTGGGTTGTTATCTCACCTTAGCTCCCTCAGATTGCCCTCAGGTCTTTCAGGCCCAGTCCTTACCCTAAGCATGCAGCCAGCTCCTCCCTGTTCAGCCCCTGCTTGCTGGTGGCGAATGCAGGAGTCTGGACTACTCCTCTGGGAGTTGCCGTTAGGCATGTCGTCTGTGGGTTTTATTTATTTATTTATTTATTTATTTTTCCTCCCAGTTACGATGCCCTCTGAGATTCCAAAACTCCCCACAGACCCTCGAGTGAGAGAGTTTTCTGGTGTTTGGAAATGTTTTCTCTTTTATAACTCCCTCCTTGGGACGAGTCTCTGTCCCTAACTCTTTTGTCTCTCTTTTTATCTTTTATATTTTATCCTGCCTCCTTTTGAAGACAATGGGCTGCCTTTCTGGGTGCCTGGTGTCCTCTGCCAGCATTCAGAAATTGATTTGTGGAATTTGCTCTGCATTCACATGTTCTTTCAATGAATTTGTGGGGGAAAAAGTGGTCTCCCCTTCCTATTCCTCTGCCATCT
Organism: Antilocapra americana; assembly: GCA_007570785.1. Classification (NCBI taxonomy): domain Eukaryota; kingdom Metazoa; phylum Chordata; class Mammalia; order Artiodactyla; family Antilocapridae; genus Antilocapra; species Antilocapra americana. Next base: position 9,196,352 of record ML660787.1, on the reverse strand, counting down.
TAGGACTGCCCTCAAAACATTTCCTAAGTTTATAAAAATATCAGCAAACTTTGAAAAGAATTTCCTTTGGGACAATTAGCATTATGTCATAAACAAGCTGCAGAATAAGCAGAGAATTGAAAATATTTTAGAAATATAATTTTACAATTATCCTAAAGACACTTTAACCAGCCCCAATTCATTTCCTTTCTAAACATGTAATTTAATAATTTCATAAATTATAGCATGCCACCATCAAAAAACTGAAACACATTTTCTGAATATTATGAGTGAACAAAATTTGAAGTAGGATAACAATTAAAAGCAGACATAAATTCTCTTTAAGACACATTCAGATGTTATAATGATTTATTTTCATCTTTACTGACTATTTATACTCTGGTTAAATGTTCCTCTTTAAACTGTAAAAATGATGTCAGATATTGCTACATAAATTTATGGCAAAGAAAAGACAATTTAAATGCCATGTTAATCAAATGAGCAATTATTGTTTAATGGAATTGAACCATTATACTCAGTTATACAGAAATTCTTTGTTGGGGGGGCAGATAATGTGAGCAGATTTCTAAACCAGGGATTTCTAAGATAATTTTAATAGACTCTCAGTAGTACCATTTGAATAAATTTATTGTGAATTATTTGTTCTGCATTTGTGTCTGGAGTTGGGAGAATAGGGACAGAAATCAATACATTAAGAAAAGTCAACACTAACTACAAGTCATTGGAAGAGGGCATAAATATGAAGGCAGGATTTCTAAAAGTCATTTTTTTTTCTCTATCCCTAATGGTAATTCCTATAGTTTTGTGGTTTGCTTTATTGCTTTTGTTTTTAGTGGTTATCATACTTTAAGTATATATATATATATTAATAACCAACTCTGGGTTATCCCATTCCATCTAAATACTCCATTAAATTTTCTTCTCATTTCTCAGGGCAGAATTCTTAATTTCTTTGTAATTTTCCCTACCTCTTTGCCAAATTATTCATTTCTCATCCCCATACTATGCTCCCATGATACCACTCCTCCATTTCTTCATTCAGCTAGCAACAACTCATTCTTTAATACCCAGTTTATGGGGGCTGGATGAATTGGGAGATTGGGATCGACATATATACACTATGGGTACTGTGTATAAGGTAGATAATTAATGAGAATCTACTCAGGAGATGCTACGCAGTGCTCTGTGGTGACCTAAATGGGAAAGAAATCCTCCAAAAAGAGAAGATGTATGACTCATTTTGCTGTACAGTAGAAACTAACACAGCATCGTAATACTCCAATAAAAATTAACCTAAAAAATACCAAGTCTACAAACCATCTCTTCAGTCTTTCTGCCACTCCCACTGGTGTCCTATTTACAGCTCCATAAAAGCACTATGTGACAGTATGAATAAGTATAAAAACTGTCTTTAAATTAGACAAGTAAGTGAACAATTTTAGTACAGAAACTGTGAGATGTATGTGTGTGTATCTACATAGATACACAAATAACTTTTAGGGCATTATATGCTGGAGTCCATAATTTTTTCCTTGAAATAACAACTTATTATGATATATCTCAGATATCATAAAATTCAAACATTTAACAAGCAAATCTTAGGTTTTTGTTTTTTTTTGTTTTTTTATTTTTTTAATGTTTTTATTAGTTTTGCCATACAATGACATGTTATCGCCATGGGTTTACATATGCTCCCCCTCCAGAACCCCCCTCCCTCCTCCCTCCCTCCTCCCTCTCCCTAGGAAATCTCCATGCACCAGCCCCGAGCATCAATCCTGGGCTGGCAATTGATTACACATATGATAATTAACATGTTTCAATGCCATTCTCCCATATCATCCCACCCTTGCCCTCATCCACATAGTCCACGAGTCTGTTCTATACATCTGCGTTCCTTTTGCTGTCTCGCATGCTGGGTTCTCCTTACCGTCTTTCTAAATTCCATATATATGCGTTAGTATACTGTATTTTTGTTTTTGCTTCTGGCTTACTTCACTCTGGATAATGGGCTCCAGTTTCGTCCACCTGAGTAGAACTGATTCAAATGAATTTTTTTTAATGCTGAGTAATATTCCATTGTGTATATGTATCACAGCTTTCTTATCCATTCGTCAGTTGATGGGCATCTAGGTTGCTTCCATGTCCTGGCTATTGTAAACAATGCAGCGATGAACATTGGGGTACACGTGGCTCTTTCAATTCTGGTTTCCTCGGTGTATATGCCCAGCAGTGGGATTGCTGTCATATGGCAGGTCTATTTGCAGTTTTTTAAGGAACCTCCACACTGTTTTCCATAGTGGCTGTACTAATTTTCATTCCCCCTGAAGTCAGGAACAAGACAAGGGTGCCCACTCTCACCACTACTTTTCAACATAGTTTTGGAAGTCTTGGCCACAGCAATCAGAGCAGATAAAAAAATCAAAGGAATCCAGATTGGAAAAGAAGAAGTAAAACTCTCTCTGTTTGCAGATGACAAGATCCTCTATATTGAAAACCCTAAAGACTCTACTAGAAAATTACTAGAGCTAATCAGTGAATATAGCAAAGTTTCAGGATACAAAATCAACACACAGAAATCCCTGGCATTCCTATACACTAACAATGAGAAAACAGAAAGAGAAACTAAGGAAACAATTCCATTCACCATCGAAACAAAAAGAATAAAATACTTAGGAGGGGAAGCATATGTAAACCCATGGTGATATCATGACAATGTATGGCAAAAACAATAAAAAAAAATACTTAGGAGTATTTCTACCTAAAGAAACAAAAGAATTGTATATAGAAAACTATAAAACACTGATGAAAGAAATCAAAGAGGACACAAACAGATGGAGAAATGTGCCGTGTTTGTTGATTGGAAGAATCAATATAGTGAAAATGAGTATACTACCCAAAGCAATCTATAGATTCAATGCAATTCCTATCAAGCTACCAGAGGTCTTTTTCAGAGAATTAGAACAAATAATTTCACAATTTGTATGGAAATACAAAAAACCTCATATAGCCAAAGCAATCTTGAGAAAGAAAAATGGAACTGGAGGAATCAACCTACCTGACTTTAGGCTATACTACAAAGCCACAGTCATCAAGACAGTATGGTACTGGCACAAAGACAGAAATATAGATCAATGGAACAAAATAGAAAGCCCAGAGATAAATCCACGCATCTATGGACACCTTATCTTTGACAAAGGAGGCAAGAATATACAATGGAGAAAAGACAACCTCTTTAACAAGTGGTGCTGGGAAAACTGGACAGCCACTTGTAAAAGAATGAAACTAGAACACTTTCTAACACCATACACAAAGATAAAGTCAAAATGGATCAAAGATCTAAGCGTAAGACCAGAAACTGTAAAACTCCTAGAGGATAACATAGGCAAAACCCTCTCTGATATAAACCAAAGCGGGATCCTCCATGAACCACCTCCCAGAATATTGGAAATAAAAGCACGAATAAACAAATGGGACCTAATTAAAATTAAAAGCTTCTGCACAACAAAGGAAACTAAAAGCAAGGTGAAAAGGCAGCCTTCAGAATGGGAGAAAATAATAGCCAATGAAGCAACGGACAAACAATTAATCTCAAAAATATACAAGCAACTCCTGCAGCTCCATTCTAGAAAAATAAACGACCCAATCAAAAAGTGGGCCAAAGAACTTAACAGATATTTCTCCAAAGAAGACATCAAAATGGCTAACAAACACATGAAAAGATGCTCAACATCACTCATTATCAGAGAAATGCAAATCAAAACCACAATGAGGTATCACTTTACACCAGTCAGAATGGCTGCCATCCAAAAGTCTACAAGCAATAAATGCTGGAGAGGATGTGGAGAAAAGGGAACTCTCTTACACTGTTGGTGGGAGGTTTTTTTTGAGTATATTTACAAATTTGTGAAATAATCACTGTTATCTAATTATAGAAAGGCTTATCACTCCAAAAAGGAACCTCATATCCATATGCATTTAACCTGTATTTTGCCTTTCCTCCAGTCCCAGATGAGTAACACCTTTTTTTATTTTTTTTCCTATGTGTTTGCCTATTCTGGGTATTTAATGTAAATTGAGTCATACAATATATAGCTTTTGTGACTAACTTCTTTGATATTGCATTAAGTTTTCAAGGTTTAGGTATGCTGTAACATATATCAGCGTGTCTTTCCTTTTTGATGCTAAAATTTCCTTATAAGAACAAGTGCATTTTGTTTATCTGTTAATCAATTGAGGGTCATTTCTTTTGTTTCAATTTATTATCTATTCTGAATAGTCATTCTGTGTACGCTTGCATGCAACTTTTTGTGTCAGTATTTTTCTTTCATTTCTCTTGGGTAGATGCCTACCAGTGTTATTGCTGAGTCACATGGAAATTCTGCGTTTAATATTTTGAGGAACTGCCAAATTATTTCCCTGAGTGGTTGTACCATTTTATAGACTGACCAGCTATTTCTGAGAATTTGAATTACTCCCGATACTCACCAAAGGGCTTTCCTGGTAGCTCAGATGGTAAAGAGTCTGCTTGCAATGCAGGAGACCCAGGTTTGATCCCTGGGTCTGGAAGATCTCCTGGAGAAGGAAATGGCAATCCACTCCAGTATTCTCATCTGGAGAATCCCATAGATGGAGAATCCCATAGATGGAGAACCCTGGCAGACTACAGTCTATGGGGTCACAAAGAGTTGGACATAACTGAGCGACTAGCACTTTCACTCACTAAAACATTTTATATTTAAAAAATAGCCAACATACTGCATAAAAAGTGATATCCCATTGTGGTTCTGATTTGCATTTCTTTAATGAATTATGATGTTGAGCATCTTTTAACGTACCTATTTTCATTTTATATATTTTGTCTGCAGAAATGTATACCCATACTTTGTTAACTTTAAAAATTATGTACTGTATTTACATTAAAAAATTCTCTGTACTTTTGAGTTCTTAGTGTTGTTTAAATATTCTTAATATGTGTTTTTCTAAACATAATATTTGTAAATATTTTATCTTATTCCTCTGTTAACTTTGCACTTTCTTAATATCTTTTCAAGTGAAGATATTTTTATTTTTCATAAAGTACAATATTTTCTATTTCTTTTATCATTTGTGTTTTGGTGTCATAGCTAAGACATTTTCTAATGAAATATCACAAATATTAACTTGTTTTGTTCTAAGATTGTTATAGTTTTATCACCTACATTTAGACTTTTGATTCATTTGTCTATGGTATGAGCTTAGGGTCCACTTACATTCTTTATCATGTAGGTATCTAGTAAGGAAACATCATTTTTTTCTCCGAGTTTACTGAGATACAGTTTACATAAGCACTGCATAAGTTTAAAGCATACAACATAATGATTTAACTTATATATATCATACAATGATAACCACTATAAGTTTAGTGAATAGTCATAATCTCATATAGATACAAAATTTAAAAAATGATAAGGAATTTCTTGTGATAAGAACTTTTGAGATTTACTCTCTCAACAATTTTCATATATAAAGTGTTAATTATATAAGCATGTTTTACATCTCATCCCATATACTTATTTATCTTATAACTGGAAGTTTGTACCTTTTGATCATTTTTATCCAATTTCCTCAAATACCACTTTTAACATCTACTTTTTTGGTTTTTAATATTTTCAATGATATATTGTTTTATGCCAACATAGCAACACAAATCAGCCATAATTCTACATATCTGTTTATGCAGCCATGCTTATATACATATATCCCCTCCCTCCTGAGGCTCCTTCCCTCCCTTGTCTTTGTCTAGTTTTGGAATCAGGGTGATGTGTCCTCCTAAAATGAGTTTGGGAGTGTTCCTTCCCCTGCATTTTTTTGAAAGAGTTTTAGAATGATAGGCATTAGCTCTTTTCTAAATGTTTGATAAAATTCAGCTGTGAAGCTTTTTTTTTAATGGAAATTTTTTTTATCAGTTTTGATTTCACTGTTTGTAATTGGGTTATTTATCATTTCTATTTCTTCCTTGTTCAGTCTTGCAAGATTGAACTTTTCTAAGAATGTGTCCATTTTCTCTAGGTTGTCCATTTTATTGGCATATAGCTGCTCATAATAGTCTCTTATGATCCTTTGTATTTTTGCATTGTCTGTTGTAACCTCTCCTTTTTCATTTTTAATTTTGTTAATTTGATTCTTCTTTTTTGCTTGATGAGTTTGGCTAAAGATTTGTCAATTTTGTTTACCTTTTCAAAGAGCCAGCTTTTAGGTTTATTAACATTTACTATTTTTTTTTTCATTCCTTTTTCGTTATTTCTGCTCTGATCTTTATGATTTCTTTCTTTCTGCTAACTTTGTTTTTGGTTTTGTTCTTCTTCTTTTTCCCAGTTGTTTTAGATGTAAAGTTAGGTTGTCTATTCAATCATTTTCTTGTTTCTTGAGATAGGATCATATCGTTGAAATGACTATTCTTTCTATCATGACGTTGTCTTGCCTACCTTATGGCATAATACTTGATAATACTGTTAGTGATTCAGCTAGGATTCTGAATTCTACATGTCTTTCCCTATGTTAAGATCATGTAATCTTGATTACAGTAAATTACAACTAAGTTTTATATCTAAATAATTTTGATATAGTAAAGTGTGAGTCATCCAAATGTGTTCTTATTTAAGTTCTTTTTTGTCTACTCTGGGGCACCTACATTTCTAGATGAATTTCAGGATCAGCTTGTCAATTGTTGCAAAATAAAACCAAGGATTTTAATAGGAATCATGTGAATTATGTAGATAAATTTTGAAAGGTTGCAGTCTTAACATTATTAAATTATCTGATCCATAAACACAGAAAGCTTAATCATTATTTAGATTTCCATTAACATATTGCTAGTATCTTATAGTTTGCAAAGTAAAAACCATGCACATTTTTGGTTTAATTTCATAATTGTTCTGTTTTACTTTAGGTGCTATTTTAAGTGAAATCATTTTACCTTCACTTTCATGTTATTATACTGAGTGTGTATAAATATCATTGATTTTTATGTATTGATCTTGTATATCGCAGCACTGAAGAACTTGTTTATTAGAATTATTAGGTCTGTGTGTGTGTGTGTGTGTGTGTGTGTGTGTGTGTGTGTCTGTGTCTGTGTCTGTGTGTGGGGGTATCCTTTGCATTTTTCTCTATGCAAGATAAATCCTCAATGAAAAGAGATATTTTCAAATTTTCCTTTTTATCTTGATGCTTTTTATTTCATGTTTTTGCCTGATACCTTCCCTACAACCTTCAGTACAATGTTGAACTGAAATGGCAAGAAAGTCTTCATGTTTATCTCCTAAATCTTGTTACACATTAAATAGCATATTAGTTGTGGTTTCTTTTTGAATTTGTTTTTGTAGATGCTTGTTACCAGGTTGAGGAAGTTCCTTTCCATTCCTAATTTTTTAGCATGACTATCTTCAAAAGATGTTATTTTTCTCTATATCTCTTGAGATGATCATGTGTTTTTATGTGCTTTATTTTATCATAATATAACTTTTTTTATTCTTTTATTACATCTATGATTTGGAAATCTTAACACAACATTTTTTTCCTGAGATAATCCTAACTTGGTAAGTTTATATAATCATTTTTATACTTCTTTAGGTTTAGATTTCTAATTTTATTTTTTGTGTTTTTTGAGAATTTCTAGTCTTTTCATAAGGAATATTAATCTGTAGTTTTGTTTGATTTTACCCTTGTAATACCTTGTTTTTGGTATCAGAACAATAATGGTCTCACACAAAGAGTTTTTTGAGTAGTTTGTGATGAATTGATGTTAATTCTTATTCAGAGTTTGGTAGAATTCACTGACTAAGCCATCTGGGTTTCCTTTGTACACATAAGTATGACCAGTTGCTAAACCATAGTTCTCTTGGCCTAACTGAGAAATGTTAGCAGGGAAATAATACCAGTAGTAGCTCAGGCATTGTATTAATTATCTATTGCTACATAACCAGTTGACTCTAAACCTTGGTTGCTTAAAAAAGTAAACTTTTATTGTCTCACAGTTTCCATCAACCAAGAATTTAAAAACAGGTTGGCTGGGTGCATGCATAGCTCCCTCTAATCAGAATATTGACCACATGCCTCAGTTCCTTACTGGGTACCTACGTGGAGCTTTAGATCCTGACCATTTGGGTCCTGCTGTACGTTTGCCTTATTGTCCTCTTAAAACAGCAGCTGACTTCCCCTCAGAGCAAGTGATCCAAAAAGACAGATGAAAACAATAATCTCTCATGACCTAATCTAAGAAGCCAGAATTTGTAATTTCTACAAACCCACTCACTGGAAGAAAGTCACTGACTCTGGCTACACTTAAGTATTAGGGAACTAGGTTCTACTCAGCTGTCAAAAGATTATCAAATAATTAGGGTACATATTTTTAAACCACAACACCTATATTAAGTACCTGCTATGAGTCAGGCACGGTTGTCAGCATCTTACCCTATAGTTACTTATTTAATTTTCACAAAAATCCTGTAATTATATGTTAAAGCTACTGTTAGTTTTTTTTTTTCATGTGGGGATTCTTATGAGAATAAAATATTCATAATTTTCAAAGTCAAACAGTAATATCAAATTGTTACCCCAGGCAATCTGCCACCTGACCCCATGTATTCACATGAGACTATTGAACCTCTCAAAAGTAACATCGCCGGGTTTGCCTTCTAAGGCAATGATATTGCTAAGAATGTCTCTTTACACGATTATCTACACACAGCTGGACACGTGATATCAGAGGAATGAAGGCTACAGCTTCACCTGCATGCAGTCACAGAGGATTACTCTATACACTGGTTGTAAAGTTTAGAAAGTTCAAGATTATTCATAATTTAATTAAGGAGAATGGCTTTTCTAATATTCATGCAAACTTGCTTTTCATTGTTCAACAAAGAGACAGATCTGATCCTGACTCTGGCATCAAGCCTTTCAGATCTAAAGCTGAGTAAAAGTAGGATTTGCATGGATTATCAGTCTTTCTCATTTATCTTACGTTTGAGGATGCAGTCCCAGGTGTTTAAGAGGAAATGGGAGATAATTTTGTATCATTTGTAAATGAAAAAGTATATAAGCCAAGGTCTTCAGGACATGAAGAATCTGGAATATTTTCACATAATAGATAATTGAATTTCAAAGCTGTGGTCAGAATATGAGTCTTTTCAAAATTCCTTTGTTTGTAGTTTGACTGTCAGATTTGTAAAGCATTCTTCGTTGATGACAGGATTTTTACTGAGAATTTTTCTATTCATTCAAATGCTTCTGGTTGTAGAGTTGAAATGAGTCTCTATTATGAAAATGGTGTCATAATTTTTAATCAGTAGAGATCACCTCTGGTGCTGGTCTAATGAAAGGCTATGAAGAAGTCAGGAAAGATAACAAAAGAGCAATCATAAAAATCCAGATAATATTTGAAGGGCTGCAGTTTAAGCTTTCAATAGTGATGATAATCTTTCAATACTTGTCATTCTGTATTCCAAAAGCATTCACCTTTGCAAAAGAAGTCAAATTTGCAGCCTTAGCAGTTGGGATAATGGCACATGAGTAACAAATGAGTTCTATTTATTAATATTCATTAGTCTCTCTGTAACTTATTGAATATAATATAATAATAATTAAACATTATTAGCAAACTTTTCACATGATCAATGGGGAGATAAGCAAAGAAATATATTATTATTACTAAGGACTGTATTTCATTTTTACTAAATAGAAAAAATACGTTTTTATAAGGGAAAAAGAACAGTGAGATCTGTGCTATAAAGCATCGGCCTTCGAGTCCTAATTGTAAATCATGTAAATATGAACTGTCATACCTAAATTTTGGCTAGAAAGATTCAGTATTAAAGTATTTCACTACACTAAGAAATAGATTTAAACTTAATATGATTCCATTGGTAGATAACCTATTTATAAAGTTCAAAATGGTTCTGAAAAAGAAGACTATTTAGAAAAAAAAATAGTCATAGTCGAGAGAGGAGAGCAAGCTGTTATAGTAATCTATAATATAATTAAAAATAACAAATATTTACTTTATATATATATATATGTAAATCTCCTGATACACACACACACACACACACACATATTGATATGGATGCCTGATGAAATAGGACAGCTGATGAAAGAGAATAGGAATTCTGGTTGGACAAACATATTGAATGCTAATTTGTAGTTGATCTAGCATTCTAATATAGAGAAGGAAATATTGATTATATAATAAGTTATATTAAAGGATATCTATAAGAAAGCCAACTAGGTTGGATCAATATTCATATAAAATATTTTCCAAAGAAATCAAAGATTTTCACTAATCAAAATATTGAAGTACAGAAACTAAATTGGACAAAATATTTATTGTCAGTATTGGGATGAAGAAGCACTTTCTAAGGACACCAGAAGCACTAAACAGACAAACTGGCACATTGTCCCATATAAAATTAAACAGTCTCCTGCTTCTGCCCTTCCTTTTTCCAGCCTGGCTGTGCTCAGTCCCTCCCAACAGTGCCCAGGCGCAGCCTGCTCTGTTCCCCCAGATCTGAAGCCTGAGTCCACAGGAAGATTATGTCCTGTGAGGAAATTATAAAAATTAATAAATAAATAAAGCAGCATTAAAATAAAAAAAAAATTCTGAGAACTCTAATCCTAGGAAGTAGACCTATTATTCCCTTCTTCTCCCACTAAGTTAAAAAACAGAAAAAAACACATAAATGCATGAACAGGGATCTACTCCCAGCGAAAGGGCATGGTATATATTCTATCTAAATTATCCAACAATAAATATAAGAGTACGTATATGTAAAAATTATATAAAATATAGGATTTCATATATTAATATGTTTATGTATCATACATAAAAATATATAACTTATATATGGAGTTTTCCTGAGGACACTGTCCAGAATCTGCATGCAGTACAGGAGAAGGGAATGGCTACCCACTCCAGGATTCTTATCTGGAGAATTCCATAGACAGAGGAACCTGGAGGGCTATAGTCCATATACATATATAAGTGCTACACTATAGTTATATACATAAATTTATACATATACATATATGTTATATATGTAAAACTATAGATTCTGAAAATGCTCCAAAGGGCTTATATCAAGTACATAAATAAAAAGTACAGTTTCATCAAGAAAGTGCATAAAAATTCAATAAGATTAGCAAAGCAGAAATACCATGCCAGACTGGGATAGCCAACACAGGTCTCCCTCTCCCTTGGTCCCTGCCACACTGGGATAGCCAAGAACACAGGTCTCTCTCCCCCTTACCAGAGGGTTTTCTTCAGTTCAGTTCAGTTTCTCAGTCGTGTCTGACTCTTTGAAACTGCATGGACTGCAGCACGCCAGGCCTCCTTGTCCATCACCAACTTCTGGAGGTTACTCAAACTCATGTCCATTGAATTGGTGATGCCATCCAACCGTCTCATCCTCTGTCATCCCCTTCTCCTGCCTTCAGTCTTTCCCAGCATCAGGATCTTTTCCAATGAGTCAGTTCTTCGCATCAGGTGGCCAAAGTACTGGAGTTTCAGCTTCAACATCAGTCCTTCCAATGAACACCCAGGACTCATCTCCTTTATGATGGACTGGTTGGATCTCCTTGCAGTCCAAGGGACTCTCAAGAGTCTCCTCCAACACCACAGTTCAAAAGCATCAATTCTTTGGTGCTCAGCTTTCTGTATTGTCCAACTCTCACATCCATACATGACTAGTGGAAAAACTATAGGGTTTTCTTATCAGAAGGAAATTTCTCTTTCAGAATTCACCACACTGCTCCCAGCTACCTGCTGCGTCTTCTCTGTTCTGATTAAAGTTGAGAGGCAGAGTCTACTGTCTCTTTAGGATCTGCTTGTGTAACAGAGACTGTCTTTGACACAAAATCCCTCAGACTCTACTCTTGTTCTGAGTTGTAAGCTAGAGTTCCCATAACTAGGTGAAGCAGTTCAACAAGAATTACATCTCCTGCCTCTCTTTACCAAGAGTTCCGTTACTAGATCAAGAGTATAACTCCAAGGGAAGCATGCCACTGTACCCACCCCCAGAGTCTTGGCCCAGATGTACATGGAAAGAGAAGCAAGCAATAAAATAAATAGATCCTAATCTCTTTTGAAAAGAGCTAATATCATTAACAAATGTGCACAAAAAGCTAATGTCTAAGAGTGCTCTCAAAAACAGGGTAGGTTGTGGTCACAGGTAGTAATTGGGACATTTATGGATTCAGTGATTTGCTAAATCATACATTTTTAATACATATTCCACTATAGGTTGACTAATTTCCTAAAGATAACTAGAGAGGAGAAATGAGAAAAAATAGATACATAGAAAACAAAATTTTAAATGACAGATATAAATCCAATTATATTAATTTTACCATCATATGTGAAAGTATTAAGCAGTCCAATGAAAGACAGAAATGGTTATAATGGGAAAAAACCCAATAAGATCCAAGTATATGCTATCTACAGGAAATGTGTTTAATATTCCAAGACACAAGTAGTTTAAAATTAAAAGGCTGAAAAATATATATTATGCAAACAGTTATCACAAGAATGCTGTAGTGGCTACAGTGACATCAGACAAAAGAAACTTTAATACAAAAAGTATAAAAGTTAAAGACTTCCTTTATAAGTTTCAGTTAGTTCAGTTCAGTCGTGTCTATTTGCAGCCACATGGACTGCAGCACGCCAGGCTTCCCTGTCCCTCACCAAATCCCGGAGCTTGCTCGAACTCATATTCATTGAGTCGGTGATGCCATTAAACCATCTCATTCTCTGACATCCCTGTCTCCTCCTGCCTTCAGTCTTTCCCAACATCAGGGTCTTTTCCTTTGAGTCAGGTCTTCACATCCAGTGCTGGTGGTCAAAATATTGGAGCTTCAGCTTCAGTGAATATTCAGGACTGATTTCCTTTAAGATGGACTGGTTTGGTCGCCTTTCTGTCCAAGAGACTCTCAAACTCTTCCAACAGCAACTGGAGAAAGCATTAATCCTTCAGCAATCAGCTTTCTTTATGGTTCCACTCTCACATCCAAACATGACTACTGGAAAAACCATAGCTTTGACTAGATGGACCTTTGTTGGCAAAGTAATGTCTCTGTTTTTATTTATTTATTTTTTTTATTATTGTTTTTGCCATACATTGTCATGATATCACCATGGGTTTACATGTGCTTCCCCTCCGGGTCCCCCCTCCCTCCTCCCTCCCCCCCGGGAAATCTCGCTGCACCAGTCCCGAGCATCAATCCTGGGCTGGCGATTGACTAGACATATGAAAATTAACATGCTTCAATGCCCTTCTCCCATATCATCCCACCCTTACCCTCATCCACAAAGTCCACAAGTCTATTCTATACATCTGCGTTCCTTTTGTTGTCTCCCATGTTGGGTTCTCATTACTGTCTTTCTAAATTCCATATATATGTGTTAATATACTGTATTGTTGTTTTCGCTTCTGGCTTACTTCACTCTGGATAATGGGCTCCAGTTTCGTCCATCTGAGTAGAATTGCTTCAAATGAATTTTTTTTTACTGCTGAGTAATATTCCATTGTGTATATATACCACAGCTTTCTTATCCATTCATCAGTTGATGGGCATCTAGGCTGCTTCCATGTCCTGGCTATTGTAAACAATGCAGCGATGAACATTGGGGTGCACGTGGCTCTTTCAATTCTGGTTTCCTCGGTGTATATGCCCAGCAGTGGGATTGCCGGGTCATATGGCAGGTCTATTTGCAGCTTTTTAAGGAACCTCCACACTGTTTTCCATAGTGGCTGTACTAGTTTGCATTCCCACCAACAGTGTAAGAGGGTTCCCTTTTCTCCACATCCTCTCCAGCATTTATTGCTTGTGGACTTTTGGATGGCAGCCATTCTGACTGGTGTAAAGTGGTACCTCATTGTAGTTTTGATTTGCATTTCTCTGATAATGAGTGATGTTGAGCATCTTTTCATGTGTTTGTTAGCCATTTTTATATCTTCTTTGGAGAAATGTCTGTTAAGTTCTTTGGCCCACTTTTTAATTGGGTTGTTTATTTTTCTAGAATGGAGCTGCAGGAGTTGTTTGTAAATTTTTGAGATTAATTGTTTGTCTGTTGCTTCATTGGCTATTATTTTCTCCCATTCTGAAGGCTGTCTTTTCACCTTGCTTATAGTTTCCTTTGTTGTGCAAAAGCTTTTAATTTTAATTAGGTCCCATTTGTTTATTCGTGTTTTTATTTCCAATATTCTGGGAGGTGGGTCATGGAGTATCCCGCTTTGGATTATAGCAGAGAGTGTTTTGCCTATGTTATCCTCTAGGAGTTTTATAGTTTCTGGTCTTATGCTTAGATCTTTAATCCATTTTGAGTTTATCTTTGTGTATGGTGTTAGAAAGTGATCTAGTTTCATTCTTTTACAAGTGGCTGTCCAGTTTTCCCAGCACCACTTGTTAAAGAGGTTGTCTTTTCTCCATTGTATATTCTTGCCTCCTTTGTCAAAGATAAGGTGTCCATAGATGCGTGGATTTATCTCTGGGCTTTCTATTCTGTTCCATTGATCTATGTTTCTGTCTTTGTGCCAGTACCATACTGTCTTAATGACTGTGGATTTGTAGTATAGCCTAAAGTCAGGTAGGTTGATTCCGCCAGTTCCATTCTTCTTTCTCAAGATTGCTTTGGCTATACGAGGTTTTTTGTATTTCCATACAAATTGAGAAATTATTTGTTCTAATTCTTTGAAGAAGACCTCTGGTAGCTTGATAGGAATTGCATTGAATCTATAGATTGCTTTAGGTAGTATACTCATTTTCACTATATTGATTCTTCCAATCCATGAGCACGGTACATTTCTCCATCTGTTTGTGTCCTCCTTGATTTCTTTCATCAGTGTTCTATAGTTTTCTATATACAAGTCTTTTGATTCTTTAGGTAGAAATACTCCTAAGTATTTTATTCTTTTTGTTTCGATGGTGAATGGAATTGTTTCCTTAATTTCTCTTTCTGATTTCTCACTGTTAGTGTATAGGAATGCCAGGGATTTCTGTGTGTTGATTTTATATCCTGAAACTTTGCTATATTCACTGATTAGCTCTAGTAATTTTCTCGTAGAGTCTTTAGGGTTTTCAATATAGAGGATCATGTCATCTGCAAACAGAGAGAGTTTTACTTCTTCTTTTCCAATCTGTATTCCTTTGATTTCTTTATCTGCTCTGATTGCTGTGGCCAAAACTTCCAAAACTATGTTGAATAGTAGTGGTGAGAGTGGGCACCCTTGTCTTGTCCCTGATTTCAGGGGGAATGCTTCCAGTTTTTCACCATTGAGGATAATGTTTGCTGTGGGTTTGTCATATATAGCTTTTATTATGTTGAGGTATGTTCCTTCTATTCCTGCTTTTTGGAGGGTTTTTATCATAAATGGATGTTGAATTTTGTCAAAGGCTTTCTCTGCATCTATTGAGATAATCATGTG